>JACBWW010000016.1:25687261-25827864 GCA_020086605.1 Lanius collurio
GAAGGGTTTGTGGGGTTTCCATTTCCCATCCATAACCCAGACTCCTCCCTGCCCATCCCCACGGAGCTGTCCCAGCCCGTACCTTGCACAGTGAGGTGCACCTGCATGGTCCTGGGGGTGTGCTGGGTCTGCACTGAGCAGGTGTAGGGCCCATCGTCCGTCACATCCACGTCCTGGATCTGCAGGCTGTACTCCCTCCTGTTGGCCGTGGCGATGGACACCCGCGGATCCACGGACCACTTGTCACTGCCCGCGAAGATGATGCTCGAGCGGTTCAGCCAGGCCCCTTTGGAAGCTCCATCTTCCAAGTAACACCTGGGGAAAGGGAAACCATGAGGAGGGGGATGCAGGAGCTGTTAAATGCCATTCACTGCTGTTGACTTTCAGACTGAACACAGCTGTGATTTACCAGAGTTGAACTCACACCAGGCAACGTTTGTTAATTTGGAATCATCCTAAACCCCAAAGCCCAGCTTACAAACACAATAAACACAGATATATCTGTCTGCTCTACTCTTCCTGCCTGTTTTTTCCTGCTGGGAGAGGCTGCTGGAACAGCAGGAGGAAAGCCCCAGTTATTCCTGACTTTCTTCTGCAGCCTCAGCCCTGAGGACCAGCAGCCACATGTGCTCCATGGAGAACTCCTGTCCTGTTCCTGAGGCACAACCACCTTCTGCTGCTGAGGTGAGGAACCAAGAGACACTTCCCAGGAAAATTCAGGCATCAGAGAGTCCAAACCATTTTATTTTTTTTTTTGGAGGGTTCACAGAACCCCAGAATCCCCCAATGGTTTGGGTGGGAAGGAACCTTAAAGCCCATCCCAGGGTGTCCAGGGGGCACAAGGGAGTTCCTCTCAGGGGCTGGAAGTGAGGGGATCCCAAGACAGGGAGAACAGGCAGGAACAGCTTTATCCACGAGCTGATGGGGGAGCCTGAGCCTGTCTGAGTGGGTAGAGGATGTTTAACCCTGGCTCAACACCGCTGTGCTCCAGTTTTCCACACCCAGCATGTGGGAAAAGGCAGAGCAGCCCTTGGAATAATGGGCAGGGAAAAACCTTGATGGATTCAGGTTTGAGAGCAGGAAACTGCAAATCCAGGAGCCATCGGGAAGGGATGCTGTGGCACTGGGAAATCTGCATTTCTCTTCATAAATTAACTACTTTTCAGGAAATGTGGAGAATGAATTAGGCAAATTTTAGACTCACCCCCATGCCCACCTTGGAATTTAAGGCTTTGAAACAACTTTAAAAGCTAAAGGAAGGTAATAAAGAAGATAATACAAAGTGCAACAGACTAATGGGACATTTTTATTTGATAAAGAGCTTTCTACATGAAGGAAATTCAAGAGAAGAAGGGAACGCAGTAGAGCTCATCCCTTTGATGAAACATTAAAATAGCACAACCATAGAAACTGGAGTGAGAAAATGGTGATTTGGTGGCTTAAGCATCTGGCAGTATTGTTTAAGGGGAAAATGACATTCCATTCAGGAATAAGAAAGTGGAAACATCAGGCTGAAATGGTTCAGAAACAAAGCATGAGAATAACCATTCATTTAATTAATGATCTCAACATTAAATCTGAAAGGATTCTGAGAGAAGCTGCAACGTGGGATAAAAAAATCACCATGTATAGAGCAGAGAATTGGGATGTCACCAGGAAGTGGCACTTTGAGGTTGGGATCCCTGCAGGAGCAGTTCTGTAGGGTCTGGTCCCACCCAGGGAAGGCAGGGAGCTGCTTTCAAAGTCCTGTGAACGTTTTGAACTTGATTCTAATGAACAGCAGGGAGAGGCAGAGAAAGCTCCGATTCACAGAGGTTGCTCTCCCACGTGTTTCTTTGCCTCTCTATTTCTGCAGCAGCTGGATCCAGGCCATTACAGGAAACCTGAGCAGCATGGGCTGAGGGAGCTGTCCCTGTCTGTGGCTTGGGTGGAACAAGATGAGATTTAAGGTCCCTCTCAAACCAGTCTGGGATTCCATGAATTACAAGTCAGCAGCTTTGCAGGTAGCCTGTAGTTTCAGTGAGTATTTATCAGTTAATTAATTTAACTCTCACACTGGTTATTCACACTCACACATCCAAACCTTGGAAGGAAGCATTAACACAGTGAATTCTTCCCACTAGAGAAAAACCAGTCTCCTCCTCCTCTCCCAGCACACAAACCCACAACACCTCACCAACTCCCTGCTCCCTGGCCAGAAAAAAATCAGCTTTCCTTAAAAAAAAAAAATCACAGAATCACTGAGGTTGGAAAAGACCTCCAGGATGAGAGGGGGTGGGATGGGAGGGCTTTGAGGTCCCTCCCAACCCCACCCATCCTGGGATGCCCCCCAGACAAGCTCCTTCGCCACCCAAAGCTCTCCCCTCTCCCCCTCACTCCAGCCCTGTGGGAGAGAACTGCTTTGGAACTGCTGCACAACTTGCCTGGAGCCTGTTGCCCAGGGTGGTTTCCAGATTCAGCAGCAGCCAATATCCTGTATTTTCCCACCACCCATGTGGGATGTGATGGATAAAGTGCATATTTACCCCATGGAAGCAGCAATCAAATGATTCATCTCAGAAATGTTTTCTAATCTAACAAATTTAATCCCTTTCTGTTTGCAATTGACTTCTCAGTTCTGGAGTCAGAGTTATTGCCTGAAACTCTCCTGGACACTCCGAGCACACTTTCACACACGTGAGTCTCTGGCCATCAGAGGCTGCACTGCATTTCTGCAAGGGAACAGAAATAAGGAAAAACCGAGATTTTTTACTGTTTAAAGGAAGCCTTGGCCTTTCTCCCCGTACATTTCCAGTTTCCTAAGGAAGAGCAGCCCTTCCACGCATGGATTGTGTGCCACAACCAACCAACTGCACATGGATGAACATTTGCAAGAATAACACGGGGATCAATAAAAACACCAACAACCCCACGGGATCTGAGCAGTGCCCAGGACTCTGTGCCGTGCCAGCCCCTCGTGCCCAGGCTCTGCTGTCCCCCTGCATTGCTCATGGGGCCATCCCTGGGTGCACAGCTCCACTGGGACTGGGGCTAATGTCAGTTCTGAAGCTGCTGATGAGGACGGGTAACTCTGCATGGCCTTACAGTACCACAGGAACAGCTGGAGCTGGGCCAGGGCAGGCTCAGGCTGGAGAGCAGGGAAAGGCTCTTCCCCCAGAGGGTGCTGGCACTGCCCCAGGCTCCTCAGGGAATGGGCACAGCCCCGAGGCTGCCAGAGCTCCAGGGGCGTTTGGGCAGCACTGCCAGGGATGCCCAGGGTGGGGGTGTTGGGGGTCTGGGCAGGGCAGGATCAATGATCCCTGTGAGGTCCTTCCCACTAAGGATATTTCTTAAGGGGGAGTCGAACCGAGCTAAATGTGTTCCAGAATTTGGGTTGGCTCTGGGATGATTTGCCTGTGAAATCTCCCAAACCCCTCTGGAAGCTCCAACACAAGCTCTGAGCCAGCCTGAGACGTGAGCAGGGCAGTCTGGATTTCCTGGGAAGGCAGGAGGAGCTGGGAGCTTCCCCTGCAATGCCCAGCAGGAGGCTGAGCCTTGGGCCAAGAGCCCAACTCCTCCTGGCCTGCTGTGGCTGGCAGTGCCACCAGAACCAAGGACAAGGACCCAGAGTCCAGAACAAGGACCCAGAGCTGGGAACAATGACCTAGAGCTGGGAACAAGGACCCAGAGCTGGGAACAATGACCCAGAGCTGGGAACGATGACCCAGAGTCCAGAACAGTGACCCAGAGTCCAGAACAATGACCCAGAGTCCAGAACAGTGACCCAGAGTCCAGAACAATGACCCAGAGCCGGGAACGATGACCCAGAGTCCAGAACAATGACTCAGAGCTGGGAACAGTGACCCAGAGCTGGGAACAGTGACCCAGAGCTGGGAACAGTGACCCAGAGTCCAGAACAATGACCCAGAGTCCAGAACAGTGACCCAGAGTCCAGAACAATGACCCAGAGTCCAGAACAATGACCCAGAGTCCAGAACAGTGACCCAGAATCCAGAACAATGACCCAGAGCCGGGAACGATGACCCGGAGCCATCCCTGCTCCAGCCAGCACCCGCGAGGCTGAGGGACCAGCGCTGAGCCTGTGCCTCTCCGGCCCCAGGGCATGGCAGGGATCCCAGCAGAGCACGATGGCCTCTGACAAACAGCAGTGAAGCCCCTCCTACAGCAATGTCCAGGAAATCATTCACTGAAAGGATGACCAGCAGTAAAACCTGCAAATATCAGTGGCCTTCTCTCGCTTTTCCCTTCCCTCCTTCCCCTAAATCCTCTTTCTATTAAACTCCCTGCACATCACAGCAGCATTTCCTGCAATGTAATTTTTAAAATCTATGCACAGAACCACTTATTTTTAGCAATTAATAACAACACTCCAGCACAACTAAAGGAAGCATAACAGTCATTAGAAAAAAGTGACTTTTGCTCTTTTCACCTTTGCATGGTTTGGAAAACTACTGGTGAAACCATAGCTGAACTCAGAAGAAAGTTCTTCTATATTTAAATCTGGAAGATTGGAAAAAAGCACAATTTCTTTTTTAACTAATGATTGTAATCAGAAATTCCCTACACAACAAGCATAAAAAATAGATTTTAATGTTAACTGTCATACATGGCTGAGGGCACTTTATTATTTTTCCAATCATTATTAATGGGGATGATCTTCTGTAATTTGTAAGTACAGAAAAATATAGTCTCACCCAGCTTCTCTCAAGTTTTTAATCCTCCTTTTTTAATGCCTCCCACTTTCCCAGCTCTCTAGTCTATTATTCCCCCATAATTAAAACAGAGACCCATTAATCTTTGTGAAAAACAGTTCTTCCAGTTGCTTAATTAAAACTGCACAGGGGCTCTGCTCCAGGAGCCTCCGTGGTGCTCCCGGGGCTCAGATCCCACCTGGCTGCTCTGAAGGACATTCACTGCCTGGGAATGCACCCGAAGCCTTCCCATCTCCATAAATCCCTGGAATTTGGGACATTTGCTGTACCCAAAGAGCCTGGGACCCCTCCCTGGGGCTGGAAGGCATTTGGGCAGTGCATGAAAGGAGAAAAATCTCAGACTCCTGGAAGCCACAGCTGCTCTGGGCTGTGCCAGAGCCTGCCCACCCTCGCAGGGAAGGATTTGTCCCTAATCTCCAGTCTAACCCTGCCTTCCTTCAGCTTAAAGCCATTTACTTTATTGATCCTTTTGTGTTCAAAATTCGCTTTCCCACATCGGCTGTAGCTCAAAGCCTGGAATTCTGCGCACAAAGCTGCTCGTTCTCCTCCCAGGTGTGGATGTGACTGCCGGAACGGCTCAGTCCCTCGGGCAGCGCGGTGGGAGCGGCGCCGGCCCAGCCCCTGCCCAGCCCCTGCCCGGCCCCTGCCCAGCCCCTGCCCGGCCCCTGCCCAACCCCTGCCCGGCCGCCCGCACAGCCCCAGCTCGGGCTGTCCCCACAGGCGCTCCCCCAGCCCCAAATGCCCGCAGTGCCCAGGTGCTGCTGCCCCGATTTCACCTTCCCGCGGGCGATTTCAGCCGTGCTGCCCCTGCCAGGCCCGAAGGGTGAGCACCCAGCCCGGGAGGGACCGGCACAGAACGGTCCCCGAGGGCAGCGAGCAGGGCACGGGAAGGGCTCCAGCAAGGGAGACCGGGGACTAAAGAGATGCAACAGGGTTTAAAAATCTCAGTCTTAGGAAACCAGCTTGTTCCTCCCCAGGAAGTAACACCATTTATCAGTTAAAGATGCAAATGTCCCAGTTTCCTGCAGAGGGAGACTGCTCCGTCCCGAGCGGGACAAATCCCAGATCCACACGGGCGGCTTCTGGAAGGGCTGGACAAAAGGAGTTATGTAAAAAAAGGGAGATGAGCTGATATTCTGAAACAGGGTTTCAAGCAGAACCCCAAAACTCTGTCTGCCAGCAGCCAGACCAGAAATCCGCGCCTGGCCCTGCTCTGGCTGCATCCCGGTGTGTGCCCGTCCCGGGCTCCCTGCTCAGGGGACGGCGGCAGCACCGGGCTGGGACGGGCACCGTGAGCGCACCTTCCCTGCCCTCTGCTGCTGCCAGAAACACCAAACCCTCGGGAATTCTGCCTGCCTGGGGGGGCACCGGGCAGCGGGGATTAAGGAGAAGCGGCTCCAATGGATCCCACATGGATTTCAGTCCTGTCCCCCGGCACAGCCCTCAGCTGGCAGCAAACTTTGCATTTCCTGCAGGTCCTGCAAACACCCCGGGCTCTCTTTGGTGCCCTGAACCGACCCTTGGTGCCCTGCTGTCCCTCCACCCCCGTGCCCACCCCAGTATCTGCCCCTAGCATAATTCTGTCAGTATTTGCTGATCCATGGACTCCTGCACAAGGAGCAGGTAACGGGATGAGGTTTGCACCTGGCAAACTGCCTGGAACAGAAGGGGTGCTGTGCTGCCCGAGTGTTCTGAGTAATTAGCATCATTAACCTCCCTCCCTAATCCTGCAGCTCCTCCACTGCTCCAGAGAATTGATGGATTGTTTATTGGCCACGGGAACTCCTCAGATTCCAGCTGCAGCTGCCGGGTGCCTCTGGTGGGACACGGGACACAGCAGAGAGGGAAAGCAGGACAGAACACGGGGACGGAGCAGGAGGGACTTCGTGCACTGAGCATCTCCAGCTGCTGGATTTTATAATCCCATCTGCCTTGAGATACTCCAGGAAATCTGTCTGCAGATAACCAGGGATTAATCCCTAAATCTGAAACACTAAATGGAAAATCAGTCGAATATTAGTAATTAAGAGGAAAAGTGTTTGCTCCTCTGCAAGATTTGAAATGGAATTTTTCCCTACAGCTGATGCTATGTGACCTTTAATCTCTGTGGGTTCCACCCTCAGCACCTGCCAGTCCATCCAAGCCAGGAGAAAGCCCATTTTCCCAGGCATTTCCACACTCCCAGGGGTTTCCTGCCACACAGCCTCCAGCCATGCCCTTAGTGGGTGTTTCCCTCCTGCCACCAAAAAATGCGTTTCTCCCATGGCAAGGACAGAGAAATTGCTGCTGCCGCAACTGCAATAAATTCATTTGTTGTTTTTAATTATACAAAAATTTCCCCACCCCTTCCACAGACATATTTTCATATAGGAATGGACAAAACACTGCAGTGTAAAGCCCAGAATTTATAGTCATTAATCACTTCCTTCATGGGAGCCCATAATATTTTCTCTTTGAAGGCTTAGAAACAACATCCCACAGCACTGTTGGTGTGAGAGCCTTAGTTTCAGCTTCAGAGAGTAACTCCTAAATTCATCACATTATTTGAAATATTAAAAAGGGTCTGGCTGCTGTATTTGATATTTATTAATTCCTGGAGATTTATGATAGAGAAACACTGACTTCCAGAAATCATGAAGAAGGCATTACCAATGCAGAAAAGTAAGGAAACAATTCATCACATGGCTTTGTCTTCATGGTTTTGCACTTTTCCTCCAGGAAAGGTGTCTTGGAAAATTTGGGAGCCAACTGTGTTTATTTTATAGGACTACCAAAGTCAGAGGCTTCTGCTGATGGTGGAATCCAACCCAGCTGCCAGTTTTCCCAATTTTTTACCACACAACACTGAAACACAAATCAAAGCAGTAGAAAGCACCACAAGCTCTGAGACCACGGCGAGGCAAAGGGCCGTGCCTGGAGAATGAGAAAACATTTCCTGTTACTTCCCCAATTTCCAATATCCCAGCATGTCACTGAAGGGTTTTAGCACCCCGAAATATCCAGCTGGATTAGAACAGTCACTAAGCACCTTCATCTTGGTTTTGAAACACTTACATTGGTCCTTATTTTTAATTCTCAAAGGAAACCAAGGTCTGCTCCCCAGCCTGTGGCTCTGACAAAACCTAAGGGCTCACAGGGGGAGGCTGGGACAGAGCCCTGCCCGGGGTGGGGTGACAGGGGCTGGATGCCCAAACCCTGAGAAATGCCCTGACTGACACGGCACAGACGGGCTCAGGAGGAACCATAAACTCTATAAACCTGTTCTTCCTGCACTCTGCACTCTGCTGTGGTGCTTCAGAAGATTGAACAGGGGCGAGCAGGGACAGCACAGGGGAAGTGACAGCAAAGCTGCTCTAAGCTGAGGGAGAAATGGTGAAGGGCGACCTCCAGCCCTTCCCTGGACACCTCCAGGATGGGCACTCCAAACCTCCCTGGGCAGCCCCTGACAAGGCCTGAGCACCCTTTCCATGAGGAAATTCCTGCTGGTGCCCACCCTGCCCCTGCCCTGGCCCAGCCTGAGGCCGTTCCCTCTCCTCCTGTCCCTGTTCCTGTTCCCAGAGCCCGACCCCCCTGAGCCCCCTCCTGTCAGGGACTTGTGCAGAGCCACAAGGTCCCCCCTGAGCCTCCTTTGCTCCAGGCTGAGCCCCTTTCCAGCTCCCTCAGCCCCTCCTGGGGCTCCAGCCCCTTCCCAGCTCCGTTCCCTGCCCTGGACTCGCTCCAGCCCCTCGGGGTCTCATCATGAGGGCCCAAAACTGGACACAGGATTTGAGATGGGGTCTCAGCAGTGCCAGCACAGAGGGAGGAGAAGCTGCAGGCAGAGGTGTGGCAGCTCCTGCTCCTCAGCAGAGCTGGGGTCCATTCACCTCTTCTTTCCTAGGCTGCTGCTGCCCAGGCTCCAGGGATTTCTCAATATTCCTGTCCTTTCCCATGTTCTCCCTGAAAAGGCTTTTATCACCATCAAAGCTTAATGAAAAAAAGACCTTTCCAGATGCAAACAAGTTGGGTTTTACAATCTCCTCATAATAATATCTCCAGTGTGAGTGGGGAGGACACACAGGAGGGAGATAATTGTGTGCTGTGCCACATCCTTTATCGGATCAGCCTTGACCTGGGACCCTTCCTGGAGCCAGTGATGCCAAGCCTGCACCACAGCTCCTCCAGGCTGGTTTAAGTAAAATAATAGAGTTAATGACAGAAGCAAAACTACCTGGAGAGGTGCAATTCATCACTGCGTGTTCCATGCCATTATCTTAAAAACATCCAGTGTAGTAATCACTTGAAGGAGTGATAACACATAATTGTGTGTTCTCTGAAATTATAGGTGAATGGGAGTTGCAGCTAATGAGAGCCAAATAGCAGCTCAGGAGCTGCAGTGATTACAGCAGATGTGGTGATGAATGCATTTATTATTGGGCTATTGCAAAGCTTTTTATAGCAGAGATAGCACATTTATAAATAAATAACCAGCCCCAGAGGTACCACACATCTGACCAAGCAGCTCTGCTCCCAGACTGCAGCTTCTGGTGCAGAAACACCCAAAGCTGGCTGAAAGCAAACCAAAGGAGTCCAAATCCCACCCAAACACTTCCATCCACTGGGCCCACGCACTGCTTCGTCACCACTCACAAAGGATGCACTGGAGCAGAAGAAGCCAAATGAAAAGATTCTGGAACTGTGTGAGGCTTTTGGTGTTTTACAAACCCCCCCTCTCTCTGCAGCAGTTTCTCCCCCAGCAGTGTGAGCTGTGGGACCACTCTGCTGCCTCTCCAGCAGATGAAGATCAGCCACAAGGCAGAGCAGGAGCAGCTCCTGTCTCCCCGAAGTCTCTGACATCACCTCAGAGCAGACTCAGTTCCTGCTCCAAAGCCACGATGAGCTACAGCAGATCTTTGCTCTCTGGTGGGCAGAGCAGGTTCCACAGAAGTGTCCCCCAGCAGGTCACTGGATAACAATCTATGTCACACGGGGCTGCTGGCACACACGGCCGCTCCTACAATTCCATTTTTGTCAGAATATTTCAGGAGCAATCTCCAGCCTCAGGGGGAATGGAAACAAAATTTCAAAATACCAAAGGCTCTGCTGAAACAGAATTCCCTGTCCAAACTAATGACTAAATGACTCGATTTGTCTCCCTTCTACCACGGCTCATCCATGATTTCATCTGGGCTTATCTCCCGGAACATTTACTTTGTTGATATACCACTGGTTGGAATATTAGTGATAAATAATAAAAGAAGGCAAATTTAATTGTGCTGCAGTCTTTCACTACAATAAATCTTTCAGGAGAATCACAATGATCTCTTGATTTACAAGAGGAGGAACTGGTTGTGGATGGATGATGTAAATACAGGGACTTGGCACAGATGGCTTGGGCTCTGTTTGCCAGCAACAGTCAGATTTTTGGATGAACCTCCCACCTGCTTGCTCCAGACTAATGCATTATTAATAACACTGTGGAACAGCTTCTTGGGGGCAAATCCTGGCGGAAAGGAGCCCCTCCAGACCACCCCAGCAAAGCAGAACTGGGAAGGGATCCTGGGGGCTGGCACTGTCATCCCTGCTCCTCACACCACCTGGTGCAGCAAGAAAAGGAGCTGCACCTCGGGATAAAAGAGCACAGCCCAGCAAACACTTGGGCAAGGCCAGGATTTCACCCCAGATCTACAAGAACGGTGCCCACAGGAGGGGGAAAATATCACCCGAGCTCTCAGTGCCCAACGTGCAGGGCCAGGGCCCGGGGCTGGCGGTGCCTCTGTGTCCCAGCCCTGCCCGGAGCCCCTTCCCATGGCTGGAAGTTCATAAACCACACAACAGCCCATGCTGGGAGCAACCTCGAGAGTCACCTGGTCCAGCCTTTTGTGGAAAAGGGATCCAAATGGGGAATTTCAGTCCCCTCTGAAATTAAATCCACCCGCTGGTGGGTGAGACAAATGGCAATTCCCGGCACAGGTTTGGGACACTCAGGGGATGGCGCACTCAGAGGAAGGAAAAACAACCTTCCCAAGCAACATTCTGGTCTGACAACCCGAACACTGATTGCCCGCCCAAAGAAACATTCACAGATTACCAAACAAACTTTCACCAATTGTTTTTCCAAACAAACTGTCCTGACTGACCGCAAACACCGAGAACCCAAACACTGAGCACTTAAACAATCGTTGAACACCCAAACAAACACTGAGCACCCAAACAAACACTGAGCACCCAAACAAACACTGAGCACCTAAACAAACACTCGCCCGACAATCACTCACTGATTACCCAAAAATCCCTCACTGACTACCCAAACAAACTTCCTCTGCCTGCCTGCGTTTAATTGTTTTTATGACTCCCGGGAAATCCATTGGTGCCCCTGGAGTCCCTTCCCAGGTGATTCCTCTTCCTGCACTGCTCTCAGGCATTGACAACATTTGCATTACCCGTGTGCACCGAGGGGCTGCTCTGGAGCAGTTTCCTTCAGCACTTCACCTATAAACAGCTCTTTAATAGCAACAACCAGTGGGAATTCTCTTTTTCTCTTTATGCTTTCCCTTTGAAGAAAACATATCCAGTCTCCTTATTCATGTTCAAATTACGTTGGCTGTTCATTTTACTTGTAGAAGAAATGGGAATGTAGAATCACATCTTTTGAAATGTAACAATTTCCCATCAGAACAGACTTTTATAAACTGTATCGATTACTGATTATCGATAACCTCTGTGTGAGGTGGGGTAAGATGCTGAGTGTGTTAACAGGTGGGAACAATACACTGGAATCACACTGGAAAACACCCAACACGCATGAAAATTCATATTTGCATTAAATATTTGCAAACTTCTCTCTGTAAGATTTTAGATTAACTCGTTGAATAGAGAACAGTCCAGGCAGCCAAATCTGGAATGAGGAATGGTTTGGGCTTAAGGCTTTAAGGTTCAAAAGTGCATCCCATTCCCACGGGCAGGGACACCTTCCACTATCCCAGCCTGCTCCAGGCCCATCCAAACCGGCCTTGGACATTTCCAGGGATCCAGGGGTAGCCACAGCTTCCCTGGGCACCCTGTGCCAGGAATGAGGTTTAATTATGCAGGTTTGACAAGTAAATAACTGTTGGCCAGAGAATGGACGAGCAGACATTTCTTTAATAAACAACCCCTAAATGAACACTATTAAAAGCATTTATAATCCACTGGGCATTTATTCCGCCCATGTGAGACGAGAGCCGGCCCCTCCCAGGTGAGCATTTGGGAGGCGCTGGGATCGCCCACAGTAAATGATGGGAATGACTGGCTGGATAACTGCACCTCCTGCGCTCCCCCCCTGCACTCCAGTCCAGGGGGATCCCACACGGGACAACCCGATCCCACATCCCAGCGGCATGAGATCACTGCTTTATAAACCCCGGTGGGTATAAAATGATCGTGTGCTGTACATCCATCCCTGTGAAACCACTGGAATACAAACACGGGTGACTCTCAGCCTGCCCAGAAAGGCCTTGAAATGAAGGCTGAATTCAGCTCCAGCCAAGCCCAAACATTAACAGGTGATTATCCTGGGAGATGGCCCAGGGGGCTGTGTGTGCTGCCTTCCCCAGCACCACTCCCTGCCTTCCCGGGGCAATCCCGGCAGGAATTAGCGGCCCTGCACCCCGAGCGGCTCAGCAGCCCCGCGCTGTGCTGAGCGCTCCGACAGCGAGCGAGCGGCCGGCAAAACCAGGGCAGCAGGAGGATTTTGTGTCTGCAAAGCCTGCTGTCCTCTGGTCCCTGTCCCTGCTGTCCTCTGGTCCCCATTCCTGCTGTCCTCAGGTCCCCATTCCTGCTGTCCTCAGGTCCCTGTCCCTGCTGTCCTCTGCTCCCCATTTCTTCTGTCCTCTGGTCCCTGTCCCTGCTGTCCTCAGGTCCCTGTCCCTGCTGTCCTCTGGTCCCCATTCCTGCTGTCCTCTGGTCCCTGTCCCTGCTGTCCTCTGGTCCCCATCCCTGCTGTCCTCTGGTCCCTGTCCCTGCTGTCCCCTAACCCCCATTCCTGCTGTCCCCTAACCCCCATTCCTGCTGTCCCCTAACCCCCATCCCTGCTGACCTCCAACCCTCTCCCCTCAGCCTGTCCTGTCTCTTCTGTAATCCAAGCCCTCAGCCTGCCCAGTTCCTGCCAGGCTGGAACATCCCAGAGGAGAAACAGGAATATTGCTCTGAAAAGAACTGCACAGCAACATTCTCTCACTTAATTATTCATCCCACACATACAGCCACACCTATTTATGAGTGATTTTTTAAATTAATGAGAAAACCTGCTCCCTTCCCCAGTTCCCTGGGCCAGCCATGGGTCAGCAGGCAGAGCTGAGCTGCACCCACAGCCCCAGCACCAGGGGTTGCTCAGGGCAGGGGGTCCCAGCCCTGCAGAGCACAACCAGCTCCTGTTCCTGGAGTAAATGCAACTGGAAAGAATTCCACTGACTCCCTGAGGGAAGCTGAACTCACAGTGCTGGGAGAGAGGAGAAATCAAACAAACCACCCTCAGACCTGACCGTGTTTTGAGCAGAAATAATTGAAACTACAGGTGGAACCTCACGGTGACATTTGCAAAGAGTGACTTCATTAAAGCCAACTCCATTCCCGGGATTGCTAATCCACCTTTCGTGCTCCCTCCCAGACAAATGCTCTAAATGCTCTTGCCAGGAGCTTAGCGATGTTCCAGCTGCTCCCTGCCCGCTCTGAGCCATTTTTAGATTCTTGAGTTTCCTTTTTTTGTGCTGGTTTCATTGAGGCAGCAGCCGGGGGATGAGACAGGAATGCTCCAGGATGGAGCCACTGAAGAATGGTGTCCTTGGGCACACACATACATGGGAGAAGCACCAACCTTCTTCCCACACCACACCCTGTGGCCTGCCAGCCTTGAATCAGCCCAGGATTTGGCTTTTGTACCAAATAGGAACAGGGATTTTACCCTTTTATAAGCAATTATCACAGAATCACAGAATGGTTTGGGTTGGAAAGGACCTTACATGGGCAGGGACACCTCCCACCATCCCAGGCTGCTCCCAGCCCCAATGTCCAACCTGGCCTTGGGACACTTCCAGGGATCCAGGGGCAGCCACAGCTGCTCTGGGCACCCTGTGCCCGTCCTGATGTTTCACTTTCCTGTAAGAATAAGTGTGAAAGACCCTCCTCTAACCATGGAATAAAAAACTCCAAGGAAAACAGAGGCATCCTGGAGGCAGTGCCACAGCTCCCCACGCTCTGGCAGCCGAGCTGCTGCTGGGAGCACTGGGAATCCAGCTGGCTTTAGGCAACTCCTCCAAGAGCAGGTGGAATGTGGTCAGTCCAGGAGCTGACCTGTGATGGCTGAAGACCTTGCTCTGCATCTTTCAGTATTGAAAACCCCCAAACATTTGAGCTGCCCCATGAACAGCCACAATCACACGGGGGTTATCAATATGTGAGAGCCATGTACAGCCAGGATTGATCAGCTTCTTCTCCCAAGTGATCTCTGAGCTCCAGGAGAAAAGCACTCCCAAAAGGACACACACACCATTCTCATCCCTGTCTTAGAATCCATCTTCAGCACACCATTTTTAAATACAGCTTCCTTTTCCACACAACAAGACAAACATCCACCATTTACTCTGATTTATAGCTCAGAAGGGATAGCTGGAATTTCCTGGCTTAGCAGGAGTGAGTGATGAGGGCAGTGAGAGGGAAGTGTCACGGGGTGTCCCAAAGGAGATTTAACTCAGGACAGGGCTGTGCTGGGCACAGCACTGCACCATTCCCTGGGAAAATCAGCCTTCTTTTCCCAAACGGGGAATTTGCCTGTGCTGAGCTCCAAGCTCCCCCTCTGCCACCTCTGTCTAAGCTGAAAACTTCAAAGATGCCAGAGTCATCTTCAAACTCCCACAGGACTGACAGTCCAGGCAGCCAAATCTGGAATGAGGAATGGTTTGGGCTTAAAAGGATGAGGAAATACCAACAAAACTGACCAAAACCATTTGTTTGCACCATATACAAAATCTGTTCTCCTTTAACTGTATCCATATTCGGCATTTCAGAGATGAGAATCACAGAATCAGGGAATATCCTGAGTGGGAAGAGACTCACAGGGATCACCCAGGCCAGCTCCTGCCCTGCACAGACCTCCCAAGGGAGGGCAGCCCCTGTGGAGAGAGCAGAGAACCAGACCCTCATTAATTTTAAAGGCAAGAGCATTTGGCCGTTTCTGGTTTGTTCGCAGAACACACAGATTTATGTACACAACTGCATAAATTACACATTCCCAGAACACTGTAAAAAATAAAGCCCAGCTTTTCGCTGGTGCTCACCCTCAGCTCACATCAGCTCTGCAGCCCCAGGTTGGTGTGCAGGGAGAACTGGACTGAGGGGTTTGGGTACTGTTAACAGAGGCTCTGTTGGACTGTTGTTGGCTCTCCAGCCCCGCAGGATGAGGGGGATCTGGCTGCCCACAGCACCACAGATCTGCACATCATCCATAATGGACCCTGCAGGGAAATGACCCAAGCACTCAGTGCAGCATCTCCTGCCCAGAGCCAGAGCCAGCTGAACACAGAGCCTAAAATAGCACAGGGGAGTGAGCTCTGGGGAAAGGAGGGGATGAGGGATTCAGTCCATGGTGCTGGCTCAGGGCATGGAAAAACCGCAGCAGATGGGCTGGAAGGGCCAGCAGGAGCACGGGGGGAAAGGGAAGATGGGGTTCCGTGGGATTCTGCATCCCTCTGGTGAGTGCTGGGCAGGGCCACCCCATCTGGGAGCTCTTGGGAATTCCTGGGAGCTCCTGAGAGCACCCGGGGAGAGCTGGGGAGGGACCTCAGCATGGCCATGGAGGGGCAGATGCAGGAAATCGTGGTGGATAATAAACAGATTGCTCTGCTGAGGGAGCACCAGGACAGGCAGAGGGTGGAATTGTGGCACCTGGAGAGCAGCTTATCCCAGCAGGATCTGTCAGGGCACGGCTGCAGCACTGGGGGATGGACACTGGGCCGTGGTGTCACACAGCACTGCCCCAGCTGCACGCACTGCAGCTTTATCAAAGTCATTTCATACGAGCATTATCTCTGAGCAAAACGTGCAACTGATAAAGGCTCCAGCCCTTCCACGGCCCATTCACAGCACTCATCCCTGTGCTCTCCCACCCCAGCTGACACCAGCTCCAGCCCTGCCACTGCTGGGAGCTGCACTGGGGGGGCCTCTGAACAAGGACAGCTGAAAACAACTGGAAAAGAGAAGCTTCAGGGTGACCTAACTGCGGCCTTCCAGGACCTGAAGGAGCTACGGGAAAGATGGAGAGAGGCTCTTCACAAGGGACAAGGAGGAATGGCTCCCAGTGCCAGAGGGCAGGGCTGGATGGGATCTTGGGCAGGAATTGTTCCCTGGGAGGGTGGGCAGGCCCTGGCACAGGGTGCCCAGAGCAGCTGTGGCTGCCCCTGGATCCCTGGCAGTGCCCAAGGCCAGGCTGGACATTGGGGCTGGGAGCAGCCTGGGACAGTGGGAGCTGTCCCTGCCCATGCCAGGGGGTGGTACCAGAGGAACTTTAAGCTCCCTCCCAACCCAAACCAGTCTGTGATTCTGGGAAAACGGCACAAAATCAGCTCAAGAGCTCACAGCCCGAGAATCCCATCACAAATATTCCCTACATTTTCTCAAGTAGCCTTGTCTTAATTGCACTTCTATTTCCCGTCCAGAAATTTAATTTCATGTAGTTCTTTAGTCATGTGTCAACACATCTCAAATTCCTGTAATATTTATTCTCCTGCTCTGGATAACCTTGTCAATCTTAATTAGAGCTGAGGGTAGGCAAACAGAATTGGCTGCATGGCTCCAGATGAGATTCCCATTGTTCAATATGCTGCTGGAATAGATTCCAGCCTCCTAATGCTCCCAAGCATTTGAAGTGCTGCTGCCCACTGTGCAGACACTCATTTGAGCTCTCAGCCCCATTTATTTATTTCAATTGCAACCTACAAAACATAAAATAACACATTTCTAAGATTCTGGCTGCCCTTGACAAATAATTAAAACTGCAATTCCCCAAATTCTCAGAGAGTACCAGCACATCCCAAAATTTCCTCTGCATAAAACCTCACAAATGTCACAGGATAGGACGGGACAGAAAGGAGAAAATACAGAGAAATCAGAGAAGCCATTTTCAAACCTATGCAGTATTTTATAGTGCTTAACTATTGTCTACATTTTTTCTTTAATTTCAAGGACATTCAGAATTCAGATTCAATTTCTGTGCTCCAGAAGTGCCCCACGAGCCCACCAAGAACCCTTATCTTAATCCTTTATCAGGCTTAGCACGGGTCCTTCCCACATCCCTTTACAGGACCCCCTGTGCTGCTCATCCTGCCCTGTCCCGGCCCTCCCTGGCATTCCCTGATGGAGCAGGAGATTCCTGCAGCTCTCCAGGCCCTGCTGTTCCCATTCCCTTCTGGAAGTCCAGCCAAGGACATAACAATTCCTGGTTTTAAGCACCAAATCTTTTCTCCTTGCCACCAGCCCACCACAACCCCACGCAGCCCTTGGGGAGAGAGGAGTTCAGCAGAATTTACACATCCAAGGTGCTCTGGGAGTGAAAAATCCCAGCCAAGGAGGCTCCCGAGGGAACAGGGTGGCACATCCTGGTGAATATTTAACAGGTCTTGAAGTGCTTTGGATTTACAGCAAGTGTTCTACAGTTGCAAACAAATTTTGTAGAGATTAATCAAGGGAATTGATGAAAAATCTGAGAGGCTCCTGCCGTGACAGGATCCAGCCACCAGGTGATGGCATGGCTGGAAAAGCCAAATGCTGAGGAAGTTTCTGTGACTTTAAAGGCTTTAACGACCTGGTTCCTAAGGGAATGGTTCTGTACAAATCATATTTGCATAATGCAGTCTGGGAAGTGTGGCTGGAACACTTTCATCTCATTTTCATGAGGTAACTTGGATGAGCAGGAAGCGCCTATCCCTGAAAAATGATGTTTCAGAAAAATTAAGGAAAAATCTGTCTTAGTTCAAGCTTCCCTAAGGCAGCTTCAAATGGAGAAATCTGGACTTACTTAGCAAATGATGAAGGTTGAATCTCATATATATATTGTGGTACTGGTAATTATTAAGGATTTGCTCAGAGGCCAGGCTCTCCCTATCCCTTTAAATCCTAGGACATGAATGGGGGGGAAAGTACATTTCCTCAGCAATTAACCTTCTCCCACACGGCTGAGAAATAGATGAACTGTTGTCCATGTCGTTCTCAGCTCCTGCCCTGAAGCCTTTTGTTAAATTCCGTTGGGACAATCTCCGTCTCTACCATGAGTTATCCCATTTGTGTGCAGGATCAGCACCAGCCCCTGCTGCCTCCTGTGGGAATGGCCACACAGCCCAGAGCATGGAATTGTGAAATCCAGAGTGGTGTGGGTTGGGAGGGACCTCAAAGCCCACCCAGTGCCACGGGCAGGGACCCTGCCCCAGGCTGCCCCAAGCCCCAGAGTCCCTCCCCACCCCTCTTGGTGGCCCCGCAGCTCAGGCACTGGGAAGCTGCACCAGGATCCATCCCCTGGGAGCCTTCTCCTCTGCAGGCTGAGCAATGCCAGCCCTCTCAGCCTTTCCTGGGCCAGTTTCACGCTCAGAGTGCCTTTGTGCCAGCCAGCCCAGGGGTGGCACCGTACTGGCACTGTGCTCTCAGAGCAGCCACGAGCAGGGCTCGCTCCCTCCTCTCCCGGCTTCCCAGAGCCCTCTCCCCGTGGCAGGACCAGCTCCTCACACAGCAGCTGCTCCGCTCTGCTCCTGCAATATTGATTTTAGCAACAAGCTCTGTAAATATCAATATTTTTGTACTCGAAGCAGATGAAGCAGCCAGCAAAACACACCCCAGCAGCCAAACACCGGGTCAGGCTGCGCAGAGCCAAGGCAAGTTTAATGAGAAAGTAAAGCTGACAGGAGGAAAAAGAGCTTGGGAGGAAAAAATCAGTGTGGAGGAGAGGAGTGCTCTGGTGGAGTGGGGGAAAGGCAGGCAGAGAAGCTGCTCACACTCACTGGGGCTGGCCAAGCCTGGGAGAGGAGTAAATGAGACAGGGAGAGCAGGGACCAGCAGGGACAGCTACCAGAGCTGGAACAGACTCTTGAGGTTTCCCATTTTTGGGGTATTTCCACTAAATCCTACTTGCCTGGCTGTGACAAAGAGTCTGTGTTGGGCTCATTAAGTAACATTTCGTGATTTTGTAGGATTGCAAAATCATACAAAAAGAAGAACTTGTGTGTGATTTATTTCCTGGCTGCCCTTCATTCCAGTGGCCCCTGAGGAGTCCCAAAATCCCAGAACACCCTGAGAGGGAAGGGACCTGTGCCAGGATCTCTGAAATCTTCCCAAGCCTGACCCGGGTGTGGGCTCCAGGGGAAGTCAGCTGGACAAAGGGAGGAATAAAGGGGAGGGTTCATGGCAGGAGCCCATGGTGGCCCTGCCTCACAGTGGGGTGGCCAAGCACTTCTCAGGTTGGTTCCAGAGGTCCCAGAGCTCCCGAAGCCTCCAGAGGCAGGAAGGGGCTGCACCAGTGTCCCTCCAGGCCAGGGACTGAGCACATCCACTGGATGGCTTCTCCCTGTGCTGGGGGATCAGGAAACTCCAGAGGGGACAGGAGAGTGCTGCTGGCCCAGAGCAGGGAGCCCAGGATGGAGACCAAGAGCAGGACTGAATATTTAGTGTTCCCTCTCCTGGTTCCTCTTAGCTGCATTTTCAATAATCCCTTTCCACCGACCTGTAACACAGAGCTATAGGCAAAACTACATTTTATTATTATTGTTTCCTCATGCCAAACATCATCCAAATTAGCAAATATTGAACAGCTGAATGGAGGGAGGCTTGAGGCACAATCATTCCCTATGTGCTTTTCATTCAGTTGATGTTTTAAGGGAGGTTGCTCATTAAACTCTTCATGAACTGGCAGAAAGCTGTAGAATGCCAGATTCTGAAGATTCCCTGTAATTTTTTATTAAGTCACAGAATTAAACAGATTTTCTCTGAGGGACTATTTCTTCTTCCGAGAAACTGAGTCCAAGAACACAACAAACCCTGCCTGGTGAACCCCATTGCCTTTCTGAGACTCACATTTTACAGCTTGAAGGAAGAAAACTGCCAGAAACGGGAATTCTTCTGTTTCCCAAAGTCCCACAAGTTGCTGAACTCCAACCCACAGACAGTTTTGTGCCTTGGAGGTCTTTTCAAACCTTACTAGGAGAGGAGCTTTTGGTCCTTCTGCAAAGCAGCAGCCCCTGTGCAAGGCTGAGCACACCCAAGGCCAGCCCTGCCCACCCCAAACCATCCCCAAAGTGTCTGAAGGGGCAGCTGGGCACGTCCAGGGGGATGTCACTGTCCCCAGGAGATGTTGGCACAGGAGCCACATTTCCAAAAATGATGGAAAGGACAGATTTAAGTTGTTTTTCCCTCTCAGCCCTAAATGAGCCTCCTGTAACCTGGGTTACGAAACAGGGTTTATTTAAATGAGGGACTGATACAGTTCCAGCTAAACTCAAAACTATTCCTGATGTATTCCTGGCACAACAGTCCCTGTCAAACTGCTCCAGGCCCACTCCTCCAGCACTCCCTCACCCGAATACTGACTCTGGATCTTTCTAATTTTCTTTTAAAAATAATTTTCATGTGCCAAAAATGATGCGACTTAAGAGCTCTAAAATAAAAATCCGACAGTCTGCCAACGTGAACTGAAAAAGCTCCTTTTTTGGAAGCAAACACACCTCAGCCAGGTGTGCCATTATTAGCTCTGCCATTAATTATGCCATTTTTAAAATTTAAACCTTTTCCCAACTACCTCACACATATCTGAAATAAAATATTCAAATACATTCAGTGTCTCTAAAAGGGTAAATTCAGCTCTGAAGCAGATTTCCATTTTCCTAATGCTTTTTGGCACTTGCTGCTGTCCAGTTACATTAGTCTGTAAAAATGTTTCCAGATTTATCAGCCCCAAGTCCGTGCCAAACCAAATGTGAATTTATAATTCTGAGTAAATAAGTCCTGCACAAAAACTCCCTCAAGAACTAATAATTTGTAATAGGAAGTTGATACATTTTAAATGCCTACAATCACAACACTGTGCTCAAATCAAGGAAAAAAATATCTTTTCAGGTAAATTCTTGACAAGACTAATAGCTCATATCTGTTCCCTGTTCTGCACAGGATTCTGACAGAGAGAAGGCGAGGACATTTCAGACACATTATGCATTTTGACACTAAGTAACTGGCAATTAGCTGAAGTACATAATTGCATCTTAATGCAGCAAAGGAGAAAATAACAAAAAAGACTGGGAAAAGGGTTATACAACTGAGGGGTTGATGATAGTTAAAACCAACAACAAACCCAAACAAAATCTGGGGGAAAATGAAAGACAAACCCACAACCTTGGAATGACTCATTGCAGGCTAGAAAGGAAGGTGGGTGCCAACACCTGCACCCTTCTGCAGCAAGGGTGCGGGAGGTACTTCCAGGTGGGCTCAGGGCAATTTCTTCAGCTCCAGTTTTGGAACAGCAATTATGATAATTAATGTAATTACAAACAGGCTGTCCAGAGAAGCTGTGGCTGCCCCTGGATCCCTGGCAGTGCCCAAGGCCAGGCTGGACCTCAGGGATTGGAGCAGCCTGGGACACTGGGAGGTGTCCCTGCCATGGCAGGGGTGGGAATGGGATGAGCTCTGAGGTCCCTCCCAACCCAAACCAGTCTGGATTCTACAATTTTAAGAAATGAGATTCTGAAGTGCAGCAGTGAAAGTGTTGCCTCGATAGATCTGCGGAAGAAAACAGAGCATGAGGCTCTTGTGGCTTTGAGAAATCAAAGATTTGGTGGCAACAGAAGAAAACCGAGAATGTTCTCAGAGCTGTAAATCCCCACTGAGCTCCCAGTGCTGATGGAATCGATGCTGCTCCTTCTGCAGGGCTCCCCCAGACCGCTCTGTGGGACCTGATGGCCACAAACGAAGAGTTAAAGCCTTTCCAAACCCAGCCAGGCTGTTGGTTACAGAAAAGCTCTGCCCCTCAGGCTGAAAATATGATGCAAATGCACGCCAGCATCTTGTCTCTAATTTCTGGTGTAATTACTGCGTGTTCGGGAAGATCCTAATTGGGGTGTCCATTTAGAGCACGGATCAGATGGATGCCACTGCTGGAATTCAATTATCTTCTGGGCTTCCAGCAACCCAAGGCAATGTGTGTGTCCACCATGGCACCAATGTTCGTTTGGGCGCCGAGATCATCAAAGTGACAACAAAGTGAATCTTTTTCAAGAAGCACTGCCTGAAACCAGCTCTGTTTGCTGGGTGTATCACCCAGGGACGCTGCTGAATCGGGCACTCCTCTGCCTCAGTTTCCCCTCTCCAGGATGCTGCCCAGTGGTTCCATGTGGGTGGCTCTGCCCCCGGACACTGCAATGCCCAAGTGGGTGCCCTCACTGCAGCCACAGCTGGGCCGGGACGTTTCGGACATCAGAGCATCGAGATCCACCAGGTTTAATCCCCACCTGGCAGTGCAGAAGCTCCTACCAGACCATCCCAAAGGAGCCAAGGGGCGAGGAAAGGCCAAGGGACAGTCCTGGCGTGGGGATGGGCACTGCTGGCAGCTCCAGCCCCAGGGAGGGGCGGGTCCCTGCTCCACACGGGATCCCGGGGAGGAGGAGGAATCCAGCCTGGAGAGGCTCCTGTGGGGCTGTTAGTGCCTGGAGCATGTTACCCCTGATCCCTCCAGGACAGGGACACAAATGTCCCTGCCCTGACTGTGCTTCTGAATTTTGGAGTTAAACCCAGAATATTTTATCTGTATCCAGAGCCATCTGCATTTAAATTTACCCAGAAATTCTGGTATTTGTCTCTATACCCAACAAAAGACTTGCACATCCTTCCTTTCTTTTTCCCCTGAATTTTCCACCTCAGGAATCCTGGTTGCTGCACAGATTTGCCTTGGTGGGAGGCTGTGAGTTGGCTACTGGCAACACCACCAGATGCTGCAATATTCTAACTCTCATTTGAGTGGTAATTGTGCTCAATAGTCACAGCTTGCTCCTTATAGATCATTTGTTAAAAACACATTAATAATGCAAATGGAGTTCTGGCCAGGACCTGAGCAGCTGTGGAGCCATCCCAGACAGGGCAGAGCTTCCTGTGAACGCACCCACATAAAAATGGTCAGGAAAAGAGCAGATTTTTAAAAATAATGCTCTAAGTCGTTTGTTTGCTTGGAAAATCTGTGAGCCTCCCACTGCCCACTTTGCCAGTGTTCCAGGGCTTATGGGAATGGGGAGAACTTACGGGAAGGGCAGGGATGACCCTGCCTTGAAGAGACTTCTGGTGAGTCACTGCCACCTTCGGAAGCAGGACTGGGATACAAGGAGTAAAAACAAATGTTGAGATAAGGTTTCTCTGTGTCTTTTTAGCATTGCTTGGAGACGCAGCTGCTGCTTGTTACTGAGATCCAAACTAGAGTAACGTTTTTAATTGCAAAAGTGATAAAGACAATGAATTATAAACGCTTTTAAAGGAATATATTAATGAATATGTGGTATGATATAAAATTTAATTAGAATTTTAAGCCTTTAAGGATAAAGTGAATTAACTAAAAGGCTTTATAATGAACTAATATAATACACAAGCCAGAATTTAAATAGATTTTGAAGGTGTTTTAGACAGTTCTTGTATGGAGAAGCAGCCACACATGTGTCTAACTTTTTAATTGGTTTGGAACACTGGGAAGGAATCGTTGCTGGCTTCATTTTGTTTGAACATAACTTTTATTTATGCATATTTATTCCCTTATTCTAATGCAAATAGAACACTGGAAATTAGGTAGTTATGCAAATAACTTGATTAGATTAGGAAGAATCATGGAATATCCTGAAGGCACCCACAGGGATCACGGAGCCCAAGCCCTGGCCCTGCACAGCCCCCCAGCCCCTGGTGACCAAACAGATCCCCAAGGTGTGACCTGTGTCCCCTCAGCCACGGCCCTCGAGGGGCTGCTCCCGGCCCCAGGGAGAACTTCCCAGTGGGAACACCTAAATCCACCAGCTCTCAATGCCCACGGGCTCCCTCCCTGCTCTGTCCCTGCCTCATCCTCCACTGGCCCTCCATCCCCGTGGCTCCAGGGAGCCCAGCTTTGCAAACACTCCCACAACACATCCTCCAAAGCCCCACTGGGTGTGCATGGAACCATGGAATGGTTTGGGTGGGAAGGGACCTCAAAGCCAGTGCCACCCCTGCCATGGGCAGGGACACCTCCCCCTGTCCCAGGCTGCTCCCAGCCCCAGTGTCCAGCCTGGCCTTGGGCACTGCCAGGGATCCAGGGGCAGCCACAGCTGCTCTGGGCAATCTGTCCCAGCCAGCTCAGGGGCCCAGGTCTCCACCCAGGACTGTCCCACACCGCGACAGGTTTGTTCAATTTTGTTTTGTTTCAGACCAAAGTCAAAGAACTTTAAATCTTCCACCTTATTATTAATACTTTTTGCTCTGTCTAAACCTTTCTTCAGCTAATCCCAGTTTTTCCTTTCTTTACAAGTGCCCAGAGAAGGATGTCAGGAGAGCACAGAGTTACAGGTGTGTCTGGATGGTGCCATCACACTGCTCAGAGCACTCCTACATCTCCTGTCTCAGGTGGGGATGTCGGGTCTGTCCAATCTGACAGAGAATGAGCTGATACAACCTGACCTGCTCACTTGAGGGAAAACATTTCTGAAAGGGGACAGCTCCTCAAACTACCCAGACAGCCAGAGATCCACTGGCTGAGATTTCAAGACAGATCCAGTTTAAATTAATGCTGGAAGAGTTCATCCCAGGTTTCCTGAGGCACACGCTGCTCCTTGGGCAAGGACAGATTTCTTTCACAAAAGGAATGTTTTAGCTCAAAGAAGCTGGGACTGGATACAACAACTACACTGCCAGAGCACATCAGATCAGATTATCATTAATGGCTTCTTTAGGGCTTAAAATCAATAAATCAGTCCCTTGACAGTGGTTGGGGGCACGTTTTACGTGTGTCCATGTGGAGGTCTAGTTTGGATCAGGTGAGAACTCAGAGGATCTCCTGGACACTGCCCCTTTGTGACCTCCTGGGTCACACCAGGAGAGGGCACAGAGCACTGCAGCTGCTTCCAGAAGAAACTGAGCTGGCCCAGGTTGGACTTGATGGCCCTGGAGGTCTTTCCCAAGCTCAGAGATTCTGTGATCCTGAGGTGCTTGAGGGCACCAGCAGTGGGCAGGAGCACAGGGCACTGACCAGAGCCACCAAAGCAGCAGCTGCAGGACACGGCCTGTGGATTCCAGGCTCTTTGGCCAAGCTGCTTCCCAGCTCCTCTCCCACTGCCCCAGCACCTGCCGAGGCAGCCCTGGGCAGGACAGAGGGGGTGGAACAAGCAGGAGAGCAGCACAGCCTGGTGTGACAAGGACAAGGCAGGAGTGCCCGGAGGTGCAGCAGGGAGCACTGCAGATAATTATTTCAGAAATCAGCCCTGATGTTCGGCTGACATGTCAGCGATGACAAATTCCTTAATGAAGACTCCAGCAAAAGACAGCTGCGGCCAGACCCACCATGTTCTGCTGCTCTAACAGATCCGTGCTGGCCGAGCAGAGAGGTGTCAGGGACAGCGATGATCTGTCCTTGTTAAGCCTCTCATCTGCAGAAAACACCTGCATGCACCTCGTCGGGAATCTGTTGTTCTTCCTAAATTACGCTGCACTACAAAGGAGTAAACACTTCATGTGCAGAGCCAGGAGCAAGGGGAGTTGGGAGCCCAGAAACCCCCAGGGAAATCAGTCCTTAACAGCTTTTAAGTGCAGTTGCTGGAGGCTAAAAGCCATTTTAAAAGCCCTCTAAAGAGAAGCAATAATCACAGTGAAGTGAAGCCAGAGTAGGACAACAGCCCAGGTAAGAAAGGAGATTGGAGCTGAGCCAGAGTAAAGTTTGTTTCCTGGAGAAAACTATAAATAAATGAGAGTAGAGAAAATTATAGAATGCACATGGAAAGCTTTTTGAGGTTTGCAGGATACCCAGCGCCACCCTGGGAGCTCTGTGGGTGACAAGGGACAAGGCAAGGATGTCTCCTGACACTTCCTTTGAAGGGCGACAAGGAGAGGCCACGGCAGGGACTGCAGAACCGCAGGGAATTCGGTATTTCCTTCAGCGAAAGGGAAGGAAAAGGAGATGGCTGTGGCCAGGCTGAGGTGGCAGCTGTGCCACGCCGAGGTCCCAGCACGGGACACCCTCTGTTGCCACCGGATCTGGGCACATTCCAGCCTTATCCACTGGAGCCTTTGGCACAGGTGCTCTCCGTGCCCCCCACTAGCCCAGCCGAGCTGCTCCGTGCCCGCGGCACCTCTGGCTCGGGTGGGTGAAGTCCTTTTTTCCCGTGTGGAAAACAGCGGCTCACCCACCTCGGAGTGCTTTCAGAGCCTCTCCCCAGTGCCTGCCATGGCTTCTTCTGTGTGCCGGGCTGAGCAGGACAGGGGGGCTCTGTGCTCTCCCTCCTGCCCCAGCCAGGCTGGGACATTGTGGGACAGGGGCTCTGTGGAAACAGTGAGGACAACGGGAAACAACTTCACTGCGACTTGGTCTGCAATGGTTTTCTGCTCTGCAACAGCAAAGCAAAATAAAGTCATTCTCAAATGCCCAGAAGAGCTTTCCTGGTTGTAAAAATACTCATTGAATGGGAAAAATGGCAATTCCATTAACCCAGAAGAATGAGATGAGGAGAAGATGAGGAGAAAACCCCGTCCCCGTGAAAGGTATGATGGTGCTGATCCCCAGGAGCTGCATGGGCACAAGGCTCAGCCTGCCCTGGCACCACCTGTGGGCATTTAATGCCTGAAAATTCCCCTTTTAAATCAGTGGGACTCTTTGGTAACAACATTGTGGCCTTCTGGGTGCTTCTGCCCACGGTGCCCACCCGGCCCAAAGCCCTCTGCCGGGATCTCTGTCACCCCCGAGGAGCAGGGCTGGTGCCTCTGGCCTGCCAAGGCCACGCTCCTGCCCGGCCCTGCCGCTGGCACTGCGGGCTTGCAGCCAGGGAGGAACACTCCCAGAGCTCAGCACCTCTCACACAGCCCACAGCTGTCCCCAGAGGTGACCCCGGGCCCCCAAAGCCCCGGTGACCACGGACTTTCGGGTCACAACCTCTGGCACAGGCGGCTCCCCCTCGCTCAGGGGGCACAGAGGTCCTGCTGGGCCCCTGGGCTGGGGCAGCTCTGGTGGCTCCGGCCAGGGCTTCACAAACACAGACAGGGACAGACGCAGGCGTCATCCCAACCTCCTGCAAACACATCTGTCCTGCTGAAAGGAAGCTCCTGCTCCTGTGGAACAGCACGTGAACGAAACCATGGTTACAGAACTCGTCTGGGGTGTTACACAGTGCAACGCTGCAACATTTTCAGTCTCAAATCTCATTAGGATCAAACTGTGGCAAAGGATTAAAACCCAGATTAGGAGCCGTGCAGAAGGAAACCTCATCCCTCTGCAGGGACAGGGCAGAAAGGTCTTGATTAGGAGCTAGAAAAGGGTTTACTTCACTAATTACTTTTTACTAAATGAGCCTAACAATCTCAGCATCCTCCTGAAACTGTGGATTTCAAGGCACAGAGTTGGAAATGACCAGTCCATCTGTCACCTACTCTGTACCACCGTAAGGGGTGGGGGAAGAAAGGATGGGGGAAAGGAGGGGAAAAAAGCATGGGAAGCACTATTGTCCTGTCCTGCCTCCTCTTCTCTCTTGAAGTCTGCTAAATAAACTTAACTTGAATGAAAAAGAACTATGAAAAACAGAAAGAAAACTAGGGGGAAGTCCAGACAAAGTAGTTTTGGCAGTGGTGCAATGTCCTGAATGTCTCACAGGCTGCAGCCCCAGCACCCACCCTGTGCTGGCGGGGAACAGGATGAGAAGTCCAGGCTTTCACCTGAGGAAGCTGAGGGATGAGCAGGCAAATCCAGCATTTCAGCTGCACCATCTCCCCGAGCTCCCCAGGCTGCTCCTGCCCTGACAGGGGAACTTTATAACGTTTGGATGCAAAACACAATTACCCTCTAAGTTAGCCTCTAATCTCTCCGAGGTGAGCCCACGTCTTGCTGCCTGCCTGGGAACATTTAATGAGATATTTGCATTATTTACAGCCAGCTTTCATAAACGTGTTATTTACACTTGCCTGCTCAGGAACAGGAGTGAGCCCAGTTAACCCTGTGCCCTCTAGGCTCAGTCCCCTCTGCCTGTGCTGTGAAGCTGAGACACTCTCCAGCCCACGGGAGAGATAAAAATGGGATAAAGCCCATGAGAGAGGTAAAAATGGGTGTGCACACCCCGCACACCTCCTGGCTCGAGTGGGTGCTCACAGGACCAGGAGGAGGACACAGGGACAGACACTGCCGGTCCCACCCCACTTCCCTTTCCATGCAAAGCACAAAACTCAGTGATCTTTATGGCTTCTTTCAGAGCAAATGGAACATGGGAAGATGTCACAGATGATAAAATCAGAGAATTATCAAAATTGAAATACACCTCCAAGATCCACAAGTCCAACTTTGACAGCACCCACTAACCCACCACAAAGGGCCTCACTCACTCGTTTTTGAACATCCCAGAGGTGGGGACTCCATCACTGCCCGTTCCAAAGCCTGGCCAGCTTTCCAGTGAAGGTATTTTCCCACCCTGAACCCCTCCTGGCACAGCTTGTGCTGTCCCTGGTCCCTGGGAAGCTCAGGGTCTCCCTGAGCCTCCTTTTGCCCCAGTGCCCAGCTGGGTAAGAGCAAACAGGGATGGACCAAGCCCATCAGCCAAAAGGGTCAAATGAGATTCCGTGGTTTCCTGGATGATCTTGTCCTTGCTGGTGACTCATCAGGCTGATGAGAATTTTCAATCAAATTCACGGCAATCGTCATGCACAAAGTTCATAATGTTAAAAAGAGAACTTGGTTTCAGAATATAAGAAAATTATGACTTTTTTTTTTTGTTTTTTGAAAAATATAAAGAAATACTCTAAAGTTCACTGTGCTGACGTGTGTGATCTGTGTGCAGAGCCCCAGAGCCCAGGCTTTGAGACATCTCCCACTGTCCCAGGCTGCTCCCAGCCCCAATGTCCAGCCTGGCCTTGGGCACTGCCAGGGATCCAGGGGCAGCCCCAGCTGCTCTGGGCACCCTGTGCCAGGGCCTGCCCACCCTCCCAGGGAAGAACAGGCAGAGGTTCTGATCAAAGGAAAATCGAACCCAGCCCTGCTCAGGGAGGAGAGGCAGGAGGAGCAATAGAGAAAACCAGGATGGCAGCAAAAGTGTGAAGTGGCCAACAATTATTTGTTGTTTCTCAAAACACAAGAACAAAGGGCTGTCAGAAAATAATTAGAGAGTGGGTGCAAAACAAAGAAAAGAAAGTAATTTTTCACATAGTGCATAATTAAAGTGTGGAACTCATTACCACAGGATGCCGTGGGAGCCAGACACATAAATGGATTTGAAAGGCAATTAGACAAATTAATGGAAGAAAAGTCCATCAAAGCCTGTTAAACACAAAGCCATGGATAGGACTATTGACAAACCCACACCAGCACCTCTCTCTCCCCGTGGTTATCTTGGAAATGCCATTTCCCAAAGCCAGAGCAAAGGCAGCACCGCCTGTGCCGCTGCAGCCAGCGGCGGGAATGGCCGGGAATGGCCGGGAATGGCCGGCAATGGCCGGGAATGGCCGGGAATGGGGGGCCCTCCCAGCCCCTGCAGGGACACCGGGAGCTCCCTGTGACAGCCGGGTGTCACCACAAAGGGAAACGAACCCCTCACTGAGCACCGAGGTGGTTGTAAATGAATGGTGAACACTCACTGCAATAATTACTGGAAATGCCAGCTTGGAAAATGCCACACTTGGGAAAAAATGAAAACTCTGCCAACTGTTAAAAACTTCAGCCGGACAGAGTGGTTCCGGCTGGAAAAGCCCACTGAGCCCATCGAGCCCCCCAGCACTGCCGAGGCCACCACTGCCCCACGCCCCCAAGTGCCACATCCACAGGGATTTAAGCCCTTCCAGGGATGGGGACTCCACCCCTGCCCTGGGCAGCTGTGCCGGGGCTGGACAGCCCTTTCCAGGAGGGAATTTTCCCTGATATGCAAGCTGCCCCTCCCCTGGCACAGCTGGAGGGTGATTCCTGCTCTCCTGCTGCTTTTTCCTTGGCAGAAGGGGCCGAACGGGCCGGTCCCTCCCGGCAGGAGGAGCAGAGCTCCCCGCAGCAAGCCCATCCCAGCAGCGGGATGCCCGTGAGAACTTCCATCTCTGTTCCAGCAGGAAACACACCCTGCGGCTGCCTACTGGTATTTCTTATGTGGTAACAATAAATGCTCTTTCTGCCTCTTATTAAAGAAATGAGAGTGAAGGGAACCGAATTTTGCAGAGTTTTAAATCCTTCCTGATGACAGTGAGAGATCCCGACCTCCCAGCACAGCCCAGGCACTGCCCGCTGTTTTTGTGCCGGGGTGTTTTCACTGGGGGGGGAAAAATCACAGCTCGGGTTGTTTTGCCACATTTAAAGAACGATGCTGAATTCAAAAGGGTTTTTCTTGTAATTCAGAATTTATACAGGAATAAAATAACAGCGAGTATCAGTACTGGATTCCTGACACTGTGCCCTGCCCAAGTGAGGAGAGCTGAATGCAAACCCTTCTACAGGCACCCACTGAAAAGCAAAACAGGGAAGGAAAATTACAGCTCCAAACCCTGCCTGTGTACGTGAGCATTTTTCATTAAAACATATTGACTATTAGATACTTTAATCTTAATTTGAAAATTCCAGCAGGAGGAGCTGACTCTCAGACATGCTGAGCTGAAAAATGAAGATGTGAAATCTAAAATACTGCTCCTGGCAAACCTTCTGCTTCGACAAACATATCCCAGGCTCTGGACTTCCCACCAGTGCTATGTCCCAATCCCATTTTCCAGTTCTGTACCTCGGAAAGCCATGGCAGCAAAATGCTGTATGGCCTTCTGGGTGCATAAAAATATAAATGCAAATTCAAACTAAACAAAAGGTTCTATTTCTGATTAGGTTTTTTTTTGTTCTCACAATGGTACCTCTGATTTTCTTAACAGTTGCATTCATTTTATTTACAGATATAACTTAATATCATAAAGCTCTTCACAGATCTGCCATGTAAAAGCTTTTGATAGTTTTTGTCTAACATCTCTGCAATGGTGATTAGGAATAAGTAAATAAAATTGCTCCCACTAAATTCTGTGTATTTGGGTTTACACTCAGCAAGTGTGGGATTCACTTTTGGCTTCAACAGCATAATTGCTTTTTTAAAATTAATTTGCAGACCTGCACAAGCTGGGTCATTTCCTGGTTTGAAGCAGAAGAACTTCAGTGCATAAAATATAAAAATTCCAGTTTTGTAGAATTTCCATTTCTAGGATGGATATGAGCAAATGATAATTACCCAGTATTTAAATAGGTAAAATCCAGGTTTGTGTCCCCCTGAAGTGGCTCTGGAACATTTGTGCCTGATGATGGACAGAGAGCTGCATTCATTAAATGGAATGGGAGCCTCATGGAGGTTTCCAATAACTTTTTAATTATAGCTTAATGCTGCTTTCTAGCCCTGACAGAATTGAAATTTCCCTTGTAATGGCTGCATTTCATATCCCACCTTTCCTTCTGGCCAGGACGCTCCCAGAAGCTGTGACTGGAGCAGGAAAGGTTTGGGGCACAACAACATTTCCCTGCTGTCTTTCCAGAGTGCTGCTGGGCTGAGAGATGTGCCCAGAGCCCGAGAGATCCCTGCAGCTGTGCCAGGCTGGGCCAGCCTCGGGCACTGAACCCTCGGGAAAGGACTCTGGGGACAGCCAGAGCACTGTCCCAGGCTCCTGCCCTGCCTGGGAGGGGGCTGCCCTCGTGTCACCCTCTCTGCCCTCTCCTTGGGGCCACAGGAGGGTCTGGAGGCAGGTCCAAGGGGGATGGAGGGCTGGGGAGAGGCACCGAGCTCCAAACTGCTCCAGTGAGCAACAGAGGGTGCAGCCCGTGCTGGGAAGCAGCTCTGGAGCTGGGACCCTTGAGGTGACAGGAGGAGGGGAAATGGCCTGAAGGGAAGTTCTTTAGAGATTAAGAAGAAATCCCTCCCTGGGAGGGTGGGCAGGCCCTGGCACAGGGTGCCCAGAGCAGCTGTGGCTGCCCCTGGATCCCTGGCAGTGCCAAGGCCAGGCTGGACATTGGGGCTGGGAGCAGCCTGGGACAGTGGGAGGTGTCCCTGCCATGGCTGGGGTGGCACTGGGTGGGCTTTAGGGACCCTCTAACCCAAATCTTTCTGGGATCTGTGACTTCCTCCTCCTGGGACTGGAGCTCTCTTTCCTCACCACCCCCCTCCCTGGACACAGCAGAGTGGGCACGCTCCTTCTGCCACTCACAAATCAATAATTTACAGTGCCCATAATGCCCAGAATCTGCTCTCAGGCTGAAGGAATTAATCCTGATTGTAATTACCAGGAACACCAAATGAAATATTAATGCAGCCTGTTCATATTTCCAGCCTCAGTCCGGCCCGAGTGCACAAAGGGTGACATTTAGGGAAGACAATATACAATGTTCCATGGCAAAATTCTGATGTGCAGCAACTTTCTGGCTCTGAAGGGTTGTACTGGCTGTATTACAAGATCACAATATAGGGCTTTAGGAGATATAAAAGATGACATTTCATTCTTGTTCTCTGGAACATTTCTGTTTGAATGGAATTCTTTTCTAAAGAAAATATCAAAAAAGAGGAGTTTCGAATGACATTTCTAGCACTGCAAAGCTTTGATTTTAAATGTACAGATCCCAGCCCCTGAGCTCCAGAGCCTGGGGGGCCGACAGGCTGATTCCCAGCCAGACCTGGGGTAAATTATCACCACCTTTGGGAATTCTCTCGGTGCAATTCAACCTGGTCATAGCATTAGTGACCAGTTAGGTAGAGAGACATTAACAAACCATTTCAAAAGACTGGCAAAAGTCTTTCCAGATTATTAGCAGAAGTTTCAGGATGTCAAGAAAAGCTGAAATATTCTTCAGATGTAGAAATGTGACACCCAAACCTGAACCCTTGTTCTGAGAGCGTCCCCAAAAGAATCCACCTGAGTTCTGCTCAAAGCCACCATGGCAGGAATGAAACAGCTTGGATTGATCCTGTGCTTCCCAAACAGAGTTTGTGTTTCCAGTACTCCTGCTGGAATATTCAGTGTCATGGTGGCTTTAATCAGGGAGATCAGGGAAGGTTCTTCCCCCAGAGGGTGCTGGCACTGCCCAGGCTCCCCAGGGAATGGGCACGGCCCCGAGGCTGCCAGAGCTCCAGGAGCTTTGGACAGCACTGCCAGGGATGCCCAGGGTGGGGTGTTGGGGGTCTGGGCAGGGCAGGAGCTGGATCAGTGATCCCCGTGAGTCCCTCCCAGCTCAGGACATCCCAGGATTTAAGACTGACAAGACTCAGCAAAGGCAGTGTGATGATGTGATCCCTGACCTGAGCTGGTTCTGTGGGAGAGCCAGGCAGAGCCTCGGGCCCAGCTGGATAACAGTGGCTCTTTCTGCTTCAGAAGGCTCAGGAATTCAAGTGTTCTAAGCCAGAACTAAACATCCTTTAGCCTGGGCTCTGTAATGTGGTGCCCTTCAGGCACTTTATGGAATAGAATTGAATTGCACAGGCTACTGGGAAGGGAAACCCAGCCCAATTTCTCTCTATGGTCTGAAGTAATTAGACCATTGTCTGTGTACTTCTGCAATTACAATTATTAGCAAAAACCAAAATATAATCCTAAAAACCAAAACAACGCAGCAGGGATGTACTTGCTGTTCATCAGCTCAGAACTAACAAAGCCCCTCTCCTGGGAGGATTGCACTGACAATCCTGGCCATTAACTGGCTGTTCCTCCCTCCTGAGATCAAAAATAGAGACTAGTTTATTACCTCTAACTAAAATTTTATCCAGATTTCCCTACTGAAACGACGCTAACGCTGCTGGAGTGCAGAGCCTGCAGCACAAGTGAGGGGTAAACACTGCACACACACAAAGGTTTTAATCTCCTAATTCCTGAAAACCAAGGATCATTCTGCTGTATTTCCAAACTTTTCACTCAGCACTGAGCTCCCCTGCTCAGTGGGCACCAAACCTCCCGGTCCTGGCAGGGTAAAGCTCCTCCCGTGCCTTCTCAGCCTGCGCCTCAGGGCGAGAGCACCAAGGAACCCTCATTTACAGCAGGGAATCCATGGGGAACAACCAGTGCTGAGCGAGGAGGGAACATTCGTCCTGTATCGTGAGGCAGCTCACAGAAAACACCGGAATACAGCCCAGCAAACACCTCTGTGCACAGCAGAACCGTGGGGGGGTGGGCACACATTCTACCGGTTAATGAAATACAGAATTCCTGCATGGAAAAGAAACATTTTGCATGGTCCAGAGCAAGTCATTTCCAGTTTCCAGGCGCTGAGCACACATTCTCAGGCAAGTTCTGTTAATGCCTTTCAGCAGGGGAAAGGTGGGGAGTGGGAAAGAAGAGAGAGCAGCGACTCCTGCTCAGGGGGGCCGCCCTCCCCAGGCTCTGGGGCACCTTAAACCCACAACATCCAGGCACCGACCCCAGAGCTCCCGTCCTCAACACTCTGGATGCTGATCAACCCTGCAGGGCAGGACGTGGCACACAGGACTGGGGGCAGAGCACAGCCCCAGCTCCCCCTGGCACAGTCCTGAGGGACAGGGATGGGGATGGGCTTCCCAGGAGCTGGCTCAGGTCCCTTTCCTGGGAAGGTGTGGATGTGGCACAAGCTGGGGTTGGCAGCTCTTTGCAGTGATTTGTAGACCCTCATCCACTTCCCCTCTAAGGACAGAGACATTTGTCCAAAACTTGATGTCCCTCCAATTATGCCCCAAGTTCCCGGGAAGGTGGCACTGACTCATTCCTGACAGAGCCCAGGATCCCAAAGGGACCTAAATTATTCCTTCCAAAAGGCTAATTTGCCTCAGCAGCAAAATGAGGAAGAAAGAATCAAATCTAAGCTTGAGGGAAATCTTATGGTCAATAATACATTATTTATGTTTTAAATTAGTTTCTCATGTACATCATTAGCATAATTGCCCTGGTCTGGGCAGGTCTGAGCATGTTCCCCCACGGAAATGAATCGAAGGCAATCACACAGAATGTACCTGGCTGGGAATGAATCCCCTGGTGTTTCCAGGAGTGGGGGTGTAACAGCACAGGGCTGAGGGAAATCACTGCACAGCCCCCACACAAACACCTCCAATTCCTACAAATCTGCAGGATCTGATTCCCCATTGCACCTCCTCCTGAGGTGTCCTCTTACTGCCTTGGGGTTGGTTTCTTCTTTTTTTTACCCTGGAAAGAACAGTCCTCTCCAATTATTTAATATAAAAAATCTCTCCCCCCTATTTTCCAGCTGGCTGTCTCCAAGCTCTTCCAGCATCCCACACCCTCCCCTCTGCCAGGGCTGTCAAGTGTCCATCACTTCTCCTTTCAATCCTGGACTGGACTCTCACCACCCCATGGATTTCTGCCATACACCAACAATCCCTCTGTGTGTTTCCACCTTTGAGGCTGAAGGCAGGATTGGTGTAAAATCAAACCCAGTATTTGCTTTTCCAAAGACCTGTGCATGTCCATGATAAGCTCATTTCTTCATCTCCCTTCTCCTTTTTTTGAAGTTTGCTCCCCAAAGTGAGACCCACGTGCCACTGGCTGCCCCTCGGCAAGGTGGGAATGGCATTTCTAAAGGGATCAGCTGAGGACATCAAATACTAAAAGCTTTTGTAGGAAAGAAATTTCTGCTATTTTTGAAGCATCAGATCTCTCTAAAAGCACTTCAAAGACAAAAGGAAAGGATTTGGACCCGCTTTGAGAAGAGGGACAGAAAAATGAACTTGTGAAGCCTCTGCTGGCTCCATGAGGGGCTGACACGGAGTGATCTCCCTCTGGCACCAGGAACTCCCCTCACCAAAGGTCACCACTGCTGCACTGCCAGGTTTTGGGACACAGGGACACTCTTCTCCTCCAGAATGCCAGAACCATGAATTCCAGAAGGAATGGCTTTGATGACTCCAAACTGTGCCTCCCACTAGTCAGACTTGTGCAGCTTCTTCTTGTTTTAGTGTAACACACAAAAAAAGGGCACATTTTCAATCAAGAATAACTAATTTAAAAATTAGCATTTTGAAACACTTAGTGCAGCATTTGACCCCATGAAACAAAGAGGAAAAGCCACTTAGCCAATTATATTGAAAACTAGCCTGGAAAAATAAATGCCTTTTTCCATATTTGGATTAAAACTTTAATTCTTCTGTGGGATTTAATCTGAAATACCAAACTTCAGTGTGTCCAGGGAAGGTGTTCCACAGCTACTCTGTGCTCAGTCCATGGACAGGCTGCAGTGCCTGAAACCCTCCAGTCTGCTCAGGTCTGTGGCACAGGGATTCAAACCCATGGATTGCAGATGGACCTTTCATGACTCAAGGAATGTGTCCAAGGAAGGCCTGGACGGGGCACTCAGGGCTCTGGGCTGGTGACAAGGTGGGGGTCAGGCACAGGTTGGACTCGATGCTCTGCAAGTGCTTTTCCAACCTCAGGGGTTCTGTGATTTCACCAAATCACATCAGGTTTTAGCTGGCCAGGATAGGATGGCCTGACCCAAACACACCTCCAAAATATCTATGGAAATCATGCTGTGATTTATGGAAGCAGTTTTTGTACTTACACAATACTTTTAGGGCAGAAACAACAACCAACTACTGGCAGTGGTCTGGTCCTGCTCCCAAACTCACTCACAGCCAGATCCCCACTGGCCCTGTCCATATCCCCATTCCATATCCCTCATGGCAGCCCTCAGCCCTGTGCCCACCAATCCATGTCCAGATCCACCCCAGCCAGCACTCCCTGTGCTGGTGTCACACAAGTGTCACCCACAGAGCTGGCACAGACCCTTCAGCATCCACCTTCTTCTATTCCATGGCTGCCCTCATCCAAACGAATCAAACACTCCCCTCCTTTGGAAGGAGTGCCTGGCTTGCTTCCAGAGCTGGTAAATGTTTTTCCAGAGGCCTTCGATACAGGATGAACTGTCTTTTTATTATAAACACTGTCAAAGGTTTGAATTGCTGCTCTGCATCCCATCGTTTATCACCTCCCGAATCCATACTGATCACTGAGCTTGCAGCCCTGCCTTCGTGTTCAGTCCTTCCCCACACAACAACTTTAGTCTGGAACAACGTCTTAATGGAATCGTTTGAAGGAAAAATTACAGCACTGCACATTTCTCATTACTGACAAATCAGCACCTTGCCAAAACAGTCCCAAGCAGACACTCCAGTACTTTCAATTCCCTGGACAAATATAATTAGTAACCTCACATCGTTTTCTGAAGGTGTTGGCATCCCTTTGTGATTCCTCCCGGGAACCAGAGATGATCTGTTTCAGGAATCCCCATCAGAGAGGAAACCGAGGGGCAGCTTAGGGGAGCACCGTGGGAAGGGTGGGGGTTCCCACACCTCGGCAGCAGCTCCAGGAGGAGGCACTTCCTGGGAAACACAGCTCTTCCCTGTTTTCAGGAACGCAAGTGGATCCTGCTCCCAGCACCTCCTGACCCCAGCATTTCCACATTGAAGCATCTCTTCCCAATGGGAAAACCTCATGGAAAAGGGGATGAGAATGATCACAAGGAAGAAACTGAGAATGTTTCAATGGGTGGGAAAAAGGAGCAGAGGACACAGGACCCACTTGGCATGGAATGAGCCTTTCTTGGTAAAATGGACCCCTGGAAGGGGATGGAGGCGGCAGAGTCCCTCTGGCTGCTCACTACAAATCCCAGCTCAGGAAATCCCTTCTCACTCACCCATCAGCAGCCCAAAGGCAGCGATGCTGAGCACAGTGGGAGCACAGCACTGCCCAGGAGAGGTTCCAACGTGGCGGAAGGATGACTCTCCAAGTCCCTGAGACCACCTGCAGAGTTCCCAAAAATATGTAGAACTCCATGTAACCAATTTAAGCCACGAGCCAACTACACTGACTCCTGCAAGGTTTGCACCTGTTTGTTGTTTTTTTCAAATGCCACGAAAATTGGCAGCAACGGGAAGTGAATGTGCTGAAATTGTTCCTTAATAGGAGTGAAGTGAGAATTAGAACAAGAATAACACAAATATTGTGTTTGCAGCCGAGAGAACAAAGTGTTCACACTTCCAAGTTGATGTCTGAATGTTCTTATTTTTCCAGTGTTAGTTTAATGCCAGTTTCAAAGGAAGAGAGGCAGTGGAGGGAGTATGCTTGGGTTTAATAGGAAACAGATTAACACAGCCAATGGTAAAGGAGAAAAATAAAATACTCTGCGAGCAAACCCTTCAGTGTGAGGTGACCTTGGGTGTAATCCACCTCCAAGATATAAAAATCAAGGCAAGGTACAAGGGGAGTGCATCCATCACTCTGATGACACAACAAGCCACGGCAGCTCGGCAGGTGGCTCAGCCCCGGCTCCGTGCCCAGGACAGCAGGAATTGTTACACCCCAGCGTCAGCCCCCAGGGAGGGAGGGGACATCAGAGCTGCCAGCACATCTCAGGGACTGTGGCAACCACAGCCCCGTGCCCAGCCAGAGCTGCACCAGCTCTGTGTGCCCCTGTGGTTACAGTGAGCCCCTGTTCCACCCTCTGCCCTCTCAGAGCTCACCAAATTCCTCTCACCACCAACAGTCAGAGCACTGCTGCTGTTTTTGCTGTTTCCTTCTCTTACAGTTGCTAATCAAAAGCTTAGAAGTGACTTGAAAATTTCAAAGAAAAAATGGAAATCGCTGAAGTTACTGGAGCCCAAGTACAGGAACCATGTCACAATCCAGTTTTAGATACCTGTGATCCCCTCTTAACTTTTCTGTCAGATCTCATACAGAATTTTACCCATTTGGGTAAGATCTGCCTTTGTCCATAACCTGAATATATCACAGGAAATAGCCATCTTTCCTGTAGGTTCCCTTCAGACACTGATGCTCAGGTGGGTCACCTGAGCTGGGGCTCGTTTCCAGTACTTTCCTCACCACCACACACTCCTCTTAATATTCTTCTTTTTCTGTCATAAACATTTGTGAAAAAATACTTGATCTTGAGACAGTCCCTTCAGCACTAGGCCACTGCTCCTCTCCCAGGTGCTCCTGTGGCCAGTTAAGAACAAAGCCAAGCCCATTTCCCAGCTCCAGTAAATTCTGAGGAGAGCTAGAGAGGATTACATGGAACAGCTGAGCGGGCATATGGCATTCCATCCAAACTGACAGTCGTCCAAACTGTTCCTGTAACAGCTATTGGTAACTGCTTTATCTACATTTGCGTGGTACTTGGGGAAAAAAAGCATTTCACAAAATTGAGAATGAACAAACCACCACCATTCACTGTTAACAAACCCCCTCTTCAATAGTTAATTAGTTCCAACTGTTGAAATATTTTGCTGTGCCCAATAACTGCTACCAGCTCTGTTCACAGAGCTCTCCAAACCCCCAGGCAGGAGGGTTTATAGGCTAAAATCAGTGCTTGATTCCAGTGCTGAGCGGTAGAGACAGAGCACGCAGGGAAGCAGGAAATACAATTCGTGCATCTCTTTCTGTACCTGTGCACACACATGCACACACACACACACCATTTCCACAACCTCTTGATGGAGTTTGTAATCCAATCCTTCTGTGAAAACCTTATGAGAGAATATGGAATTTAGATTGACTCCTGTCCTAAAGCTTCCATCTGAGTCTCCTCATGATTGGCTCCTACACTGAACTCACTGGGCTCCAACCATCAGTTTGTCTGCAGACCTTTAAAAATTGACATTTTACCAAATATTTAATCCTTTTTTCTTTTGTATCCTGCAAAAATAATTTTTTTAACATTTTAGGTCAAGTCTTTTGTTGTGGATTGGATTTCTGGTGGATGTTTTCTGAGGCTGGGATGAGATCTGGCATACGAGACCATTAGCATGGAGGGACAGGACACAGGGAATGGCTTCCCAGTGCCAGAGGGCAGGGCTGGATGGGATACTGGGCAGGAATTGTTCCCTGGGAGGGTGGGCAGGCCCTGGCACAGGGTGCCCAGAGCAGCTGTGGCTGCCCCTGGATCCCTGGCAGTGCCCAAGGCCAGGCTGGACATTGGGGCTGGGAGCAGCCTGGGACACTGGGAGGTGTCCCTGCCATGGCAGGGCTGGCACTGGGTGGGCTTTAGGGACCCTCCAACCCAAACCATGCTGGGATTGTCTGGTTCTTCCAGCACAAGGCAGATATTTCCCCAGTTTACACATTTAAAGCTTTTCAGATCATTATCATTCAGAGGTGCCACTGCAATTCTCTTCACTTTCAGGTTTCATGAAGATCCAAATCATTCATGAAACTTTTGATTTCTCTCTCCCACAAGCAAATGTACACAACCCCTCAAACATCACAACCCCTCAAGCACACAGCCCTGGAGATTTCCAGCTGCTCTGGCTGCAGGAGCTGTTGGCTATGGCCAGGCTGTGGAGCAGGATGTGGTTCCTGTTCCTCTGCACACCAGAGCCAAGACAGCAAATGGCTTGGTGGGACCTGGCAGCAGAAGTTACCTGCAGGACTTCCCTTCCTGCCCTCGTGCAGGCTGGGAATGTCTTCCCCAGCCCTGGGATAAGGGAAGAGCTGAGAGGAAGAGTCCCCATGACATTGCAATTATGCAAAGGTGACATATAAATAAAACCTCCAGGCAAGAGGAGCTGCCTTTTCATATTAAGATTGAAATAATTCTCAGATCAGGCCTGTATTTCTGTGAGCACTGTCACAGCAATTAGAGGTTTTAAGGAAACCAAAGTCATAGATGATGTATTGAAATAATAAAGTGACATTTTGATATGCAACCAGCAGACATTAAGGAAATGACAACTGACTCTAAAACGTCCAGAAAGATATTTAAATCAGTAATGCTGAATAAATTAAATGAGCAATTACTAGTATGTTTGACAAAGCATGATACAACAATATATTAGGCATATATTAGCTCAGCCTTTACTCACTGATCTTTATCTGCTTTTAATTAATGAATTTAATTGACTGTAAGGGAGATTTGAGAATAGCTTGTTACAAGTCAAGGAGGAAAACCATTTCGTATTTTGGAGAGGAGAAGCAAAGGGAGTCTGGAGTAGGAAACATGAGGGTGGAGCCAGTCCTGGACTATATCTGTGCCCAAACTTGAGAAGGGACAGGAGAGTCCCCAATAATTGTGATTTTCACAGGAAACCCAGTTCCTGCTGCACAGAAAATAAACACAGCCCTGCTGAGCCAGCCTGGATCAGCCCCAGCCCAGGGTATTGTCTGTGCTGCCCCTTCTCTGCACACAGGGAGGGTGTTCAGCCCTGCCTGGGCCTCACCAGGCCCAGGTTATTCCCCTCTAAACCCTGTATCTTGTATGTTCTCTGTGCTCTCCGATGCAGTTCCCTGTTTGCACCTGTGTCAGTCCAAGACACGCATTATTCCAAAAAAGCATCAGTAATATTAAGTCACAAAATAAGAACAAACTCTCTAAAATTGAAGATTTATTGTGGTAGTATGCACATAATCCTTACAGAGACTGAGTATTATTATTATTATTATTATTATCATTACTATCATCATCATCATCATCATCATCATTTTAGCTTTATTTTCAACTGCATTTTTAAATAACAATTGTTTGTAGTTTTCTCTCTTTGCCACACCTGGGGATTAAAATAGATGCTTAAACTATTTGAAATTAGTTGAAATTAGTTCTATTTTCCATATCTGGGGAAGAGACTATCGGCTTAAACTGCCTGAAATTAGTTAAGCCTGAACTGTCAGATGGAGCTCACTCCTGGAGTAAAAGATATTCAAAGATAAATGTATTCTCCTAGTAAAAGATATTTAAATGGCTCGTGGCTTTGCCACTTGCAGAATGGAGCAGTGTAAGGATGAGCAGCACTGCAGGGAACGAACCCCAGCAGCTGTAAATGAACGGGGAAAGGCAGCACCGAGGGGAGGTGGCAGCTCAGCGCTGCTGCACCTTTGGTACAGGATGGCAGGTCCGAGCCTTGCCATCCCCTCTTGCCAGGGCTGTGCTCTGCAGTGAGAAGGGCTCAGCCACTCCGGCTCTGCCCCAGGAGCAGCGCTGCACTCACATCCCACGGGAACTGCTCCCACCGCGGGCCCTGCTCATGTCCTGGCAGCCCTCACGTGGCTCCTGTTTGTCTTCTGTCCCCACCAAACATCAAACAAGAGGGCCAGAAATGTGCTCTAAGTCCTGAAGGTGCCACTTTTGACAAGTCTAGCTCAGAAGGAAAGCTCTCCCAACTCCCTGCAGCTTCCAAACACAAAGCAGGAGAACACAGCTCAGGGAGAACAAGTGCTCATCATTACTGCAGGGGGGAATGGATCCCAGGGCCAGAGGGCAGGGCTGGATGGGATCTGGGGCAGGAATTGTTCCCTGGCAGGGTGGGCAGGCCCTGGCACAGGGTGCCCAGAGCAGCTGTGGCTGCCCCTGGATCCCTGGCAGTGCCCAAGGCCAGGCTGGACATTGGGGCTGGGAGCAGCCTGGCACAGTGGGAGGTGTCCCTGCCATGGCTGGGGTGGCACTGGGTGGGTTAAAGGTCCTTTCCAACCCAAACCAGTCTGGGATTCCATGGTTTTCTAGACAGGAAATACCCCCCCACATACCTAGAGTTTTTTCAGGAACACTGCAGGCTGTTTTTTCCCCGACCTTTGATAAGCCAGGACAGAACAGCCCCATTTTTGTTTACAGTCACACCTTTTGTCAAAAGCCCAGCTCGGTCAAAGGGAGGCTGAGGAGGGGACTTTGGGAAGCAGGAGCAGCCCCCTGGTCGGCTCTGCCTCGCTTTGCTCCCAGACAGCTCCATCAGTAACAGCCCAACAACAACTCATCAACCATTCTAACAATGCCATTATCTGGGCAGCTCCGCAGCACAGCACCAGAGGGGCCAGGAGAACGAGCTGGTGGAACAGCTCTGCTGTATTAAATATTAAAATATTGTTAAATATTAAAGCAAAACTTCTACAAGATAAAAGCCAAGCAAAAGTCACCACCCACTCTAATATTTTACTTAGTTCTGTCTCAAAGCATTTTGTAACAGAAATGGCCTGGGCACTTGGGAAAAACCAAAGGATAAGAACAGCACTTATTTACAGCATTAAACCATCGGGGTCCTGTTGACTGAGAGAACACAGAACCCAGTAATTCAGATTTGCTTGACAAATTCATCTTCCTTTTCTCTGACTGACTACAACACGCACAGGAGGAAGGGAAGGAGTCACCAAAGGGAGCAGCTCCTTTGAAATCCTGCCCCTTACCTGCTCCTATACAATGAATTTAATTTTTTTTCTCTTTCAGGAAAAAAGTTCCTTCTATTTCTCTGTGTGCAGTGACCCTGATCAAACTCAATCTAGTGAACATGGGTGCAGGACAAGAGAAGGGTAAATTCCATGAAGCCTTTGCCCAAAATGAAGGCTGTGGGTTCAATGGCAATGTCACCCAGGAGAGCTTTGCATCCTGCCAGCCCCTCTCAGCACAGCCAGGAGCACCCAGAGCTGGCACTGCCCTTCCCCAGGAGCACCAGGCAGGGGCTGCAGGTTTTCATGGCACAGGGAGCAGGAATGGGAAAAAGAATGGGGAGGGACAGGCAGACAAGACAGAGGAGAAATTCCAGGGTGCCACTGAGCTGGAGGTGTGAGGAACAGGAATCTGCTCTGCCAGCAGAGGACAACTGGATTCTGTGTGGGAGGGCTGGACACAAGAAGGGAGATCTGCAAACACAACAGCCGGTGCTGGGGGCTCCAAACCTCAGAATAATTTGAGAAGGAGTCCAAGAACAAATCCACAATCACAGAATCATTTGGGTTGGAAAAGCCCTCTCAGAGCATTGAGTCCAGCCATTCCCAGCACTGCCAAGGCCACCACTGGCCCATGGCCCTGTTTTGCTTTAAGGTATTCCTACAGGTTGCATCCCAAGAGGCTGCTACTCATCCAAGCATTCCCGCCACCAAAACTCCCAAAGGTTCCCCCCCTCTGAAATTCCCAGAGTTTTGGGGGGGCATGTGCAGATCACTAAGAGAATAAAGATTGGGATATGGGATCACAGCCTGCATTCCCCTGGATTTATGGGACACATGGGATCAGACCTTCCTGCAGGCCTTGAGGTGGGAAGCACTCAGATTTTCCATGCCAGCCACTGGCACCCCCTGGCACCCCCTTTGTCCCTGGCACCCCGCTCACCCCCAGCCCGGGGCCAGCAGCCAACTCTTTAATTACAAACACTGTAGTCTAAAATTGGATAAATGCACCTAATTGGCTTTTTGGTTGTTAGCACAAAGGAGTGGAAAAAGCACCTCTGAAGGATGGCAAAGCAAACAGGATCTCCAGTACCTCAGGAATAATTGGCCCTTCATTCAGTGCCGGGGTAACCATGGCAAATAACTGCTCTGTGCTCAGCCTCCTCACTGCTGAGGCTGAATTACCTCTTCACTAACAACCACTTGGAGAACAATTAAACTGCCGTAAAAATCAGAATTTTTTTCTCCTCAGAAAGCTCAGGGATGTCCACTGACGATATTTAAAAATTTTTTCTGGGATTCTTTGCTTGTACAGCAAATACCACTGGTCACCACTACTCACACCACTTTTATTTATTAACATTCCATCCATTAACAGAAGAGGAAACGCTGGCAGACGTAAGGAGGGGTGACTTTCAAACTGAGAGTGGGTTTAGATGGGAAATTGGGAAGGAATTCTACACTGCAGGACACAGGAGATCCCTGAGCCTGTGAGCAAACACAGACACTGCCCCGGGGTGCCACGGGAGGTGGCACTGATGTCCTCCTGCCAACCTGCCACACACAGCCCTGTGTGACACAAAAGCCACCTGAGGTGAGAAGCTGCCCTAGCTACAGAAAAGGCCACGGGCACTCACGTTTATCCCCTGATTTCTGACTTAAGGCCTCAGTGGCTCAGTGTGATGAGGTTCTGGAAGGAGCTGTGCCTTGCACCTTCTCAGGGTCTGTGGAAAGCCCTCTTGGAACCCACCACAGCAAAGGAGAGTCCTCCCTGCATCCTCCCTGCATGCAGAGTTCACAATAGCTGGCTGGAAATTAAACAGCATTTCCAAGAGACTTCTATTTCCTACTGTGCTGTACATCAGTTTTTGCAGAGGGCAAAAAGGCAGAGACCAATCAAGTAACTGGTTTGCAGCAGCATATCAAGTATTTCAGACTGGAGAAACCAAGTTAAAAGGAAACCAATATGAGCACCTGTTTCTAACTGGAATGATTTGGGAAGCTGGTCCTTTTTTGGAGGTTTACTGGCATTGAGGCACTGCTGCTCCTATGAGCATTCCCTCCCAGCCCTCACTCACTGTGTGCACACAACTGAATATTAACCTAAATATTCAAAAACTTATGGACAGCAATACCTGCAGGACAGATTTCTGCTAATTTTCTTTTCTTTCTCTCCATGTCTCCCCCATTTTAGCATCTCTCAGTGCAGATCAATTATAACCTTATTAATTAACTGACCACCCCACTGAGATTTGGTAAATCTGGTTACAAACTGGTCATTTAATAACCATTATAATTCTGGATATAAACTGGCATTGCATATTTTGGTGAGAGTTGTGGGCAGTCCCTCTCCTCCTTTTCCAGAGGGGAGCAGCTCTCCCGCCCTGTGGTGCTGGACCATGCCCCATTCCTGTTATTTTGCTGAGTCCTGACCTGAATTCCAATGGGAGAGGGCAGCGCTGCCTCCCAGCACTTGGGTGTTCCCCTCAGTTCAGTGCCAGTGCAGGCTGACTGGCCTCAGCTGTTCCAGGAAATTCCTATTCAGGTCACACACGTCCCTAACAGACCCCACATCCGTATTTCACAGCCTTACTGTGTGGCTGGAAAATCAAGGGTACATTTAACTCCAGGGCACTTATTTCCTAAGCCTGAAAAGAGGAATTTTCTTGGAATTTCCTTGTGCATGTAGCATTTCCCTCATTTACTGCAGCTTCTTTCTTTCCCCACTGCACACGGAGCCCTCCCAAACTGCCACGAGCTCACCCCAGAGACAGCAGTTTACCTACAGTCACATCCAATTTGGCTTCCCAGTTCCCAAGGGTAACCTTGCACTGCTGTGCCATGTGCTGTGTGAGTCTGTGCAGAACACAAATGCTGTGAAATGAGGGTTCAGAGGATCCTAATTTGAGTTAAAACAGCCCATCCTGTGGCAGGGCCACGGCTCCCTCTTGGAGAGAAGCCACAGGCAGGAGGGGGCTGCATCCCGCTCCTCCTGCCAACACACCTGGGAGCCTTTTTCTCTCATCTCTGTGCCTTTATTTTTTTGTTTGTTTGGTGAGTTTAATATTGTTTATTTGTTTCTCTGTTTGTTGACTTTTATTGGGAGTTTTTGTGTGTTTGTGGGGCTTTTTGTTAGATCTGTGTTGGGGTTTTTGTGTAATAAAAGACTGGTTTTGTCTCCCAGTGAATGACTCCTGTTCTGCAGACCAACATCTCTGGAGCTGCTGCCACCCCCAAACAGTCCCAGCATGAGAGTACAGAATGAGAGCAGTATCCCAATTTCCAGTACTTTCTCTCGGAGCCCTCCCTGCAGCCAGGGACACCCAGGGCTGGGCACAGGGGCAGGATAACCCCTGCCCTGCTGGGAATGCTCTTCCCAAAGCACCCCAGGATCCCACTGGACGCTGCTGGCTCAGGGACAGCTCGCTGTCCCCCAGCACCCCCGGGTCCTTCCCCCAGAGCTGCTCCAGCAGGTCCCCCCCAGCCTGTGCCTGTTCCTCCCCAGGTGCAGGGCCCTGCACTGGCCTTTGTTAAACTTGGGACAGATCCTCTATGCCCAGCCTCGGGAAGAAAGCAGGAATTAAAGGATTCTCCCTGCATGGAAGCAGTGTCACATTTGCCACCCACCTGCTCTCAGACATCACAGCAAATTTAGCAGAACAAGTTGACTTCAGCTGTTCCCAGACACGGGGAAGCCACAGCTCTTGGCTGTTTTCATGCACACTACAGAGCTCTCACAGTGCTGGCAAACGGGAATTCCCAGCTCTGGAGAACACACGATCCCTCCAGCTCCAGCTGAGGAGCCCTTGGGATGCTGTTTTCAGGGAATGGCCTTCGCAGGCACTCACAGAACCCCGCGGTTCCAGCGCTTGGCAGAGGCTGCAGATCCCACCCCAGCCCTCTGAACAAACTTTGTGCTTATTCACAAAAACGCCTTTGTGGAGCTGGCTGAACAAAGGGAATGGCTGTGCTTCCCCTGCCAGGGATAATCCCTGCTCAATTACTCCCGATTTACTGGGATAGCAATCCAGAGGAGTCACTGCACCCAACACAAAGTGACAGCGCTGCGGCTGCCCAGGCTTTGTGCAATTAAATCCCAAGAAATGCTCCTCTTATAAGTTTAATACACGAGTCAGTTCCAATCTGCTACAACAAGATTTGTTTCCACATGATATTTCTCTCTTCTCCTTCAAGATAAAGAAAGAATCCCTAACTTAGGAAATTGTGGGCAGTACCCTGAGCTGGTATTAAACACCATATCTGGTACCAGAGTCAGAGATTAACACCAGAGTCGAGCATGGCCCTGCCAATTTAAACTGACTGATGGAACATACTGCTTTTTATTTTACTTGATATTATTTGTATTGCTGTATTACTACTTTATATGTATGTACACACACATATAAAATAATAAGTAATATAAGTTCTCTTACTAAGAGATAAAGAGATGAACTAAGAAATCACAGATAAGGAAAGGAATTTTCCTCTGTTTCTCAGATTTACTAGAAGCCCTAACACGTACCAGAGACCTTTGTGCTCACATCCCGTCCCAACCACCGCACGCATCCCGGTTTCCCCTGCTCTTGCTCCTGTTTGGTTCCTGTCTTTCAGACAGACCCAGATTCCCCGACCCACGGGGAGCGCCAGTGCCAGTGTAATTAACGCCATCGCTAATTGCCTGCAAGCAGAGGGAGCTCTGACTCTTCCAGAGCAGCCTCGGTGCCGATGCTCTGTGGTTTGTCCCCGTTTGCCCCAAATCCGCCCCGCACGCCCGGAGCTGCTGGCGCTGCCCCTGCCCCGCTCCGGCTCTCCGGGAATTCTCTTCCCGCTCCTGTGGGAATAAAACCCGGCAGCAGTAACGATCCTAAAGGGAATCCCTGACAAGCACGAGGGAACTTCACCCCACGCCTGCAGGAAACACCTTTGTTACACACAGAATGGTGTCCGTGGCACTCAAAAGGGACCAAACACCATTTACTGCCCACTGGAAAATGCAATTTTTATGTGCAAATTTTCAGCAGAATTGGGCCCGACATCCTCAAATCTGAGTGAAGCCATCACTGCCTCAAGGCCAAACGCCAGGGAAGGGCTGAGGCTCAGCCCAAATCCCTCCCCACCAACCCAACCCCACGTCCAGGACAGGACCCCACAACAATGAACCCCCCAAAGTGGGAGCAGCCCCTGCCCATCCCCACCGCTGCACAAAGAGCCATAAAACTGCCTGGAAATCCTCTCTTTGCTCTTTTACGGACTGTGTGGTTGAAAATAACTAACATTACTGTTATAAAGTTATGAAACTTTAAATCATCTAAATCACAGAATGAAGGGTTGGGACCTTAAGGATCATCTCCTTCCAATCCTTTCCTTCTTCACGGAACCCAAACACCAAAATCCTTACACAGTTACTGCAACCTGGGATGTTCAAGAATTCTCATTGCAAAACAGATTCTTTCCTTTTGTTGCATAAAGTCAGCCCCTGTCCTGAAAAAAACCCACCCTGGCATCACAAGGACAAATTACAGAAAGCCTCTGGAGAAAACTCGATCAGCTTTTTGATCGGATATGGCAGAAACCCTGATGTGTGCCATTGGTTTGAGGCAAGGTTTTCACTGAAGGCCCAAATTAGGCAGTTTGACTATACATGAACTAATGCAATCAGAATTATGAAACACTTCGAGAGGGAAGGAAATCTTCCTCTTAGAGAAGAATTCCCTTGAAGATGTCACAGGCTGAGTTAGGATGAACCACTAAAGACAGAGCCCAGTTTTAGAGCTTTACCCAAACTGAGTCGATGCACTTGAACCAATGCCCCTCATCAGGCCAGGCTGGACGGGGCTGGAGCACCCTGGGGTAGGGGGAGGTGTCCCTGCCCGTGGAATGAGCAGGGCTGGAATGAGATGGGTTTAAGGTCCCTCCTAACCCAGCCCGGGATTCCCTGATCCTACAGTGCCACTGCTCACTGGTTCCTACACACTTTAGGTTTGACCTCTGAGCTACTTGTACTTAACTCAGAGTTTGCTCTGATGTCCCAGCTAAGCAGAGCAGACAGCATTTGCAATTTGCTGCGGGTTGCACACACACCCAGACAGAAGAGAGGAGATTACCAGTAATGATTACAGAGCCCCACGTAAGCAGTGGGATTACGGAGATGAATTGCATTAGAGCTTTACCAGCACAGCTCCAACCCTCCCAAAGTGAGACACATGCTCCAGTAACAGCTGGGGAACAGGTGGAGGCTTGAGACAAAAAGTCTGGAAGCACAGCAATAAATCATGGAACCTGCCCGTGTGACACCCTGGCTCCATCAGGCAGAATGAATTGCTGAGCACAAAGTGTAATAAAGAGAGATGCCAAGGCACGGTCGTGTCTGCCAGTAATAATTTGAAGTTGAAATATAATCACACACAATATATATGATAAATAACACCAGACAAGGTCTCCAGCGACAAAGGTAAATAATAAATTTGTGTGGAAGTAAGGATTTACACTGAAGCTGTGAAATAGAACCAGAGAGATACTGTAAATATTGTCCTGTCCAGGTGATGACTTTAATTTCTCAGACAAGCAACTTCTGAGTTTTCCCAAGGATTTCCTGGACCTGGAACCCACACATTTCCTATCCCTAAAGTTCCAAGACAATATCTATGTGCCAACCAGTGGCCAGCACTTGGATCTGAAGGGAGGAATGTATCTGACGGTGAGAGGAGAAGTAAAGGATGAATTATGGAGATTTGTCTAAAAGGGACAGGTTATTCCCATGTCAGACCTCAGAGAAGAAAACAACAGGCAGGGGAAAGTCAAGAGCAGAGGCAGCTCTGGCCTGAGGACACCCGGCCACCCCGAGCCCTTCAGCAGCTGCCAGGAGGGTGCTGCTGCTGGAGAACCCCGGCCCCACAGCCCCACCGGACCCCAGCACAGATCTGCCCCTCACAGCCAGGATCTGAGCAAAAAGGGGCTGTGGGTGCCTCTGCCCTCGGACAGCTGAGCACAGCAGCCCTGTCCCCTCTGGAGCAGGACAGGGCTGTGGGCAGAGGGGGCTGGGGGCTGGCAGGGATGCAGCCCAGGCTGGCGGGGCCACCACAGCAGGGCTGTGGCACCGATGGCACCAGAGTGCCACCAGCCCAGCTCCAGTGGCTCACAGCAATGGCAGAAGGAGCTCCCGAGTCAGGGGGGACCAGGCGAGAGGTGCAGCCCCCCACAAGCTGTGGGACCGCCCGGGAGGGCTGCTCAGGAGCCCCTGTTTGACGCAAGGGCAGAGGCTGCTGATGGAGATAATCCCTGGAGATACCCAGATTATTCCTCTAAATATTCCATTAAGGGCTTTACGCTGCCTCAAACCACTGACCTCACCCGGGAGCCCGAGAGGAGCCGGGCACAGCTGGGCCCAGGGGCTGTCCCAGCCTGCAGCCACGGATGGAGCTGCAGGACGGGGACACCACGGCCCCAAATGTCCTTGTCAGCCTGGCCACCTGCTGAAGGGGCTGGGATCTCAGCCCACCACAGGCTCCTGCAGAGCCAGGGCCACCCCACAGACCCTGCTGCTGAAGGGGCTGGGATCTCAGCCCACCACAGGCTCCTGCAGCACTGGAAGTGCTGTGGGCACTGGGAAGCAGAAGGATCTCCTGCCATGGACAATCTCCATCCCATAACTACACCATTGTCCCCTGAACACCACTGGAGGGGGTCTGACCTCCCACACCAAAATCCAGCCCTCATCCCAATGTCTTGGATGAGGAGCAGGAGCCTTGGGATGGCAGGAAAATCCCGACAGAGATCAAACACTGGTACAAAGAACTGGAGCAGCTCTCCCAAGGAGGGAACAGAGAGCGGTGCCTGTCTCAGCCCGAATGATGCAGCTTCAAAGACAGCCCTCATTAAACAGAGCTCAGCTGATTGAAATCTCACTAATTGGGTCTATCATAAACACTGCAAAGGGAGAATATTTAGGGTAAGCAAATGGCCTAGAAAAACCCAAAGCTCCAGTGAAAAATGAATTCTGGTGCACGTTCCAGAAAGGGATTTTTTTTGTCCACAACTGGACAGGAACTGGGCAGTTCGGGGTGTGGGTAATGCTTCCTGGGAAGCCCAGGGAGGGAGCCAGTGTCCCACTGCTGCAGGAAACCTTCTGGGGCTATTTGCACTCAAATCCATTCATTGTGCAGACTCACACAGGTTTGAAAATATTTGGTAGCGTTTTGCTGCAATACAATGGAACAGAACACAAAATATGTGCTACAATCTCCTTGTGGCTACCCCTGGATCCCTGGCAGTGCCCAAGGCCAGGCTGGACATGGGGGCTGGGAGCAGCCTGGCACAGTGGGAGGTGTCCCTGCCATGGCAGGGCTGGCATCGGGTGGGTTTAAGGTCCCTTCCAACCCAAACCATGCCAGGATTCTGTGAAATATCCCCCAGCACAGCACACAGGGAGCTCTGCTGATGCTCCCCCCTCACTGAATGGGGTTCCTTGGCACATTTGGTGGGGGCACTGCAGGTCTTTGCCAGGATCAAAGGCCCAGAATCCAGAGGCTGCTGAGCTGCAGCTCCATCGTCAGAAAGGAAATGGTGACCGATCCCAGTACTGGACATAAAGGGCTGTTCTCCAAAACTGGGGAGGGGACATGGTCAGATGGAGCTTTGCAGTGACCTGGATGACACTGGGAGTGGGGAGGCAGCCCCAGATTGGATCTTTCCTCTTTCTAGTTATCCAATAAGTTGTTTGTTTGTTTATTTTTCAGTGCTAACTGGAAATAAAAGGGATGGTCTTTTCTGAATAGAAATTGCCAGCACATAAATAGCAAACAATCTCCATTTCTCCGAAATTTCAGAGCAGCAGAGCCGGTGCTGGTAATACAACATTCCTACATCATTCCTAAAATCCAGAACTTTTACATCACCACGCTGCCATTTACACTCCGTTCTATCACAGGGACTTGTTACATCGAAGGGATTATCTCTGCTGCCTCGCTCTGTTTAAAGCAATAAATGGCTGCCAGCTTTGGTTAATGGCCAAGAGGAACCTCAGGCATTTAATCAATTTCAAAGCTTTTTATTGTAAATATTCTACCAAGAGCTTATTCCCATTATAAACAAACTATGGAGTGAAAATACAGAGAACTCTTCTCCCCTCCCCCGGGAAAATGCAATCCAACACAGCCCCACATTTCTGAGGGGAGTTTTTGCTCCTCTCGAGGCACACAGAGATTTGTGTGTGAAAAAAGGAATTAAAATAAATAAATGAGTGGCACGTGTGGAAAACGATGAGCACTCCACACCTGAGGCCCGGTGTGCAGAATTACCCATGCAAAACGGAGCAATTGCACACTTCCAACTAATTAATTACCTGATTTGCATACGTAATGTAATCTGAGGCCAGCCCTTCCCACGGGGATTCCAGGGTCATTCCAAGGAATTGGAACACTCCTGCCCACTGCAGGGGGGAGTGACCACCAGGCTTTCAGCTTCCCAAAGCCTCCCAGAAGTTCAGTGCTCAGGAGAGGGACCAGACCTGTCCTGGCAGCCTGGGCAGGAGCCAAGCACATCCCTGAGCTGGGTTCTCCATCCTGCCCGGGGCTGTGGGAACAGCAGCCAGGCACTGCTGGAGACACGTGTCCCATAAAACACCCCAGCCTCTCCCCTCCCACAGTCCAGGTTTAACTTGATGTGTTTGATATGGAAGGACGAGAGGACAAACTCGTGGTGTGGCAGGAGTCAGAGGGAAGGTGGCACCTGATCAAAGGTCGAGCTGGATGATCCTGGAGATCTTTTCCAGCTTTAGTAACTTTGGGATTCTTTTGGAACCTTCCTGAGCCAAATCCCTGCTTGCCCCATGGGCATCAAACACACATTCCAGACCACACTTCCCAACACCTGGAAATACTCAGAGTGTTTCACAAACCAGGCTGACCCGAGCAGGACAATGAATCCCAGCACCCCAGAAGAAGAAGGTGGGAAAAGCCCTCTGGGACCATCGAGTCCAGACTTTGCCTGGACACCCCATGTCCACTGAACACCACAAAGTGCCACTGCCACCCATTTTCTGAACGTCTGCAGGGACGGTGACTCCAGCACTGCCCCGGGCAGCTCCTTCCAATAGAAGCAGCACTAACTTTATTTATTTATAAACCCTTCAGATTAGTCATGCACGTGTTCCTGTTGAACTTCCAAGAAACCAAAGCAGTCTCCTCAGGGAGATCTGATTTTCTGTTCCATTAGATTCCCCCTGATTTAATTCTGTCTCCCTAAACAGATCGCTGTGACAAACACATGCAGAAACTGCATTCCAAGAGTTTTTCTTCCCTGTTATAATTAATTCGCTCTGTGAAACATAAAAGATAACCAGCACTGAGAAGGGTGTGTTGAGCAGAAGCAAACCAATAGTTACACCTAAAAATACTACTAAAAATATATCAGGAGAAGCTTAACAGGACATTAATGGAATGCTGTGTAAAACTGACTTCTTGCAAACTGATTCCTTTTGGAGACCAGAAGCAGAAATTCCTGCCCCAGTGTAATATTCTGCTTCCCAGCCCCACAGGGCTGCACTGGGACAGGGAGCTGGTGTGTGGGAAGAGTGTGGGAATGGCCATGGACAGCTCCAGAGCCTGGCAGTGGGCAGGGACCTTTCCTGTTATTTATTATTTATTGGTCTTCTCCACACAGTGCAGAAGGAAACCTCTCAGGTGTGCTGCCTCTGGACCTATGGATTTGCCAGGGCTGTCAATTACAGAAACCTCTGCTCTGTGCCAGGTTCCCATCCCCAGCATTTCCTTGCTAACAAACAGGAAAACGCCTGCCCAAGAAGAGCTGGGCTTTAATCGATACAGGCTGAGCTGTCAATAAATTCATTTTCTGTAAGCAAGAGCAGTGCTGTCCCCACCGTGAGGGCTGGGATGACACAGCTCTGTGTTCCTGACTGGCTTCCAGGATAAGTGATGGATGAGGTCCGGCAGCCTCCAGCCCCATCTGCAGCCGCACTCACGGATGCATTTATTGATCCGGAAAAATCACTCAGCCTAAATTTTCCTGTGCTGTTCTCCAATCCGGAATTTTACAGCACAAAGTAGCACAGGACTCCAGCAGAAGTAAATCTTTACAACCAGTACTCTGACAACTGCGGCTTCTCCCAGGGACGCTGGGCCAATAATTAAAAAAAAAGGGTGAATGTGACCATGGCCTCCCCTAGCACAGCCCGAGGCCGTTCCCTCTCACCAAACAGGACAGGTCCACATTTGTAAAATAATTTAGCTGTGAAAAGTAGCAAGCAGTAACTGAGGAATAATGACAGAAATTGGATTTCCTACACTGAACTACCCAGGTGCCACCAGTGTCTGTGAGCTCTCTGTTTGTCCAGGTGGCCTCTGCTTTGCTTTGTCTTCTCTGGGCCTGTCAGAGGGTTTTCTCATCATTCCCTTCACAAACCAACACTCTGAATCCACCAGTGATTTGCCTACTTGCAATTCATATTTTAGAGCATTAAAAGTCTGCACCTGAATGTCTTGGGCTGAGAAGATTTTCAAGATTTCCTCTGTCACTCATTTGTCGTCCTTTAATATTAATTTACATCCCCAGTGAAGCTGACAGCTGTCAGGAGGAACAAACCTTTCCACCTGGAACGATCCCATGAATTTGGAGCTGACACACTTGGACTTGGGGAGAAAAAGCTGTTTAGTTGTGGGTTTGGGGTTTGCTCTTTTAAGGAATGCATAATGAGAAAAGAATTCTGGCCATTATTTCTCTATTAATGCTGGAGGGATAAGTGATTTGAACAGAAAATCTCTGCACTACCCAGTTTAATGGCAACTGCAGAGAACAGGGACCTGGATTCAAAGGACAGCATTTTCTCAGTCCATATCAGGAAAATTTTAGGTCCCATTTGAGTGAGTTTCTCGGTCACAGCAAATTTCCCAGTCCAGAATTTATTTTTCTGATGTCAAACATAAAATCAAAGCCATAATGTCAAAGCATGTTCTTTGTGTTTCAGTCTTCCATGAGAAATCCAGGGGACTTTTGGGAAATGCCAGAGTAGTGAGCAGGTCTAGTCTTGTTTTTATCAGACAACATCCAACCTGGGTCAAGTAAGAAGTGGCTCCTGTGCAGCCTTTCCATGAACATTTTCCCTTTGGCTGTAGGTCCCTGGGTTGCTCTGATCAGAGCAGCTTGCTCCTCACAGCACAACTGATCCATACTTATTATGTCTCAATAAAATAGGAAGTTTTTCCACCACAGTGAAATCACAGCCGATTTCTCACACTTTAGTTCTCAAACTAACATTTAGTTTGCACCAGTGTTTTGTTTTTTTAACAGAGAAGGAATAAAACAACTCAGTCTTCTCAGAGCAAGCTATAAAAGCTGGAGTGAAAAGCGACAGAAAAGGAATGAGGCATCACTCTAATGAGGAAAAATCTCTTTGGCTACATTTGCCTATATCAGAGTCTGTCAGAAAGAGTCTGGGGGGGTTAGGAGAGAACACAGAGCTACAAAGCCATCGAGGGCAGTGTTTAACTGCACTGTGCTGGCAGGAGCTGCCCCTGGTGACTACAGGCAGGGAAGGACTTGGGACTGGTGCTCAGGGCTGGAACTGGCATCAAGTGGAGCTGGAAGGAAAAACCCCGAGCAGGAGTGTCTGGGCAGATCCACGTGGGACCGACAGCTGAGTCCAACCCCTGTGACAGCCACAGGAGGGGAGAAGCCCAGAGTGGAGTGGGTTGGGAGGGACATTAAACCCCATCCCATCTCATCCCTGCCATGGCAGGGACACCTCCCACTGTCCCAGGCTGCTCCCAGCCCCAATGTCCAGCCTGGCCTTGGGCACTGCCAGGGATCCAGGGGCAGCCACAGCTGCTCTGGGCACCCTGTGCCAGGGCCTGCCCACCCTCCCAGGGAACAATTCCTGCCCAAGATCCCACCCAGCCCTGCCCTCTGGCACTGGGAAGCCATTCCCAGTGTCCTGTCCCTGCAGGTCTCCTGGAGCAGACGGGGACAATCCCCTCCTAGCCCAGGCTGTGGGATCAGCCCAGGACACGGAATTGTCTCATTGCAGCTTCACACTTCGTTCCTCGCAGAGAAACTTCGCACTGGAATCTTTACAGCAAAGTCAGGGCACCTCTGCTTTGTGCAGGCAGGGCTGCCCCGAGGCCTCCCAAACGCAGCCAGTCCCAGCTCTGGAATGGCACACAGAGCTGGGAGCCCAGCAGAGGTGGCTGTGCCAGAGCAGCACGGAGGGAACGGGGTGTGAAACCATCACGGCTCCAATTCTGTTGCCAGCCCCAGCAGCTGCTGCCACGGCTGCAGAGGCAGGTGCTGCTGCAGGAACAGCCCATTTGCTGCTAACTCGGCTCGCTACAACGCTGCATCAAAAATACTTCTAAATTTCCCCAAGTGTTCAGCTGGGAAATGAAGTTAAACAAAAAAAAAATCTGTATTTTGAGAAGAGGAGAGAAAGAAATCTTTTTCTTGCTTGCCTTCATTTCACAGCCCACAGGTGAGAGCAGCTGCAGCATTCCCAGGGGCTCCAGCCCCCAGGGCACAACGGACTGTCTGGGACTGGGCTCTGCAGCACAGCACATCCAAGAGCACACTCCGTGCTCCTCACTTTGTTTTGGGAAGAGATTTGGAAATACTTTTGGAATTGAGATGAGGCATTATGAAGATTAAACAGGGAGGCTGGGAGAGCAGCAGAGCAGCACCTCTCAGTGTCCATCACAGCTCAAAACTGGAACTGTGGAGGAAAAGGAGCACCTGGAAAAGCTCAGGGACAAGTCCAGCTCTCAGACAGGCGGGGATCATTCACTGCGTGTCTCTGCCCTTGCTCTCAGCCTCACCCCAGGAAAGCCTCCCTGCTGCACACGTCCAGGGGCAAACCCTCCAACCACACCTCCCCTGCCATTCCCAGAGCATTCCCAGAGCATTCCCAGGTGTGTCCCTGCCTCAGCAGAGGGGCCAGTGCCTCCCCCGGCCCAGGGGGCCACACAGACACTTCCAGCCTCCAGCAAATCCAGCTTCCAAGGCAGAGCTCGGTCCCGACTGCCAAAACACACCCGAGGTCAGGCCAGCTTTCCCTCAAAGCTGCCTCCAGGCTGGCCGGAGCTCCAGCTCCTGCAGAAAATACTGCACGGAATTTGTCTTGTTTCTTGCTTCATTTCTTTTTCTTATGGTGGAACAGTTAGAGAGAAAATGCTCACATGGCTTATGAAGGAGGATATTGGTTAAAAGAAAAAAAAAGAGGAGCTTTGCTTTCCCAGATAATGAAAGCTCAAATACACCGCTTTTATGTGCCTCAAAAAAAAAAAAGTTGGAAAAGGATTTTCTTTTTTTAAAAAAAATTGCTGCAAGTAAAGGTGAAAATAAAAGATACAGAGAAAATATGAACTTTGATTTCTTCTAAAATATACAGAAATATTTGCTAGTTGAGAAAAAAAAAATCTAGGAAGTTGATCAATGAGTACTTTGTAATCCCAAATTGCAGTGCATTAAAACCCAGCAAACCCAACACATCCCGGCAGCCAGGCCGCTGCAGACCTCTGCACTGGGCCAATGGTTTTGAAGAAAAAGGTGATTTAAGTGTGGTCTGGGAACCAAATAAATACAGATACTGATGTAGGAACCCTCGTGGGGTTCGGCATCTCCTGCCAGGAAAGCAGACGATCCAAGGGTGAGCACGGGAAGGGTCAGAGGAAGGAGGGGACAGTCTGAAACTATCTGTGAGTAGTTCTGGAACAGCATCGCGCATTTCCCCGCAGAAACTCCGCCCCATCCCAGGCCCTTCGGGCCGGGGCTGTCCGGCCGCCCGGTGCTCCCCACTCCATGCAACTCCCGGGGCCGGGCAGGGCTCTGGCAATGCCTGTGTGTCCCTAGGAAATGTTTCTGTGCCTCTCCAGAGCTCCCACCTTCAACCCCCGCCGACCCTCGGGAGGCACTGGAGTTGTTCCTGGAGATGCCTCCAGAACCAAACCCCACGAACGTGTCCAAGCTCAAGTTCTGGGCGCAGAAAGTGCCCGTCTCCCATGGAAACCGGAGCTGGCAGCAGCGAGCGGAGCCGCGGCATCTCCGAGGCAATCAGAGGCAATCTGACAGCATCCAGGATGTGCGCCCGGCTGGAAGCGCACACACCAACTTCCCACCGCTGCCAGGATTTATTTACCCTGTGGAGAGCGCATTCCGTGTGTGCTCCTGCCTTCCCAGCGCTGCCGCCGCTGGAAGCAGCCGGAAATTGCAGCTAAATGCACAGATTTGTCCCCAGTGCGCGTCCCCGGGCCGCGGGAGGAGAGGCTCCAGCGCTGAGCTCTCCTGCATCCCACCCCTCCTATTCCCAGGAATTCGCTGTCTCCTTCCTGAGCGGGCAGCTCGGGAGCGCTGCATCCCCGAGCCCTGTGAGCCAGCCCCTCGGGAATGTCCCCTCGGGAATGTCCCCTCGGGAATGTCCCCTCCCGATGCGGCTGCGGGCAGGGCACAGCGCACCCACCCCTGTCCCTGGGCTGCCACCTCTGCTCAGCCCGGCACCCATCAGTGCACCCCGCGGCTCTCCTTCCCCCTCTGCCCCTGAGAATCACAGATTCCCTACGTTTGGAAAAGCCCACCGAGCCCAAGCTGTGCCCGATGCCCACCTTGTTCCCAGCCCAGAGCACCTCCAGCCCTTCCTTGGGCACCTCCAGGGATGGGGACCCAACAGCCACCAAGCAAATCTTGTTAACAGGAAAAAAAGTCTCACATAAAGGAAAGATTCCCAATTACAAACTTATCTTACTTTTGCTGTAATGGTTCAAAGCTAAAGAGAGCTCCTGCTGAGAGCAGGAAGATAACACACAGATTTCTGTTGTCATCTCTTAATCATGATCAGGCAATAAGGAAAAACCTGGATCAAAGTAGGAGGTAGGGGAAATCATACTGGCAATCAGAAAAGGAAAAACAACCCAAACCATGCTGATAATCTGAAAGGCTCTGGGAAACCTACAAAATGTTCTCATGAAGAAAAGGAAAAAGAGGCAATGATAGAGTGGGAAAAGCATTGTGCCAGCCAAAAACCTGATCCAGGGAGCCCATCCTGCCTGGCCATGCCCCAGGTTCCCTCTGCAGCCCTGCTAAGGGCACACGGAATGGGCAACAAGACAAATCCGTGACCATCAGATGGGCGAGGGCCTGAAAGCACAGAAAGGAATTGAAAAACTGGCTCTGAGAGGAGTGGCTGTGGAGCCTGTTCCAGCCAGATGAGAAAGGAGGGCTGGGGCTGGCTCCCAGCATGTGCCACCACGGGAATTCGCACTGCAAACACCCTGTGGGGGCAGAGACTGGAGCTGTGAGAGGCAGGGAGCGAAGATGGAGGGAAAGCTGTATTCCCTAAAACCAGAAACACCATCCCCAGCATCACAGAATGGCCTGGCTTGGAAGGGACCATAAAGATAATTTCATTGCCATGGGCAGGGATGCATCCATGCTCCAGGATTCCCCTTTCACATGGTTGGATGTCTCACTGCATTTTTCCTTTGGAGCTCTGATACAGACGGACTTGGTGCAAACCCTTTAGATTTCTGACAGGGTGGTTCCCCTTCAGCCCTGCCTTGTTGGCAGCCACAGCCCCTCTGCTCTGACTCCATCCTCATCCTGGCCAGAGCTACAGCAGCAAGTTTCCTCATTAATACTCCCATTACCACCTGCCTTCCCCCCTTTACTCAACACAAGAGTTTGTGACTGAGGGGGTGTAATTAAAAAAGAAAACAAATGCAAGATCTCACAAAGCCTGCAGGGGAAACCTCACTGCAGAAAATGCAGAGCTCCAGCTCTTATTGAGGGCTTTGTTTCCCTGGAGGGTTCACGAGGCTGTGCAAGTGCAGCTCCTCACACCAAATTACCAGTTCCTGCTCAGTTCTGAGCTGTTTGGTAAATGCCAGGCAAGGCAGCCTTTGTGCTGGAGTGAAACGTGACATTTTCCTTTCCCCAGCAGACCCTGCTGAGGAAGGAGCTGCCTGTGCTCGGCAGGAAGGCTCCCTGTTCCCTGCAGGGACTCTCGATGGAGGCTCCCTGTTCCCTGCAGGGACTCTCGATGGAGGCTCCCTGTTCCCTGCAGGGACTCTCGATGGAGCCCTTGCAGCGCTCCCGCCCAGCCCAGGAGCTGTCCCCAAGGGAGACGCTGCTGGCACAGGGAGGGTGGGCAGGAGCTCCAGAGAACTGGGGCTTTTTGGAGTGTTTCAGAGTCCCAGGGAAAGGCCCAGAGCTCCTTAGTGCTCTCTGAGAGCTGATAAACTCAGAAGAACCTAAATTATTAAACCCATAAATTCCTCTCCAGATTCAATTGAGAGGCACATAAAGGTGATAAAAGTGTCTGGTGCTGCTGCACTGATAAATTCCACAATTAAGCACAGGAGGCCTGGCTCAGGATGGAACTGCCTGAAAACTGGGCAGTTTTGAGAGCTCATCAGCAGGACTGCGGTGCTGGGCAGAGCCCACAGGACCTGGAGATGGCTGCCTCTTTGGTTCCTGTTGGCAGCCAGCAGCTCATCCTCCTCCCCGCTGCAGGTCTGCTCTGCCACAGCTCCTCACAGCCTGGGCAAGCTCCTCTCAGTGACAGGAGAGGTTTTCTCAGCCGTGGAGAGCTGTTCTCATTGCAAGTGCAAAGTGAGCTGGAGCAGGCACTGCCAGGCAAAGGCAGCTGCTAACTGCACTGTGCAGTTCCAAGGAGGAAATGAAACTCCAGTCGACTTTTTCTGTGTCTCATGGACCTCGTTCACATGATAAGAGGAGTAATTTGGTTTCCAAAACATCTCAAAGCAAGGTGGTCTGAGATTCTCTCAAGACCCCCCAGTGACAGCTCTCAATGAGATCTTGCCCCACACTGGAGGGAAAGCTGAGCCAGGGCACAAAGACCTTGGGGTTACAAATGACACAGGACATGGGAATAGCTGGAGGGCAGGGCTGGATGGGATCTTGGGCAGGAATTGTTCCCTGGGAGGGTGGGCAGGCCCTGGCACAGGGTGCCCAGAGCAGCTGTGGCTGCCCCTGGATCCCTGGCAGTGCCCAAGGCCAGGCTGGACAGGGGTGGGAGCATCCTGGGATGGTGGGAGGTGTCCCTGCCATGGCTGGGGTGGCCCTGGATGGGCTTAAACATCCCTCCCAACCCAAACCATCCTGGGATTCTGCAATACTAACAGGAATAATAAATCTGTCTCTTTACAGACTCCCAAACATCTCTGAGGACTCAGCCACAGCCCAGGCATTGCTATGCAGATAATGCAGTTCAAAATGCAGGCAAATTCAAATGCTAGTACTAAAAACACATTATACGAAAATAAATGAGCATGTGGGTGGAGAATTTGGGATGGCAGACCCCTGAGCTCAGTGCACATCCATCTCTGCCTCCAGCCTGTCCCACGCTGGCAGCAGAGCCTGAGTGTTGGGCAGCTCAGCTCTGCACACCCCATTCCCCCCTCCCTCCTGGGCAGGGGCCTGGCTACTGCTGGCTGAGCGTGCCCAGGAGCTGGCAGCCCCATGGCACCTCACAGTGCTCACGGTGAGGGCACCGAGCTGTGCTTGCACAGCCAGGCAGGGCTGCCCTGAGCAGAAACCACTGACTCAGATTTGTGGGTGCCTCCATTTCATATTTTACACCTATTCTCCTTCTAAACCACTGAAATAGCCTTTGCTGCATTGACAGCAGTGGAGCTTTATTAAGTTGCCTCAGAGTCTTGCTCTTCATATTTATTTTCTGCCTGTTGCTCACACAAAGCAATCACCAGGCTGGGCAAGAGCTTTGGGGAGTGTTTATGGGCAAGTCAGAAGTGGCCACCTTAAATAAAAACACACTTACTTCAGATTGCTGAGATTGCCTGGGAAATTAATGCAGGAAAATGGGAACTCAGATGTACTGCTTCTCTAGTGCTGCAGAGTAGAATCTGCTTTTGGGCTCAGATGGAAAGAATCACATGAATCTAGTCTCTAATTCTGATACAAGTCAAAACCCCCACTTGTGTTACCAAACTTCACTCTCATCTGTAGGAAGGAAATGGAAAATTCAGGTGGCAAGGAAAACAAGGACACATTTCAGGGCCAGTCTCACTGCTGGCATTTTTTTCTATATAGGTAACATTAATGGCCAGACAAAAAATGACACCTGAAGGGCTTAAAGAAACAAAGAAGGGATTTAAGACACGGCTACTCAGCAATATTGACTAATTTATCACCAAAATAGCCCAAATTAGTCACTCAGACAACTTTTAGAAAGAGAAAAGGTGTCTGTCTTCCTCTGGAAGCAGCTCTGGAATAAACCACTACTTTGGGCAGGAGCAGACAAAGGGAAGTCAGTGGGAGCCAGGGCTGGGGCAGCTGCAGCTCGAGGGCTGTAAAATCAGTCCCTGTGTACAGAAGGTCCCTCACAGCACAGGCACCCACCAGGTCTTGTTTTCCTAATAATGAACTGAATGAGTAAAAGCTCATCAGAAAAAGGTGAGAGGGACCTCAGAGCTATTTTCCCATTCAAGACCAAACCAAGCTGAAGGATCCTGGAAAGCTGGACCAGCTCTCAGAAGGCTCCCAGGACTGAACTTCCAGTCTCCTGAATAATTTATTGTCCCGTTTTAGCTGTGGTTGCAAAACAGGTTTTCCTTCCTGCTCTGGACATGATTCCTATTTCCAGTGACAGTAACTCAGAGCAGCAGATCCTGGCTCTGCTGGCACCAGCTGGAGCTCTGCTCTGCCCATGGCAAGGTCTGGCCTTTTCCAGCAAGGCTGCAGCACTTTATTCTCCTTTTCTCCTGGAGAAAGCAGGAAGGAGTTCTGGGATCCTGGTGGGTCTGTCCTGCTCAGGAGATTGGATGATTCTGTGATTCCAGGTTTGGCATTTCTGCTCTATCCTGCCCATACACAATTCAGATCCAGCTCCTGGGCATTCCAGGATGACAGGGGGGAGGGAAAAACTTTCATTTTCCTTTAAGGACGGAAAGCCCTTGGATTTCTAATCTGAGGAACAAAGATTTCCACTGCTCATAAAATCTGGTGGCAGCATCCTGTGCCCTTGGGTTTCTATGGCATCAAGATTTCACCATGGCAAACTTCAGGCAGGGAGAAGACTTTGATTGTGGAACACTGATTTTACATCACTGTGAGAAAAATTAATTAATTCACAAACACATTGAAGTATATTCGATTTACATTAAGAGAACCATTTAAGATCAGTAAGAGATGAGCCCTCCAACAGTTCTGTGACCTATACAAATATAAATTACTAAATGGGAAAGCCAAGTTTCCTCGCTACACAGAGTACGAGTATTGTAAAAGCAAAAGCATTGCAGTGGCTTCTCCTCTTTTGGAAGGCAAAGCCCAAACTCCCCAGCTTTTCAAACCTCCCATTTGATTAAAAATACACGACAGCCTTGGGACTCCAGTGAGCAAACAGCCCTGCAGCCCCAGCCCAGCTCTCCTGTGTGAGACCACTCTCAGCTTCCTCAGCCTCATTCCCTTCCCCTGTGGCTGGGGACAGGCACTTCTGCAGCAGCACCCTCGTGTTCCCTGCCCTCACACAGGACCTGTCCTGGGGAGAAGGGACCGCTCCCAAGAGCTCAAAATTCCCTTTCCTACAGTGATGGAAGAGCAGTGCCTCAGCTCCTGGCATTCAGAACACGAGCTCTGCTCAACCTTTCCAACAACTTCTAGGGAAGAGATTTTTTAAAACAACAGAAGTTCTACCACTAAGTGGATTTCTCATGCTGTGAAGAAGCCCAGATGTGTCCCAGAACTTTTATGATCAAGGTTAGGAAATTATTTTCCAATTCACTAACCAGCGAAATAATTTAGTTACTCAGAATCCTTGGAGGAGCAACCTCAAACAAGCAAGAGAGGCTTTCAAAAGAGGCAAGAGAAGACAAATTGCACAGGGATGCTTTGAAGATGTATTACATTTAGTGTGGCTTTAATTACTCACACCCATCATCTCTTTTAATCAAGGGTCAGCTGCTTTATTTGTCAAGAATAGTGGTTTAAACCATTTTCAATGCAAGATGCAATAATTACACTTTCTGCTAATGAGTCCTCGTGCAGATTATTTGTCATTGTGTCTAACAAGGGAGCTTCTCGTTTTTGTTCAGACGCTGCAAACCTCGCACAGGCTGCCTGAGCCAGAGGATCTCCTGTAGCTCCCCTCGTACACTGACACCCAGGGGACACCCCCAGCACACCCCCAGGTCCCATGGGGCGACCCCAAAGCACAGCTGGGGCTTTTCCTGCTGGGAATGCCCAAGGAGGGGACTTTGCCATGACCATGAAGGGGAAGCTCCCAGCTTGTTTCAGCTCTGTTTCCCCGAGAGCCTCCACATGATGCAGAGCTGGATGTGGACCTGGCTCCAGGGTATTTTCCAGAACTATCCAAAGTGCACCCCAATTTTCCCTCAGCATTCCAGAATCCATTACCCTGAGGAACCCTGAGTCATCTCCGTGTGCAATTTAAAGCTTGGCCCCTGAGTACCAGAAAATCCCAACTGCCTGCATGCATTCTCAACACGGATGAGCAAAAAATTCTCAGTTCTGACCACTGTGCTTTTAGAAATGCTCACCTTTTACCGTGCCTGGAAATGAACATAACGCTACAGAGGACAGAAAATCTTCCCAACCCTTTCGAGGTCTAGAGCAAAATAATTGATGAATACTTGAAACAAACCCAGGAGCCACAAGCAAAGCCCAGGAATGTGGATTTACACTTCAGACACAGCCATTCTTTCAGGAAGTACTGAAGACACCATTTATATTCATTCTGAGGTGCTGGCACTGCTGATTGATGGGAACCTGCTCATATTTAGATAACCTATGAATCAACAAAATTAAAATCCTCAGATTAGGAAGAAGAATAGACGAGCGAGAAGATACCGACTTCATCTCTGCAAAGCCAGCAGCAGCAGCCGCCCGTGGGGGGCTGTGTGCAGCTTTCCTGTCACAGATCCCCTGTCCTAGCCCTGCTCCCCTCCTGCAGCAGGGGCACAGCCCCTCCTGCTCGGGCCAGGACAGGTCCTGGGCTCACCCCCAGCCCTGGCTCCAGCGGGAGGAGCCCCCTCTGCTCCTGCCCAGGTGCCCTCCCCAGCCCACAGTCCCAGCTCTTGACTTTGTCATTCTTTCTCAGGCTGCTGGGAAGCTGAGCTTGGATCCCCGAGGTCAGGGGAGGGTAAAAGCCATGGGGGAGGCCAAGCTCGGAGCCCAGCCCAGGCAGGATCCGATGGATTTGCTGAGCACAGCCCGGCCAGCCCTGCAGAACCCTCCCCCCCACACTGGAGCACACAGCCAGGACCCGGGGGTGCTTTGCACTTCCCGGTGTTAGGGCTTTTTCAAAGCTGGGCTTGGTTCAAACTGGGAGCCTTATCTCCCAATCACGGGTTTATCAGGAGTGCCACAAATGTTGCTGCAGACAGCAGCAGGCTGCGAGTGGCAGGGATCAGCATGTTGTGCCTGCCAGGAATATTTCTTCTCAGGATTCATTTGCATTATCATTTTGAACCCTTTTTATAGAGCTAGTATTGATTTGCAGGGGTTGCTTGCATTTTAAATCACAGCTCTGTGTGCTTCAGTTCCATCTCCATTTGCTTTATTAGAAAGGTGCAATGTTAATATTTCCCCATTTCCACAGGAAAACAGCTGTTCCAGAAGATCTCTCCCAGGGTTTCTCACCCCTCACCCCCTCTGCAGGGGACAGCAGGGGTGGAGCTGTTGAGTTAGAACCACAAAATCCCAGGATGGTTTGGGTTGGAAGGGACCCTAAATCCCACCCAGTGCCACCCCTGCCATGGCAGGGACCCCTCCCACTGCCCCAGGCTGCTCCCAGCCCCAATGTCCAGCCTGGCCTTGGGCACTGCCAGGGATCCAGGGGCAGCCACAGCTGCTCTGGGCACCCTGTGCCAGGGCCTCACCAAAACTCTGATGGGAGTTGCTGTCAGGGATGGGTCTGAAGAGGTTAAAGCCTCGGTGCCTCCAGCCCCTGTCCCTGCAGGGACCGATCCCTGCCCCTCCTGCCCCCGGAGCCGCTGCCACAGCCGGGCAGGATTAGGGAACACAGCCTAACCCTCCTCATTCCCACTTGGCCCGGGCTCAGGGAGGCTCTGATCTGCTCATTTCCCTTTAAGACATTTTCTTTAGTAAGATAAAGTGCTTGAAGTCATCTGATTTTGTCTGAGCAGCGACCTGCAATTTGCACATTGAAAATAATAATTAAAAGTGTATTTTTACCCTCCTCCATGTCCCCATACAGATCTCTGGAAATCTCGTTCCCAACCAGCAGAAAACACATTTAAATGTGTTGCAATATTACAAATTTCCATGTAGTGAACCAGCCAGACAACACAAATAACACAAAGGCAATTTTGTGTTCTCTGCACACAACATTCAGTTTCTGCACCTCATGTTGTAGAAGAAAACACCAGAAATATTAATTTCTACCATCCAAAGCTGCAGAAAACACCAGAAATATTAATTTCTACCATCCAAAGCTGCAGTTACATTTTTCATTCCCTGAGCTCACTGCTTTGGTCCCCTTGCCCACAGAGCACACCCAGACCCTCACACAGGTAACAAGGTTTTGCTGGAACCTATAAAACATGACCTGCAACAGGGGTGATGCTTCAGCTGTGTATTTATCCATAAAAGTGTCTGGTAAAATCCACACAGATTTATTACCTATGCTTTTTATATATAACAAAAATGTGAACTATTGCACTATTTTTCATCTCCACCTGCTAGATGACCCCTAAGGACCCAGCCTGGTGGCACAGGTACCTCCTGCCCCTCTCAGAGTCCCTGAGGCTGGAAAAGCCCTCCCAGACCACTGAGCCCAAGCTGTGCCCAATCCCCCTCTTGTCCTGGTCCAGAGCCCTGAGTGCCACCTCCAGGATGGGCACTCCAACCCTCCCTGGGCAGTTCCAAGGCCTGAGCTCCCTTTCCATGGGGGAATTCCTGCTGATGCCCACCCTGAGGCCGTTCCCTCTCCTCCTGTCCCTGTTCCCTGGCAGCAGAGCCCCCTGAGCCCCCTCCTGTCAGGGACTTGTGCAGAGTGATCCAATCGTTTGCTGGAACAAGTGTGAATTCCTCAGCGTTTCCTCGCCCTCCTGTGAAAACCAACAATAAAACTTTATGCGCCGACAAGTTCCTCTGTATTGTTGGAGGACTTGTCTCGCATCTCATTAGTAGCTTCCCTTCATCCTGCAACTTTAATTAGCAGCTCCAGTGTGGGATTTACCTACGAGTGCCACGGGTGAGGAGTGCGAGCTAATGAATTATTCAAAGTAAATTGAGAGACCGAGGGAGTTCTCTTCCTGTCTCACACTAATACACAGTTCATTAGCAGAGATTTTCACCTGTGACAGTCACAGGTACCTCGCAGGCTGAATTTCTGTGCTCACCTGAAATGGATTCTGTCTCTGTCCGTGGGAATGTCAAACGCCGAGTTTTACTTGGAGAGATTTCATTAACAGTGACAGTCAGTAAATTGGATCCCCAAGATATGGGATATCTTCATTAATCCAGGCCGTGCAAGGCAGGCAGATTCCCATCCCCCTGGGAATACCCCACGGAGCCTGGCAGGACCCCACAGGGATCTGTCACCCACCCCTGACCCCTTGGTGCATTGTCTGAAACTTCCTGAAAACTTTCAGCAACTGAGAAAATACAGAGAAAACCCATCCAGTTCCACAGCCTTCCACCATCCCAGGCTGCTCCAGCCCCAGTGTCCAGCCTGGCCTTGGGCACTGCCAGGGATCCAGGGGCAGCCACAGCTGCTCTGGGCACCCTGTGCTTGAATCCTTAATGCACTTTATTGTATGAACTAGATTTATTTTCTCCTTAGATATTTCTGTTTCCAGAGTCTATTGCGTGAACCCTCGGACACTCAGTAGCTACAGCAGTTAAAGCAAATTAATCAGCCCTGGCCATGGGCTGCATCCCCACAGGCAGCAGCTCTGTTCTGGCACGCAGCCCCAAAGGACTGCAGGCTGCTCTCAAGGATATCGATCTGCTCCACTCCTCTCCCTCCTAATTGCCACCAGTGCAGTCCCCGGCAATTAGCAGGGACCCGGCCCTGCTGCCAGGTTTTCCAGCACGAAGCAGGAACCCAGGAGTACAGAGGCATCATTTTTCTGCTGTTGACAGAAATCACTGCTTCTGCAAAGTCCTGACTTTCACAATTTCCAGATAAAACTGACTATTAAATTGAGCTGTTTACTTACAGCACAGATTTATGGCTTTATGAGCAGAGGACACAGGAGTAAATTGTTTCCTAAATAACGGCGAGGGGAAAGGCACAGCAATGCTTTGAGCTGACTGCTTTGGCTCCAAGAGGAGCTGGACTCAGCTGCCATCTGCAGCCCTGGGCCACAGGGGTGACAAGGCAAAAGTCAAGCATCCCTTCAACAGGTTATGCATTTTTTTCCAAACCTCCAGCCTACATTAGAATATTCTCCATCCCATTCCCACACACAACAGCTCTCATTTGGGTCACTAAAGAAATCAGATTGTTGCCATTAAAATTAAGTAACAACTTCACGTACCTTAAAGATCAGAATTAATTTCACAGAGACACCCAGTGACACCCACAAACAGAATTAATTTCACAGAGACACCCAGTGACACCCACAAACAGAATTAATTTCACAGAGACACCCAATGACACCCACAAACAGAGGCCTGGATCCAGGAAATCCTCAAATGAGCACATGGCTGTTCTCTGCTGTGACACCAGCAGTGCTGGTGGGGGGAGCTGGGCTTCAGCAGAGCCCTGCACTCCTTTGGCCTGGAAAAAAGGGAATTTCTCCCTTCCCTCTGTCCAAGAAACCCCTTCCTGACATCATTCAGCTCAACAGGGCCTCAATGCATCTTCTGCAGAGGGGACCAGCCCTGAGAGATGAGAAACACTGCATTGCTTTGATAGCTGATTCCAGCAGTTAATTGCCTCTAAAACCCTTGCTTCACAGTTAAGCTGGAATTGTTCAGTTTCAGCTTTTAGTCATTAGTTTGCATTATGGGGTTTTTGCCAAGATTGGATTTTTCGGAGGTTTCTGACATTAAAACATTCCCCAGCACAACGAGGGTGCCCAGTGCCACTCTGCCAAACTAATTAGCTGCAGTTCCTGAAGCTTCTCCCTGTAAACATTTTTTATTTCCCATACAATATTTTTCTCCCTCCTCTGCCCCTCTCTGCTCTGTCAGCAGCTTTGGGAAAACAGGTCCCAGCATGTTTGCACATCAGCAAAGCTTTTGGATGCATCCCTGCCCAGCTGTGCACACCTCTGGATTCTGGCTCTGGGGGCTCTGCCCTGGCCCAACAGAAACTCTGCTTTTAGAACAGGCCCAGCTTATGGGGATGCCCCTTTGAGCACCTTCCCTCTTCATTATCTCCTATTCCACTCATCCCTGTACCAGGAGGAATTTCCTCATGGAAAGGGAGGTCAGGCCTTGGCAGGGGCTGCCCAGGGAGGTTTGGAGGTGTCCAGGGAAGGGCTGGAGGTGGCACTCAGAGCTCTGGGCTGGGGACAAGGTGGGCATGGGGCAGAGGCTGGACTTGGTAATTCTGGGATTTTCAGATGTTTCCATCCCTAATTTCATATGAATTTTCAGCACATTCCTGCAAACACCAGAGCTGCCCTCCTTGCTCTCTGCTGAGCAGCCACCAGAAAGAACCTCTCCATCCCCACTCAGCAGTGATCCCACACTGCTGATTCTCTTAGGTCTGTGAGAGCCATGAACTCACAGCCTGGTTCTGCTACACAAAGATCAAATGCAAAACTTTATTGCAGACATCAGGAAAAGGAGCTTTGCAGCAACACTGGCACAGCCCCCATCAGCCACAGCCGGTGGCAGAGGCTGCCCCCAGCCAGCCACACGTAAATTCATGAACATGGAGACCTAAATTCCACCACGAGAGGGATCTGGCCCTGGAGGGGTGCTGGGCCTCTCACTTAAGCACATCTATCACAAACAAATATTTACCAGCACGCCCAGAGTGTTTTCTGCCACACTCACTCACCTCCTTACACAATGTGGGGGGGTTCATCCATAACCACCATTCAAATTCAAAAATAAAGTGACTTAGGAAATAAATTCTCATTTAGAAATGTATTTACAGCCACGTGTCTTGGTCCTCTCATTCAAATGTGAAACCTGCTCCTCTCAGCCTTCCCTGTTTGCCCCAGAGGAGGCTCCAGCCCAGCAGGGAGCTCTCCTTGTCCCTTCACACCTGGGCTTTGCCAAATTAAAGACATTCATTTATGGGGGCTATTCCTGCCTGATAACCTGGGTGTGAGGACAAACATTATTCCTGGTGAGATGGAGAAGCTGGAAGCAGAGGAAACTCTGGAGGCAGGATACGAAGAGAACTGGCTAGAAAAATATTTGTCACCAGGGTCTGAAGAAATGTCACAGAGCAAGGTGGTGTTTCTTAAAGAACGAAGGAAAAGTTGTTCATTAATCAAGACAAAAAAGCCCCAAACCAGGAGTCTTCACAGAGTCACAGAACTGGTCAGACTGGAAAAGCCCTCTCAGACCACCCAGTCCAAGCATCCCCAGCACTGCCAAGACCACCACTGCCCCATGTCCCACCTCCACACAGCTTTGAAACCCCTCCAGGGGTGGGGACTCACCCAGGGCTGGGCAGCCCCTTCCATGAGGAAGTTCTCATTTCCCAGGGCTGTTACATGGAAAGAATCTGCAAGGTTTGGAACGAGGATGGGCAGGAGAGCCAAGAGAGAGGACCAGGCTGCCAAGCAGGATGGTGATGGAGAAGTCCTTTATTGAGGACTGGCAGAAATGAGACAGAAGGGATTTTGTTTTCTTTTAATGGAATGTTTGAGCTCCTCAGTAGGTATCAACAAGGACAGTTCAGCAGATAAAATGAACATTTCAGTTTGCAAATCCAGGATGCAAATCTGAAACAGAAACACATTTCTGTGTCATTCTCATGGAGACTGCAAGTTAAATATCCAAGAGCAGAGAGAGAGGAAATGAGAGAGTAACCAAGGGGGTCCAGAAGGATCCAGATCCTGCCTGCAGAGCAAAAGTGTGGAGTAATAGGATTCTTCCAAAGGTGAAGAAAAAAAAAAAAAAAAAAGAGGAATTTTATGGGGTTTACTTAAAGAATGCTTTCACAGCCATATCCATGAAACCATCCTTTGAGAACAGATGGTCGATAACCTAAATAATTTTAGTTTAGGCTCCACTTTTGCAAGAAATCTGAAGTATTCTGTTAACTGTTGTACAAGTCTTGCCCTGGAAAGAGAAGCTGATTAAATCAATGTAGAAATAATTTTAAAGGATCTTGCCTGAACCCTCTTCTGCAGGGCTTGGCACCCATGTAAGGCATCATCATGGAAAGCAAGGAGCTGTGGCCCATTTCTGTAACACATCCACTGCAAGAGGGAAGTGCTACAGCTCTGCCAGAGCATCTGAGACTCTGTTTTCCTAAAAATACCACTTCCTGGGGAAAACGGAGCACCTGTGTAAGAAGCACCCTTAAATATTGCCTTTTCGGGTCCCCGAACGCACATACTCGGAATAGACATTGCAATATGGAGTGAGGTTTGCAGCCCAAGCTCTGCTGAAGTCAAACATGATCATCAAACCACCTAAATCTTCATTTCCTTCTGCATCACACCACCAGGTCCAACAGATCTTTATGTGGAGCAAAGGCTTTTGTTATTTATAACCACTTTCAGACCATTTTTCAGTATGGATTTGAACTCACACCAACGAAGATGATAAAATTACCTTCCTTCTTAAATAATAAAGCCAGTCTACTAATGTAAAATTAATGGCATGGAATGAAAATGTTGGGCAGTTTCAAAATAAATTAAGTGTAGAAGCAGGTTACGTTTAATCAAGCTGTCATGCAAATCAGCAGCCTCGCTCAGTGAGGACTATTTAAAGAACTTCTTAGCTGGTGAAAATGCTTTTGGAACAATTACAGGAACAGTCTCCGTTTTGTTAAGGCACAGGAATGTTAAAAAGCTCCCCCAGAACAGGGTCAGAATGTCAATCCCACAGAGCATTGCTGAGAGGGAAGCACCACATCAGACTCTGGGGGCAGCCAGAGCCAACGTTCCCAGAAAATCCCTGAATCTGGGGTGTTACACACAGCTGCCAGAACAAAACAGGCAACCAGAAACAAAACAAAAGGAAAAAGTAAAAACAAACAAAGAAATGAGAAATACCAAACCAAAACAAACCCTGAGACAACCCAAACAAGCAAAACAATTATATAAACACAGAATTCTTACAGGAAGAAATTCACAGAATCCCAGACTGCTTTGGGTTGGAAGGGACCTTAAAGTTCATCTCCTTGCAAATCCCCTGCCATGGCAGGGACACCTCCCACTGCCCCAGGCTGCTCCCAGCCCCAATGTCCAGCCTGGCCTTGGGCACTGCCAGGGATCCAGGGGCAGCCACAGCTGCTCTGGGCACCCTGTGCCAGGGCCTGCCCACCCTCCCAGGGAGGGATTTCTCTTCCACACCCAAACTCTTTACCAGCAGAAGTGCCTTGGGTCTTGTAACTTATCTGCTTTTGATTTATGAATATTGTGTTTTCTCCCCAAATCTAGGAGTAATTATGTTGTGTTTTTGCTGTTGTGACACGTCTGTGACCCACTCACACCCATCCTGCACCAGGAACTGGAAGGAGAAAGCCCCACAGCTCAGGAGGAGTGAAGAGCTCCCTGGGAGGTTCATCCCATGGAGTGCAGCAGTTCCACAGGAGCATTTCGAGCTCCTGTGCAGGCTTTGATGAGTTCCAGTGCAGCTCAAGTGGCAATACAAATAATGGCTAGCTCAGGGTGCCTGGGCTCCCTCAGATCCCTGGCACGCTGGGCAGCTCGGCCACCTGCTCCCTGTGCCCTCCCTGTGCCCGTGGCCACCTCTCACAGCACCCACGAGGCTGCAGTGAGGCTCTTCCTGCCCACGGAACAACATCACTGCAGTCAGGGGAACAGCCTGACCCTGGACACTGCAAATGCTTGGGATTTCATTCAATAACTCTTGGAAGCTCCCCTTGGCCATGGGCTGTGCTGCCTCCTGCTATCTTTTATATCAGCCTGATAAAGGGAACAGCAGAGGAGATGGTTTCCTGTAACCAAATTTATTTCCAATTCCAGTGTGATAGTTCTGGGCTGGCTGCCCTGAAAAGCTTGATTTCTGTGAATTTCATCCATTTTTTTTGATTGTGTGACTTTGCATGTTTTATACACATCCAAATCTATTTTCCTTTTACAAGATTAACTGAGTGAGGGCTCAGAAGGAATATTGTTTTGAAGTATTAATGGAAATAAAAAAGTGGAATAGAAGGTTAGGGATGACTCAGTGCATTTCTTTATCTCTGTGAGTTGAGGTGGTTGTGACTCAGGGCAGAGCCAGGCCAGGTGCCAAAAGTCCAGAACTGGCAGTGAGAAGGGGACACTCAGAAGTTGTCTATGGAGCCCAAAAGGTGTCTGGGTAGTTGATCTGGTCAGCACAACTACAATAAACCCTGAGGAGAATCCAGCATCTCACTGAAAACAGCTCAGGGTAAATATTCTGGGGGTGATGTTTGGAACTGTAGGTGCAGAAACCAACCCAACACCAAACAAACCAAAGCTGGAGAAGGTCAGTAAACCTGAGCTTGTGTGAAATCCCAAAAATCACAGACTGATTGTCCTTTGGGTTGAAGAATTTCTTCCTAAATATCCAACCTAAATCTGCCCTCCTGCAGCTCAAAGCTGTTCCCACAGCGTGTCCTGTGATCCCCTCTGCCCCCACCCCTTCAGAGCCACCACAGACAGCACTGACCTCTCCCCTCTTACTGGGGACAATCAGCCAAATTCCCCCTCCCCCCCCCAGTGCTCATCCCCCTCTCCTCTCACAGCTGGGCTGGAAGAAGCTTTTTCCCTCCTGTGTGTCCCCCCAGCCTGAGGCCACCCCCAGCTGCAGTGCCCCCAGATCACCTCATCATCCACATTTCATTTCCAGGCTGTGGTTTAATGTTCAGCCCTTCTACCTTCCCACTACCAGAAATGTAACACAAAGGAGGTTCATACAGGTTAAAAAAAGTCACAAACTAAATACAATAATTAAATTAATTTGAAGCTAATTTCTAACCATTTGCAGGACTCTATACTAAAAAAAAAAAAAAAAAAATCAAACAAATAAAAAGACCTGTGACAGAAGCTATATTTCCTTCTCTCTTCCTCTGCTCTTTAATAGTCTCTGAATGAAAAGTCTAGTACAATTTTCTAGTCCACTTGCTCCAGCCAGGGGGAAAACTGCTCATTGTAATTAGGCCACTTTCATAACAGATTTCCTCCTGCCCCTCCTCCCGTGGATGTGACCAAGGCTCTGCACCTGGGAACTGGTGACCTCTTCCCTCACCAGTCACTTCCCATCCCCTCCCCTGGCTTTGGTCCCTCCCCTCCCCTGTCCACAGGGCACGGACAGAACAGCAAAGTCTGCAGAGAAAACCTCTCCAAGAGCGTTGGGTTTGGGACCGTGGCACCCGGGCATTTTCCTGAAGGGCTGCCCTGGGCTGGTGGTGCCGTGTCCAGCTGGGCAGCCCCAGGACACTCGGACCCACTGGGGGTGGGGCTGGCTGAGGAGCAGGGGTACAACAACTACAGACACCAAACTGTCTCCCACAGATGCTGGGGGGAGCAAACAGAGCCCTCCAACCCCAGAAAACCCTTCAGGTGATCCTTCTGTTCTTCCCTGGGAGGGTGGGCAGGCCCTGGCACAGGGTGCCCAGAGCAGCTGTGGCTGCCCCTGGATCCCTGGCAGTGCCCAAGGCCAGGCTGGACATTGGGGCTGGGAGCAGCCTGGCACAGGGGGAGGTGTCCCTGGGTGGGATTTAAGTCCCTTCCAACTCGGTTCCATGGTTCTGTAAGAATCAGAGACATCCCAGTGGATTTTCAAGTACAAAGTTTTACCAACCACAAAAACACCTGAGAAAGAACCTCAGGCTCACCAGCCTCTCCCCCTCACTGTTTGTATCAGCACTGCAATGGCATTTTTAATATTTAATCTGAGATTTACTTAACTGTCTGAACAAGAGAGTTCAGAATTCTCCACATGGGAGTGGGATGAGGAGTTTGGAGGGGCTGGGTGAGTCCAATCACCAAGGCTGTGCCTGAAGTGCCAACAATGCAATTTAACAGAGACTTAAGGCAGCACCTGGACAGTGAAACACTTTCACACTTTTCTGTACAGCACATGTGAAGAATGTGATTTTGCCAGTTTCCTGATTTAATTCCCATGAATAATTCAAAATAATTCTGATATAACACATCAAGATAAACGCATACATGGTTCTACTGACTAATCCTATAATTTTATAAATATTAGATATTACCACTATATTAAATTTATAAGCAAAATACTAAGTATTAATATTATACAAATAAATGTTTTAAGTGTTAGATAGATTTTAATCTCTAAGCAACAGAATACCTACAAAATTCCTGTAGCTTTCACACGTGTCAAAGTAAACAAGCAGCTCAATACTTCCTCTTCCACAGATCCCCAAATACCCCAATTTAATCTCTCAGTCCTCTTGCAAACCTTGATGTCTAGTTGTGCTCGCTGTTTTAAATAATTGAGTTCATCTGATCCCACTAAAACCTGCTCTGTTCACCATGGTCAGAGAGAGAGAACTGAAATGGCTTTTATTTATCTGCTTGTTCTTGCCAAGACATCCATTCTCCTCTCCACCCTTGGAACCTCATCACTGCCCCTGCTTTGGGATTTCACTGAGCATTGCAGTCAACTCCTCTGAACATTCCAAGTCCAGGACAACCTCACCTGGAATTCATGGCAGTGGGCTCACACTGCTCAACCTCCTTCAGGGCTCTTTCTCAATTTCAGTTACAATTAAGCTAAGAGCATCTTATAAATTGAAAAATCTGCCAGAACAAATCTACTCCTGAAATTTGCTTCCCTTATAATCAAGAAACCCGAAAGTCCTTAGGAAGTAGTGCCTACACAAGCAAGATTTGAGGGACTGAGGAAGACAAAGACAATTTCCAGAATTGACAAAAAAAAAAAATTAAAAAATCCAGGAACCAGCAAACTCTCTGGAAGCTGTATTACCTCAGTGCCTGTCCCTGGTTAAAGTCAGCACCAAAGCAGCACTCCCACACCATGCAGGGGTGCCAGAGGTGGCCCCAGCTACTCCCAGCCCCTCAGTGGGTAACAGAGGGGCTTTGCCATCTCCAGTGTCCTGGAAACAGCAGAAAGGCTGCATGGAAAACCATCCACCCCTTCACCCTTGCTGAGGGCAGCTGAACCTCTGCTGCTCTCCTCCATGCTCCCGTGGGTCACGGCATGGGAGTTCTCTCCTCTTCCCTGATAGCAGGAAGAAAACCTTGACATTTATTCAGCCAGTCAGGAGAAAATGAGAATTTCCACATCGCAGAATCACAGAACCACGTGGGTTGGAAAGAACTCTGAGCCCAGTACAGCCCATCAGGCTTCACTCTCTACCTCACCCACACCTTCCTGGAACCCCACGTGAGCAGCCGTGAGCCCAGCTCAGCACCAGAGGAAGGACACCCAGCTGGGCTGGATCAGTGTCCCAGACCCAGGAGATGCTCCATGGACATGAAGTCTGTCAGGGTAGACTCAGGGTTGGCAAGCCCAGGGCTGGAAAAGCAGAAACTGAGGAGGCCTTGACCATCCCAGTCCTTCACTGGGAAGGGCTGAGACAAGAACTGGGGCCCCAACAGGCAGCTCCCAGCTCCCTTTGTCACTGCTCGGTGTACAGCCTGCCCCTTCCCTGCTCTCCCACCTGCAGCAGCCACAGCAGCCTCTGCCCACCAGGATTTAGGTACAGAGACTCTGATCCGATGGCAGATGGCATCAGAGATAACACACAGCTCGTTCTGAACTNCCAGCCCTGGGCAGTGCCCCATTCCCATCTGGCTGTGTCCAGCCAGCTCCATGCCCTGCTCCTGCAGCACTGCCCACTGTCCTGGCCTCACACCCCACACGTCTGAGCCAGAGTTTCAGCTCCCAAGGAGAGCCCACTGGGATAACTCTTGGCTACCAAGAGCTCTCCAGATGAGCCAGAGAAGCAGCAGCCTCATTCCAGCACCTTTGTTCAACACCTTGGGGCTGCCTGGCCCATGGGCCCAGTCCCCTGAGATCCTTTCCCTGGGACATCAGCTGCACTCAGCTCTTGCACACAGTGACAAGAAGAAAGTCATTAAGTCTCTGTTTTCTCCTCAACAAAACAGCCCTTTGGAACAAATCCCGGTTTTCATCCCTTACTGACTCCTTGTTTTGTTAGTTCCTCTGCAGAACAGCTGAAACATTCACCATGATTTAAAATGATAAATTATTTTAATTTACTCTGAATTTATTTATTATTGCCACACAGACAAGAGGCAAGTGCCATAATGTGCTTGTTTAATAATTGGCAGGGATTGGGAACAGGAAATTCTTATGCAAACAATAACTTCATTTACTGGGGGTATGCACAGGAGCCTGCACGTCCTATGCTCACATTTCAGGAACGAAGCTCCGTAGTGCCAAAGGATTTTTGACCCCAAACTGCACCAGAATATCAGGAGTATGGAAGTCAAGAAAGGAACCTTTTGAAACCATAAAGGAAAGAAGGGAACTTTTCTATTTATAACACTCTCCACAGACACAACTGCCCATGTTCACAGCTGCACCCAGCACTGGGCATGCACTGGGGGCACTGCAATGCACAGAGTATCCCAAAATTCCAATTGCTGCTTAAACTCCTTATCCACCCACTCCTCCTGCTGCAGAACTTCCTTTCCAAATGCTCAGTTCTCAGTAACACCAATGATAATGGATGGATGGATGACAGATGTGCCACCAGTTTTCCAGGACATCACCACTCCCTAGGCAAAGACTCTCAGCTACAAAGCTGCCCCAGGTGTCAGCCCCACAGCTGGGACCCCTAAAGGGCCCTGCTTTACAAAACCTACGGCAGGTGGGCTTCTCCCCCCGAACCACCAACACTCCCTGGAGCAGAGCCACTGCAGAGAACAAGGAGAATCCCCTGTGTGCCTGCAGGAGTGAAGGAGACAACTCCCAGCTGGGAAAGTCACATTCAATAGGCAGGGAGAGCTGTGATCCCCAGGAACTCACGGGAGCCACATGGAGCCCTGACTCAGCACTCAGAATGCACAGAACAGCCTGTCCTGGCACTGCCCCTGGCCCCACGGCCCCTCTGGGGACACAGGGTCACACTGCCCATGTTTGGGGCAGCGGTGGTCCCAGACACCAAGAGCCATGAGGACTCTGAGAGCTGCTCCTTCCATTCCTCAGATGGGAACTTCTTCCACAAGCAGAACAACTAACAGAAGAGAAGTTGAGAAACTCCAAGAGCAGGCACCGAAAGAGGGAAATAGTTTGGGAGCAGCTGCTTCTCACATGCCCAAACCTCTGCAGAGCAGTAAAACAGCCCTGGGCAGTGCTGGGCTGCAGGCACGGCCTGTCCACCTCACCTGGGGCTCATTCCAGGTGTTTGGTGCCAGCCCCAGGTGTCCACAGCAGGGCACGGTGCCACTGCCCATGACACAGACCTGGAACTCTCTGAGGTCCATGGAAGCAGCCAAGATGCACATAAAGAACTTCCAACACAGCAAACAAACCAAAAAAACCCCCAAACTTCCTGATCTATGACCAAAAAAAAGGCATTTTCCTACAATCACCCCTCTCAGGTGACCACTGGCTGCCCCAGCCTCAGACAACTCTCACCCCCAGATGGCCAAAGAGACCACCGTGGTCAAATGCCCGTGGCTGCATTTCACTGACCTGCTGGCCCAGAAGTGACCCCTGGATTTCCCAGCCAGGTTCAGCAAGAACCCACCCCCTCTGTGACCACAGCTGGACACGGATATCTGCTGGACAGCTGCTCCTCACTGCCAGCCTGCTGAACCCAGGGACCCCAGCTCGAGGTTTAACCCTTCACAGTGAAGAATCCTCAGTATTTTACAGACTGCAGAGCACACATTCCCTAAACACCTCTATAATCATCCACTGGTAAAAAAGATCTTCTGCTTTTTAAGAAACCATGACAACTTCTAAAGCCCAATTTGCTGCGCTGACACAACATAAAGGTACTATAAAGGTACTCTCACTTAGACTTGTTTTCATTATCTGTGAGCTTTGAGGAAAACAAAACACACGATAAAAACCCCTTACTTGCTAGAAAAACCCTTTTGATCATCCTCAGCTTTGCACATTCCGATCTCCAGGGGGATTTGGGTTCCAAATGGCAGGCAGGGTCTGCAGGCACTGCTGACACATCCCTGTCCCCCGGGTCAGGTAAAGCCACGGGAGCCCCAGGCACGCATCGGCCGCGCCCGGAGCGGCTCCAGCACGGCAGAGATGCCTCCTGCTGCCATCCCCGAGCTGAGCTCTCCCCTGTCCTCCCCGCATCCCTGGGAACGGGGAAGCAGCCCCCTCCCAGGTGGAGGCAGCCTCTGTTTCCCCTGAGTATCCAGCCCTGCTCCTGGGGCAGGGAGGGAGGTGACAGGGGAGGTGACACAGGAGGTGGCAGGGGCTGCCCCTGCCGGCTCCCTGCCAAGGGCTCTGCAGTTGTCACCTCTCCTGAAACTGCCGCTCGTGCTGTCAGCGAGATGGATCTGCTCAAACACGGGGTGATCCCTCTCCTGAACAGGGGATCTTGTAAAGGGGCACGGGAGAAGCCTGGTTCTGGAAATACAGCCTGGCTCCTGAATTGCTACCAGTCTACAACACAGCAATTTATTCCTTTAATAAAATCACATTTTTAGGACTTGCTCTCTCCTTCCTCATGTGTTATCATGAAATTTTAACCGGCTGCCTAGGAAGAATACAGAAAGGATGCTGGATGGAATTCTGCTGCTGAAAATCAGCAGCTCCCCAAAATTGTTCTGCTGTGCAAAACAACTGCATTACTGACAGAATTTCTTATAACTTCAACAAACACAAACAGTGTTGGGACTGCGGGGATCCATCACCCTTTGAAACCAAACAAAAGGGACCAGGCTTTAATTACTGAGGCTGCAGAAGTAACTCATCACAGACAGAACTCCTCAGCTAAGGAGGGATTTTCTTTAAAAGCCCCATGCTGAGGAGTTCCTGTACCAAAACGGGTGCCCAGTGACATCCTTGGCAAACCTTCTGTTCCATCAGCCCCTCCAAAGGGACACACGGGCACTGTGACTCTGCCAAGTGTCGGGGAGTGCTGGCCTGGGAGGCCACGGGAGAATCCCAGCACCCCTGTGCCACCTGGGCACCAGCAAAGCACCCTCCAGCCCCACCATGGGCCTGGGGAGGACACCCACCCCTCAGGGGGACATGAGGGTGAGCGGTGGAGGTCTGGCTGAGCAAGAGCAGCACACAGGAGTAAAGCCCCAAGAGCACCAGGACAGGGAGTGATGCTCCAGGGTGCCAGGGAGGGAACGGCCCTCACGGTGCTGCTGCTGCAGCACGAGGAAAATGCTGTGTGCTTGATCCAAAATTGTTTAACTACACTGATATATGAATCACCTATTTGAAATGAGGGAGCTGGACTACTTATTTTACTTTATGTCAGCACACAGAGGCTTTTCCTGGAAGTCCTCAGCATGCAGAGGAACCTTTATTCCTCATCCACAGGCAAGACAACAAAACCTTGATGTGGGAGCTGAGGCCACAGCCCGGCACAGCCCCCGTGCCCCTGCACCCATCGAGAGGGGCTCTGTGCCTTCTCCCCTGGACTACCGGCACAAACCAAGATGTGTGAGGAAAAGTTTGTCCTCATTTCCCGCTGGGCAGCCCCATTAACCCCCTCAGGGCCCAGGCTGATGTGACCAGCCAGAGCCCCACTGGGGCTGTGCACCCCAGCGAGGGCACCCGCGGGCCCTGGCTCAGCCCCCAGCCCAAAAATGCCCCTCGGCTCCTGGCAGCCACGGCCATGCTGACCCAAAGCAGCGGGAGGGCAGCCCTGTTACCCCAGGAGCTGCTGCCCTCAGCACCCACGGACGGGGCGATTGGGAAGCCCTGGCTGGCAGAGGGCAGCTGAGCCCAGAGCACGGAGGGGGAATCAGCATGTGATGGCCACAGGGAGCCCACGGCCATCCGGCCAGGAGAGGCTGGAATTACAGAGCACAACTTCGGGTGCTGCGAGGCACAGCCCCTGGAAGAGCTGAATTCATGTGGCTCCAGAGCTGGGAGGAACAAACTCTTTTCTCAGCACCCAAATGGCCTTTCACTGGAGTTTGTATTTAAATAAAGAGCCAATTTCCAATACTGCCAATACCTACAGTGATTATTTTAATGCACACTGGGAGAGATTTCCAATACAAGCATCCAGCGAGGGACAGCCTCAGAGGAGCAGAGACGATAGGCAGTGAGAGACCCAGGATGAAGAGCCTGGGGCTGCTGCTCTCTCTTTTTCTTCCCCTGTGATCCTGCATTTCCTCTTTCAAGTTACCAGCTTAAAACAGGATAACCCCAGGTTTAAAGCAAGCCTGTCGAGGGCACGGGAAATGAAAGGAGTTCATCAGAGGGCGCGAGGAAGGAGACTTAGCAGCAGCACACAGCATTCCAGCATCCCATCGCTCATCACGGGGCTCGGCAGCGCTGCAGTGACTCCTGAAGCAGCCTCTTTACAAAACACACACTGGCCCTCCCCAGTGAGACCCGAGTGATGTTTCCAGCCTCGAGCTCCCTTTTCATTTATGTAACCCACCCAGCTGCACCAGCACCAGGCTCCAAACACAGCCTGAGGCCTGGCAGCCCGGATGTGTTCCAGCTGAACCCCACCAGGGGTAACCTTGGGAGCAATCACATCAATTTTTAGTAATGTGGTTTTAAACATATTTAGATATTAATAGTGTTTAATAGTGGCTGAGTATATCTTAACAGCCTGTGAACCCACCAAGTTACTTTCTCCACAACCTATAAACTGGAAACAGCACAAATAAACCACTTTTTAATTATTATTTCCTTTGATTCTCCATTTGTGCCACAGAAAGCACGAGGACCTGAACACGTCTCAAAATACAGAGGATAATTGAGGTACACATAAAAACCACTTGTCAGCTGCCCTACATAGACATCTACTGTATTTTCAGGAGCTACTACAACAGGAGCAGCCTAAAAGAGCTTGCAAATCCCTACCGAAAATGCCTCATGCAGCATTTTACAGCACACTGCTGGATCATTAAAAATGCCTATGGATAAAATGCATTGTAACCTGGGGATTTCTGTGACAGCCAAAAAAAAAAAATAATAATACAGCCAGAGTCTTCATAGCTGAGAAGTGCTGCTAATTAAATCAGAGGTTTCTCACCGGCCAGGAGCTTCAACCAAGTGCAAACACATTCCAGAGAAGAAGAAAATGGGGGGGATTTGAACTACAGTAGGATCAAGGCAAAAGTACAACACATGGATAAAAAGTTAGAGTGGGGGCTGGGGAATAATCAAATCAAAGCAGAGGATTGCTGAACACAAACCAGAATGAAAGGTTTGAGTAGACTGTGGTATCTGACTGCTGGTAAATAAATTTTGCTCCAGTCAAGAGATGAGGAGATATGGGAGCACAGAGTCCATCAGCAGAGCCACAGGAAGCACAAAAATCTCCTTGTGGCAGGGAGCTAGTAATCCAATTGTTGATAAATACAGAACTAAGTATCAAAATAAATAATACTGATGCTAATGCTCCTGGCAGGGTGCAATCGTCCTCTCCCTGCCACAGCCCCACGCTGCTCGTTCTGCAGAGCCCCCAAACTGCTGCTGGAAGCCAAAACTGCATCGTTTCACCCCAACAATCCATTTCTAAACTTCCAGCAACAGCCAGGGCTTCTTAAATAGAGTTTAAAAAGAAGAAACCGCGGAACAAAACCACGCCGGGGGCCGGCGAGCAGCCCGGAGCTCCAGGGACGCGGGTACCGGGTGGCGCTGGGGACAACTTCCCGCATCACCGGGGCACCCCGCGGGCAGCCCTGGGGCCGAGCGCCGCCGCAGCATCCCCGAGAGGGGCCGGGCGCTCCGGCGGAGCCTCGGGCATCTCGGGGATGCTGCTGCAGCAGCGGCGATGCTCCGTCCTCGCATCCCTCCCGCCCGCGATCGCCTCCTACCTCAGCACCGCCGTGTCCCCTTTCCTGACCACCAGATTGTCCACGGCAGAGCCCGGGAAGTCTCCGCCCGGAGCAGCGAATCTCCCGGGAGGAAGGAACCAGCAAAGGCCGAGGAAAACGATCGCCAGCCACTGGTGGGAGCCCCCGGCGCTCCGCACCAGCGGCACCATCTCCGCTCCGCGCCGGCCCCGGCAGCGGAGAGCGAGCGCTGCTGCTCCCGGGAAGGGCGGCCCCTGCTCGGCGGCGGCGGTCGGGCACCGGCGGAGCGCGGCTGCTCCCGGGCGGCCGCCGCAGCATCCAGCGAGGAGGGCAGCGCGCCCGCTCTGCGCGGCGGCTCCGCGGCGGGCGGTCCCCGCTGCCAGCCCGTTGCCACGCAGCCGTCGCCTTGGCAACCGGCCCGGCGGCGAGGGATGCTCGGCCCCTTCTGCCGGGCTTCCCGCTCCGCCCCCCCGGCATCCCGGCCCGCGGGCCCCCCCCAGCCAGCCTGCTGCCGTGCCACAGCCCCATCCTCGTCCCGGCTCCTCGTCCCGCTCTCCCCACAAGGTTTAATGAAAATTGACCACTTTGCCAAAAGCCAGCGCAGAGTCACAGCCCGAGATGAGGCAGCAGTGCCGGGAACGGCACCAGCAGCTCCAGTCAGGGGCCCCTGCGACCTGCTGGAAGCTCCAGACCTTTCTGGAACAGAGGGTCGGGCCACTCTGGTACTTCCATTTCCTAACATTCTACCTAGAAAAAAAAAAAAAAAAGGACTCTAGGCTAGAAATCTGCACCAAAGAGCAAATAAACCACGGACAAGTTATTTCCCTAAATTCTACCAGGAAAGCCAGAGATCTTTACCAAGGAGAAAGAAAAATCACCAACAGATCATTTCCTAAAATTCTCACAACACATTCAGAGATCTTCACCAAGGAGCTAAAGGCCACTGATCTGTTATTTCCCAGAATTCTACCAAGGCATCCAGAGCCCTTTGCCAAAGACCTAAAATCCACTGAAAGATTCTTCCAGGATATTTAGAAGCCTTCACCAAGGACCAAAAACTCATTGCCAGATTACTTCCCAAAATTCTACCAGGACAGACAGAGACCTTCACATCAAGAAATGATAAACCACCAATATTTTCCCCACATTTCTTGCAGGGCACATGGAAACCTTCCCTGACAGATTCTACCAGGGCATCGAGAGCCTTTCACCAAGGAACACAAGTCCACTGACAGATTATTTCCCAAAATTCTGCTGGGACACCTAGAGACCTTCAATGAGGAGCAAAAAACTCCCTGATAGCGGAAATCCCTGTAGCAGCCAGGAATGAGCAGCCTCTGTCCCCTGGGGGTCTTCTCCAACACACACAAGGCCCTGCCAGACTGGCAAGCACGTGGAGCAGGGAGTTCTGTTTGCCCCCTGCGTTTACCCAAACTCCCCATTCCAGGTCAAACACTCAGCACCAGACCTGCAGCCGCACCTTGCTGGGCTCAGCCCGGATCCCTGCAGGAATTGCTCTCCTCCCTAGCTCCAGAGAAGTTGCATAAGCACCGCTGTGGAACAGGAATTCCAGGACTGCTCCATGAGGGCCATTCCAAACGTTCCCACAGCGACTCAGGCACATCTGGCCCACACAATGTCACAGCTGTCCCTCCCACAGCCCACGCTGCCAGCCCCACGTGTGCCACGCTGGCTCCCTTTCAACCACTGCCAGGGTTCTGTGAATCCTTCTGTGTGCCGGCCTTCCCCACCCACAGTTTGCATCAGAAGGATTTGGGAGTAGAGTGTGCCAATTAAAAAAAATCTTTAATAATCAGGATGCTTCTACAGTTCGCTTTCAGTAAAGCCACATCCCTGTTCCTGGAAGCTTCTCCCTTCGTTACAGCATCCCATGAGCCTGTTCCAGCTGCCAGAGAAATCCAAGTGTACACAAAAGGGAATTCTTCCCCTTCTTCTGAGGCACATGATGCTACAGAGTTTCCTTGACAAGGAAGGAGAGGGGGAAGAGAGGAATTGGCTCCCCCCCAGTGGCAGTGCCTGGAACACAGAGCTGCCTTTTAATGTTAAGCACAAGTGCCCAGTGACACAACTCCTGTGTCACACACGCAGCTGCCACAGCCTGCACTGCCCAGCCCTCGGGACACGGCAGCAGGAGCTTCTCACAAGGGCAAGTTGAGCACGAAGTACCAAAAGGATTGTTAGGAACGCTTCCATGCCCTTGGGAATGAGCTGGCCACAGGATATTGGGTGCTCTCACCAACACAGAGTTGTTCATACCAGGTGGAGCAGTCCCACCCCTCACCCTGCCACCACCCCACACTCTGAGAGTCACCATAACCTCCCCCAGGGCCTTTCCAGACCCAGGAGCTTCTCGAGGCAGCAGCCAAACACATCCCACACCAAACAGCTGGAAGTGGAAGTGTCCTAAAGGACGTGGCTTCAAAAACCCAGACAAGGGCTTTTGACAAGGCCATGTAGTGACAAGACAAAGGCTAAATTCCCATACCTGTTTCTCAAGGCTTTTTGCTCCTCCTCCTATCCCACTATCTATGAGATGTACCCAAACTAGATAATGCCATTTACATAACACTTTTTAATAAAAAAGGGGAGTGGAGCCCAGGAGAGTTCTGATCCATCACAGCAGACTCCTGTCTTGCAGGGCTGCAATCCAGGGTGAAACATGGTTCCTCCTCTACCAGACCTGGAAAGCTGGAACAGCTCATCAGACATTTGCCAAATGGATTCACTTCTGAGGCAGAACATTTATCAACACGCTTGTGCACATCAGTGCCATTCCACAGACTTGGGGGAACAGCTCTCTGAGCTCCGATGCAATCCCTGCAAACTCCCTGTGCTGGCATCAAGAGCAGGACCCTCATGGGATTTGGGGCTTGGACAGGACAAACTTCACATGGCTGTCATGTGTGAGGAGCCCTTTGAATGTTCTGGTACATTCAGTGCTCAGCTCATCCCCAGAGTCGGGATGTAACAGCCCAGATCTAATTTCAGGGAGAGCTCTGTAACCTTTAATGAGTCCAATGATGTTGCTTTTACTTGACCTTAACAAACAATCAAGTAATTTGCTCCTCTTTGAACAAGCAGGACAAAAGACATTTCCCCAGCACCATTTATTCATGTTGCAAAAGATCCTATAAATCTCGATCAACAATAGCAAAGATGAAGCTTTTTATCTTGTTTTGTTCATTTTTAGATTCATATCTTGCCTTTCCTGTTATTTGCAGATCAATGGAAAAATGAGCAGGTCAGGGGGCAAGAGCAGTTGTGCCAATCAGTGCTGGTCTGGAGACAGAATTCTTTCATCTGAACCTGCCCCACCTCCTCTCCAAGGCCAGGAAGAATTTTGGCGGGGGGAAACAAATAAAAGAGGAAAAATCTTACACCAAATGTGTGCACACATAGAAAACGTATTTCACAGAATCAATGAGGTTGGAAAAGCCCTCCCAGACCACTGGGTCCAACTTCTGCCCAATCCCCCACTTGTCCCCAGCCCAGAGCCCTGAGTGCCACCTCCAACCCTTCCCTGGACACCTCCAGGGATGGGCACTCCAAACCTCCCTGGGCAGTTCCAAGGCCTGAGCACCCTTTCCATGGGGAAATTCCTGCTGGTGCCCACCCTGCCCCTGCCCTGGCCCAGCCTGAGGCCGTTCCCTCTCCTCCTGTCCCTGTTCCCAGAGCCCGACCCCCCTGAGCCCCCTCCTGTCAGGGACTTGTGCAGAGCCACAAGGTCCCCCCTGAGCCTCCTTTGCTCCAGGCTGAGCCCCTTTCCAGCTCCCTCAGCCCCTCCTGGGGCTCCAGCCCCTTCCCAGCTCCGTTCCCTGCCCTGGACACGCTCCAGCCCCTCGGGGTCTGTCTTGTCCTGAGAAGCCCAGAACTGTCCCCAGCACTGCCAGCACAGGAGGACAATCCCTGTCCTGCTGCTACACTGCTCTGCTCCAGGCCATGCTGTCACTGGCCTTTGGCCACCTGGGCACAGGGCTGGCAAGTGAATGCTCCCCATGGAGGGCAGACAAACCTTTCCCACCAGGCAGCTCCCGCTCGCTCTGACTACATTTGGCTGTTTTAGCACCAGGTCTTTCCAACCCAGCCCTGCTAAAGCCACATGATAATTCCTTCTAATTCAGCTGCATATTTTTGTTTAGAACCATTTCAAAAAGCTAAATTTAGTTGTTGTTTGCAAGTATTCGTTCAACAGTTTGCACAAATACTCAAGACTGATTCCCAGACTTCACACTTGGCTTTTTGCTTCGTTTCCTTCTGTGTGTTTAACTCTCCTGCACCCGTTCCCTCCCGCTGGCGACAAAAGATGGAAGTTGGATGACTAAAATAAACTCCCAGAGAATTGGTGCTTTTGATCTGTAGCCCAGAGCCAGCATTCCACATGGGAAGGTATCACAGGCAGTGGGAGCAGTGAGGCCGTGGGATGGCACCTGGCTGCAAGCACAGCACTGCTCACAGGGCTCTTCCCCACTGGACACAGTGTCCATCCCACCAGGATGCAGCAGCTGCCCCTGCATCCCTGGCAGTGCCAAGGCCAGGTGGGACAGGGCTCAGAGCAGCCTGGGACAGTGGGAGGTGTTCCTGCCCATGGCAGGGGTGGCACTGGGTGGGCTTTAAGGCCCCTCCCACCCATCCTGTCTCATCTCTGGAATGAATCCCTCCGCAGGGATAAAAGGCATCTTGCTCCAGAATGTTGCTAATGGCTCCAATCAAAATCTTTTTACAGGGCTCTGAGAATCAAATGGGCCATTTCCATGTATTCAGTAGTTTGCCTTTGAGATCCTCATTCCTGAAAGGGTTCCAGCACTCCCACCAGCTGCCAAATCCTTTGGTTGGCATCACCAACAGAAGGCCAGTCTGAGGTTTGGCATGAGACTGCTGCTGGCAGCGAGGATGGGGGACAACACACAGGACAGAGGAGGTGACAGGACAAGGAGGGGACACAGAAGAAACAACAGCAACAAAAAAAAAATCCAAAAGACTACCCACACTACACTGAATTTTAAGAGTCATGGTTTATGTCCAAATTCACAGAAACTCTGGAAGTGTTAAATACTTTCACAATGACCAAAGAACAGCAGAATCACAGAGGAAATCAATAAAGTGCTCCTGGAGGTAAAACTAGTTTTTAAATATTATTTTAATATCTTTGAGGGGAAAAAAAGAAAATAATTCCAACTGGCTTAGGAATTCTCAGGTAATAATCTCTAATATGGCTGTATTTTGCTTTTTTTCCTGTAGCAAAAATACCACAGAAATAAGGACAAGAATTTCCTCCTATGCTGCAGCACAAATCCTTCCAAAGAGCATCCAGCCATTGCTCAGTGCTCTTGAAAAGAGTCTCAAGTTGCCTAAAACTTAAACAAGCAGCCCAGGGCACCCTAATAATTTGTCAGCTTTAGTTTTCAAAGAGCAGTTTCTGATGGTTCTGCAGAAGTTACATAAAAGAGCTCCTCCAGATCAGTCCCACCAGAACATCAGTCACAGCCTGGAAAGGCAAAAGGCATTCCCTGAAAATTCCACTTGAAAAAGGGGTGGAGGGTGCAGATAAGTCAATGGATAAATATCAGAAAACACAGACCCAGCACCCTGACATTTTTAAAGGAAAGTTTCTGTCTTACTCCTTTTTATTATTCCTTATTATTATTTAAATCTCTTACATGTGAAAAATGAAAACAGTGATTTTGTCAAGCACTGGAATCAACAGAAATTTCCTTTTAAGTGTCTCTGTCACCAATGACTTCAGAATTCCTAACACAAAGATGGGGATTTTTGTTAATAGGATTGAAAGCAAATGCCAAAATCTCCACAAAATGCCTTTTCCATTTTCTGCATAATCTGTGACACATCCACGTACAGAAGTGTGCAGTAAAATATGAAATTATCTCCCATACGCCCAACCTGGAAGAATCTTGCTGTGCTACTACCTAAGCTGGCACCTCCAGCTGCAAGCCAGGAATTCTCTTAGCACAGGAACCAAAGGACTCTTCACTTGCACAGATTTGAGTCGTTGCCTGATTCAAGGTTTCAAACTGACAGAACAAGGCTGCAGAACATGCTCAGCCCATATCAGACAGCAGAAAACACAGATAATAAGGAACTCTCAAAGGAGGAGCGAATCCAGGGGTGCCTATTTATAAAACACAGGCTCTAATTACTCTGCTCTCAGCACTGGGAATGTCACTGTGCTGGATTCTCTGCTGCCTGAGAGGATTTGACTGGTGCCACATCCCCCTGCAGAGAGATGCACACAGAAAACCAGGAGGCAGGAGCTGCTTCCCTCTCACACCCATCACTCACAATCATTCAGGGTGGAAAAGCCCCCTGAGCCCACCCCCAGCACTGCCAACACTGCCCCATGCCTGCAGGTGCCACATCCACACAGCTCTTGAATCCCTCCAGGGACAGGGACTCAGCCTGGCCGCAGACAGACAGTTCCTTCTGAGCAGGAAGGCTCAACAGCTCAGGAGAGGAAAAAAAAATAAATCACAGAATCACCAAGGCTGGAAAGGACCTCCAGGATTCATCAAGTCCAACCTGGGACTGATCCTCACCTTGCCACCAGCCCAGAGAGCCAAATCCAGGCATTTCCTGGACATCTTCTGGGACAATCAGTTCAGCACCACCCTGGGCAGCCCCTGCCAATGTTTAACAACCCTTTCTATGAAAAAACCATGAACAATTCCTTCTTTAGCCTCAACAGAGGCTTCAGGACAAGCAGTGCTGTCCCAGCACCCTGTAAAGCAGCTCTTTTAACCCAAGAGCAGAATGGAAAGGCTGCACTTAGACAAAACTTTCCTTCAAAGCCCAGACCCTGCTGCCCCACAGAAGCACACAAGTGGCTTTGGCTCCAGCAGCCTGGGGCAGGGTAATCCTGCACCCAGCACAGGGCTCTCAGCAAAACTTTAGTTGTATGTGGGTGAATGAAAACATTTTCTTCACCATATGGTGCAAGATGAAAATAATTGCCAAATGCCAGCAGCTCACTAATATTGGTGCCAACTCCAGGGATAATGCTGTCAGCTCCCTCAGCCCACAGCTCCCTATTTTAAGATGTGCGAGCGAGCGCAGTTTGAAAACATCCCCGAGGAGCTTCAGGCTGAAGAACTCTGCAAAGTCACAGATTGCCCACACACAGGGAACTCTCGGGGCGTTCCATTGTTCAGAACACTCTGATTCACAAAGGTAAAGGATGGACTTCACTGAGCAAAGAATCACAGAATTGTTTCTCTTGGAAAATCCTCCAAGGTCATCGAGCCCAAGCTGTTCCCAATCCCACCGTGTCCCCAGCCCAGAGCCCTGAGTGCCACCTCCAGCCCTTCCCTGGACACCGCCAGGGATGGGCACTCCAAACATCCCTGGGCAGCCCCTGACAAGGCCTGAGCACCCTTTCCAGGGGGAAATTCCTGCTGATGCCCACCCTGCCCCTGCCCTGGCCCAGGCTGAGGCCGTTCCCTCTCCTCCTGTCCCTGTTCCCTGTTCCCAGAGCCCAACCCCCCTGAGCCCCCTCCTGTCAGGGACTTGTGCAGAGCCACAAGGTCCCCCCTGAGCCTCCTTTGCTCCAGGCTGAGCCCCTTTCCAGCTCCCTCAGCCCCTCCTGGGGCTCCAGCCCCTTCCCAGCTCCGTTCCCTGCCCTGGACTCGCTCCAGCCCCTCGGGGTCTGTCTTGTCCCGAGAAGCCCAGAACTGTCCCCAGCACTGGAGGTGCCCCAGCACTGCCAGCACAGGGGGACAATCCCTGTCCTGGGAAGAGCTGGCTTCCAGCAAATCTCAGGGAAGAAGCAGAGAGTGACAACAGGTGAGTGTCCTGCTGCCCTAGAAAGGGCATCTGCTGGTGGTGACTGCTCTGTAGTGGGGAAACCTCCTCCCTCTTGGGGCTGCACAGGAAGGAACTGCAACAGCTTGCAGCTCTCCACCCTGGAGCCAAGCCAAAACACTTCCTTTACAAGCGTGGTGAATTACCTAAGGAAAAAAATGCCTTTCTAACATTAGGAAAGGGGACAAACAGCTTTGCAAGGACCCTCAGCACATACAAAGCCATATTAGAGCCCAAGGATTTTACACGCAATGCACCTCACACTTACAAAGCAAACCACAGTTTCTCCTCTGGCGGTTTTCAGCCTGGAGATGTGCAAAACAATCATTGCCAAAAACTGATTGATTTAAAATTCTTTCCTAACCAAGATATTCCACATTTACAGTGTCTTGGATGGGGATCCCTCACTGCCATCAGTTTATAACTCGGACAAGGCAGGATGTGTTGTGTCAAAACTTAACAAGTGTGAACAGTCTGTGAATCTGAGCTCAGCAGCCCAGATCACCCCTTCCCAGCAGGGTTTCATTTATTCATCAGGGAGCAGTTTGTCCAAACAGCAGGAACCCCACACACACGAGGGCCGGGAGGGTGGGCACAGGGCTGCCAAGAGGGGGGAGCAGCAGAGCCAGGACCAGCTCCTTCCTCCTCCTGAGAACTGGGGAAAAGCCTCTCCTGGCCCTCCTATCACAAAAACAACCCTGCCCTTATTGCCATGAGGGGATCCCATCCCGATTTTACAGCCAAGAAAACAAATGAAAGAAAGGGGATTTTCTGTCTGGGGTATGACACACATGGTCCTTTGGGACAAAGGCACCTCCAGCATACTGGCACAGGATCCCCTGGTTTTTTCTTCCTTTTAAAGCACCCTAAAGAGAACACAAGTTGTTTGGAAAATTGAGACCTTGCCCCAATCAAATCATAGAATCCCAGGATGGGTGAGGCTGGAAGAGGCCACAGTGGTCACCCAGTCCCAGCTCAGCAGGCTCATCCCAGAGCACAGGATTGTGTCCAGATGGTTCTGGAGTATCTGCATGACATGAAATGAGCTTTTTAATGGGGGGTGAAGGACTCTTGCTCTTTATTTTTGGTATGCAGCACAGTGGAGGATACAAAGATCGCTGATCACAGCACATCAAATAAACCAAGCTGATAAATTGATTAATGTGCTGACTTCATATTATCCCATTCTGTTTTCTGTTTGATTTACATGTATAATTTACTTACTCATTTAATCTCATTAATAAAATATCAGATGGGGAGGCTGTGTGGACTGCATGTTTTCTCCTAGGGTGCTAAGATTAAAAACCTGAGGAATCTCCAGACAGCGCCTTTGTGAATCTCTGAGCGATGCTACAAAGCTGTGCCTGATAGCACTTCCATAATTGATGCTGGAATCGTGGCACTGCTGGAGTTTATAGGAAACAACATTTGCATATCACTCATTGCTTTTGACTAACAACAGGGGCTGTGAGTGGGGGGTAGAAATCAGCATCAGAAAGGTTCATCACTGTTCCAAAAAATCAATCTCAATCTCTGTGCTTCTCACAGGGCTGGCAAGTGAAAAGGCACCTACACCTTTGGAGCCAAAAATGAGAATGGAGTCAGAATTCCAGAATCATGGAGGCTGAAAAGCCCTCCAGGATCACCAAGCCCAGGCTGTGCCTGATCCCCTCCTTGTCCCCAGCCCAGAGCCCTGAGTGCCACCTCCAACCCTTCCCTGGACACCGCCAGGGAAGGGCACTCCAAACCTCCCTGGGCAGCCCCTGACAAGGCCTGACCACCCTTTCCATGGGGAAATTCCTGCTGGTGCCCACCCTGCCCCTGCCCTGGCCCAGCCTGAGGCCGTTCCCTCTCCTCCTGTCCCTGTCCCTGTTCCCAGAGCCCGACCCCCCTGAGCCCCCTCCTGTCAGGGACTTGTGCAGAGCCACAAGGTCCCCCCTGAGCCTGGCCATTACTAGTGAAAATAGATGAATTAATGACAATAAACCCACATTTAGCCATGCTCATGGTCAAGAACAGAAATGGAATTTCACAGTCACATTATCAGAGACCAATTATCCTTCCAAATACAGAAAGGTTTGTGTGAGAGGAGGTGAAACAGCAGAAAAAAACATGAAGTAACCACTGCAAAATGTGATTTATCTCCCCCATCTCAGCACCACACAGCTCAGGGTTTGAATATTCCCACTCCATCCTCAGAGTGGCATTTGAAAAAGAAACTGTACCTGTCAAGTAAATTGAGTAACTACAAGGGATGGACCCCAATCCACTGGGAGATGACAGACTTCTAAAATAAGCCTAATTCCTCACAGAAGCACACCTTGCTGCTGCACACACACTGTTTCTGGGACATGGATTATCTGCACACAGTGCCTGCACACACAAACATGCTCCATGCACACACATTCAAGAGGCACAACCTGAACAAATTCTCTTCCCGTGCAACAGAGACCACGACTGGAGGTGGCAGAGACAAAGTGATCTCTTTCAAAGGCTATATTTGGAAGAGAAACTTTCCAACATCAATTTAAAATCCTGATTTTTAGGAATGCCAAAACCTGCTCAAACATCAGCTCTAAGATCTGCCCATGAAACACTCATCTGCACATTTTTAAATACTAATCCAAATGGGAGCAACATTAAATGAGTCAGTCAGATATCACTGCCCCAAAAGCAAACACCTGGTGACTTCTCTAGAATTTTTTTGATTACTGTTTCTTCAAACTGAAATATCAATAAAATGCCTGACCTTGGCATAAAAAAATGTTGCACATCAAGCATAAGTCTATTTATTAAGTTTTAGCAGGTTTTTATCCCCTCATTTTTAAGCCAGAGGGGCTGAAGGCCCCACTTGTGCTGACTTCAGGCAGGCTGGACACAAAGACAAAAGTCTAAATGATAACTGGTTGCTATCAACATTATGAAATCAAGGAACCAGAGATACTCCCCAAGGGCCCCACTGGAGAGAAATTGTGCAACACAAGCTTGTCCTTCATCTGCCACCAGGAATTCAGTGCTGAAATGCTGAGTCACAGGACCAGGAAACAAAGAAATTAAATCTGCATTTAAAGTAACTTTAAAACAGCTGTGTCTGAGAGTCCAAGATGTCTCTAGGTAGGTCACCTGTATGGGACATGTCAAACATGTCCAAAATATTCTGGGATGTCTTTACTGCTGCTCCTGTCATGCCTCTCCATAAGGAACTGAGATGCCATCTTTCCACATAGGTCCTGGCAGGAATCAACTCTTCACCCTCACTCTCACACCTGCAAAGGCAGGCTTTTCAGCACTTGAACCAGTCTGGGCCACCATTTGTTTATATTTTTCCACCTGTTGGTCTCTATTGTCAGTGCAAGCCCCATCCCATGGCACAGCACTCAGAACTGCAGCCACCCCCTCACGCTGCTGGCCCAGCTCCGGGTGCTCCCCATTCCCCACAGGCACAGACTGGATGTCCCCAGGGACCAAAGCAGCAGCACCTTGGGGGATTTAACTGAGAAGGGATGTTCAGATTCAGCATTCACATCCCCTCTTTGGCTCTCAGAAACAACTCCTGTCTTTCATGGCCAGACTTTTTGGAAAGCACCACAACAGAAGGAGGAACTTCCAGCACAAGGAGTCCACTGATATGCAGGTGAGCTAAATCCAGAATCAAGTCTAAACTAAGCCTGATCAAGAATAAAGCAATAAAAACAATCAAGCAAATTACAGAGCACTAAACAAGCAATGATGATAAACTTTAAGCAGCAATGTAATTTTTGGGTGTACAGGCAGAGATGCTCTACTTGTGTACATGCACAAGGCTGAAGTGATTGTGTCTGACACAGCAATGAGAAAAACCATTTTCAACAATGCCAAAAATGTTATTTTAAATAATCTGGGACATAATTTCAATCCTTAATTGAAATCCCAGAACTGACTGTGGTTTATCTGTGCACAAGAAAAGGCAGAAGAATGAGCAACTACAGCAACTGCCAGCAGCATTTGACCCCCTCCAGGAACCAAACCACAGAAGAGTGATGGGAAGTGGGTTTGCCCAGAGCAAAAACTGGGAACTGATGTTCGAATTCTCATCATTTCCTAGTAATTAGTCATAGCAGTTTGAAACAACACGTGTCCTCCAAGAGTAATGATGTGTCACTCACACTTCCCAGAGGTTCTGATGCACCTCGAGTGCAGAAACCCAGGGATGTTTATTAGTGAAACTGCAACAAGCAGCACCACACCCCTGGGAAGGCCACAAATCACTGCACCTGGCAAGGAAAACCAGGGGAGGCAGGGCAGGGGATGTGCCCAGCCCCGTGCCCAGGAGGTTCCACTGCCATGGTCAGAGCTCCCCACACCAGGGCCAGGCAGAGTCACAAATTCCCCCCTGCTGGAGCAGAGGAATGTTGTTCTCCTGAGGACATCCCCTCCCTGACACACACACTGACCTTGGCCAAGGCTTTTACACTTCATGGTGTGCAGTCATGTCAGCAATGCTGACTGGGAAATACCCAGTGTGTATGGAAATCAAGAAGCCATTGAGAAAACTCCAATCCAGAGCTCCTGGAAAAGCCTTTGCCAACAGAGCTGATCTAGAGAGACACCTCATGAGAGGAGAACAGGCCCTAAAACAACCCAAAGTCCAAAATACACACTTTCAGTAGTTTAGTTGAATGTTGCTTCAATATAACATGTTTTACATTCTCAAATTCAATCCCAATTACATCCAAAACTTGAAATGGATCAGTTTTAGAGAAAAAAAAAAAAATCAGAGAAAGAAACATCCTGGGATCTGCACAGTCATTCTGTTTTCTTACACAGAACTGCTGAGACTTTGCCCAGGGTCAGGGCTTTAAAGTGAACATGTGGAAGGGGCTTCACCTTCACCCAGAGCTCAGGCAGCACACAGAAAAACAGCTCTGGTTCAGCACAGGGCTGAGCAGGGAGGGGAGCCCAGGTTCATATTCCACATCCTCCAGCTGGGCAGCAGACACCCAGGCAGGCAAGGAAGGAAAACCAACCCAACAGAAATTCCTGCTCTCTTTGGCCTAAAACAAATTAACACCGGGATGCAAGAAGGGCATCTCACTTCTGCCTGCAGAGAGACAGGGATGCCCCAGGGATGCCCCCAGGGGATGCCCCCAGGGGATGCCCCCAGGGGATGCCCCCAGGGGATGCCCCCAGGGGATGCCCCCAGGGGATGCCCCCAGGGGATGCCCCCAGGGGATGCCCCCTCACTGGCACAAGTCCCTCTGACATCAAGGACACAGAGCCAGCTCTGAGGAGACAGGAACTGGACACTTCTTAGCATGATCCCATCAGGAAGGGGAAGCACAGGCCCCCCAAACTAAGCATGAATCAGCATCAGGAACACCCCAAGTGCAAACTCCAGAAGCAGTGCCCTGTTGGAGTGTGCCTGCAGATGGTTCTGGAGGGCTGGAAACCAGGACAGGGTTACCGATTTTAGTTACAAAAACACAGAATCAAAGTTGGAAAAGACAAATAACATTGAAAAGTCCAACCAGCAGCCCCACCATGGTCACCATTAACCCATGTCCTCAAGTGCCACATCCAGAGGTTTTTCAACACTCCCAGGGATGGTGGCTCCAGCACTGCCCTGAGCAGCCCTTTCTGTGAGGATGATTTCCCTAATATCCAACCCACATCTCTCCTGGAGCAGCTTGGATCTACTGCCTCTCATCCTGTCCCTCATACCTGGGAGAACAGAGTCCAAACATGCTGAAGCAAAGAAGTCTTAACTTTATCCATGCTGGTATTTATGAAAAACAAATGTTCTTGTAAAAGAAATCTGAGGCATCACTTAATGACTGAGCAGTTTTTGTCAGGGTTATTTTTCTTCCCAAGTGCTTGAGTTGCTGTTGTTGGAAGACACATTATTCAAAAAACTCCTTGGTGCAAAAACCATTTCATAAGAAATCTTAAACCAGATTTAAGCTCTACCACCTACAGCGACAGTTTGTAGCTTCCTGTTTTTTTTCTGGAAACACAAACTCATCAGTCAGCTCTGCACCACGAGGGGCATCTTCAGTGAGAGCCACAACCACCCTGCCCTGAATTACTGACAAAGGCACACATTTCATTCTTGTGAATTCATGGAGGAGGGAAGATCAAACAGGGCTCCAAAATTTCTTCCAAGCCTTTTGAAATCCTCTGACAACATTAAAGCCTTGACAGTTTACTGGCAGTTCCTTAATTTTTTATGGCCCATTTCATCTCTTAGAAAGAAGGATGGCTAAAATTTTGGTGTTGCTGCTGTGTTCCCAGGAGCAGATAAAGCCCCTGTCACAATCATTCTCCCACGTGTGGCATCAGCTGGATAAGGAGTGACGTGCCTTTGGAGCGGGCTGAGCACTCCCATCAGCCTCAAACAGCCTCAGCCCTGGGATTCTGCCAGAGCAGCCCCTCTGCAGGCACAGCTGTAAAGGGATGAGCACAGCTCACAGCACCAGGGTGTCCCCTCCAGACGCTTCCTTTAGGGCAGGAACAGGCACAGGAGCTCGGGGGACCAGGCCCAGCTGGGCACTGAGTTGTGTCCCTCTCTGAGGGACTTTTCTCCTTCAGCCACTGTCAAACCTCAGTGCCAACATTCCAGCTCGGGGAGGAAATGCTCCATGGGAAGCCCCTCTGCTGACAAACCCCACCTGAAAGGTTTGGGATCTCCTGAGCCAGTTTGGGCAGACAGCAGGGATTTATGGAAAGGCAGGGTGGCAATCAGTCACAGGTTGGACTCAATGCTGCTGGAGAGCTCTTCCCACCCAAAATATCCTGTGGTTGTCACCAGTGACACTTTGGGGTTGCTGCAGGACAGCCCCAGCCCATGGCTGTCCCTGCAGGAGCCTGGGGATGGCTTCAGAGCCCGAGCATGTTCCTTCCCTGCCTCTGCTCACAAATGGCAAACACAAAAAAAAGTAACGTTTGCCATTTACATTCTGCTAACAACTCACTCAAAATAAGCAGATCAATCACATATAATTAAGTTGTCAACCCTTAATATAGGGTGCTGCACTACTTTAAAAAAAAAGGCAAATATAAATACCAAAGCAAAGCAACAGGAAACAAGAAGAAAAGGTCTCACTGATGTTTATGACCAGCAAAAACCCAGGCCTCTGATTTTCCCCATTATTCCAGTTAAAAGCTGAAATTTAGCTGTTTAATATTTCAGCTGGATAAATCTCAACCATGTTTGAGACATTTAAATCTGCCATTTGTGGATATGTAGCTGACCCTTAGCACAATATAATCCCTGCAATATATTTATGAAATATAAACCCAGCCACGCTGATCATCAGTCGGGGTTACAGAGATTAAAAAAATACAATCTCTTCTCCAAGGACTGCAGAGGGTAAATCAATGGGAACTATTTACATGAGCACAAGGCAGCTCCAACATAAAATAGAGGTGGCTTGCCCTTTTAGGGAAAATGATTGCTAACAAAAATTGACATTTTGATGAAGATTGTTCCAAATTTCAGTGGCACGTACAGAAAAAAAGTAATAATTTAAGTAAAAAGATGTCTGGAGCAGTTGCTACAGAAGCTGCTCGTGCCCTGGGAGGGGGAGGCCACACGGTCTGAGTGTCACACTGGGGTCACAGTGGCCTCCAAGCACCGAGGGGACTCGGTACTGGCTGGGGACAGAATCCCAGTGTGGTCAGTGCAGTACCATTCCTACTGACCAATTTAATCTGCTGTAGGTTATTAACTTCCACCATAAGTGTTGGTTTATTTATTTAATTTTGTTCAGCATCTGAATGAGGGTTTTTTTGGCTGCAATCTCATTTACAGGGCTGTATTATGAACCTGTGAAGAGGGTTTTCTTCCACACAGCCAACACTATCTTCTGCTGCCTTTACACTCCAGCAGTCTTTTTTCTTGTCTTGCATGAGGTGTCTAAAGAGAAAAAAACCCAACACTTTTCTAAGAAGTCCTGCTCAAATTATCCCCTCACTTGGAGTAGTCTGGGGTTGATATCAAGGAAATGTTTTCCTGTTGCAGGTGAAGCTGTTTCCTGCCCGAACCACAGCAATCATCCCTTTGAACATCCATCAACGCCACCATTCAGGCAGGGAAAACCCCGGAGCTCAGCCTGGAAGCATCAATGCCCAAACGCCCCTGGGGGCTGGGGGAGGCTGTTCCTGCCTCTCCCAGGTGCCATTCAGGTTAATATCAAATTAAAATTTCATAAGTCTCAGAGATCCCACAAGGTAGGAGTGTTTGACAGGTGAAGTTCAAAATGGATTATTTTCCCCCCTCAAGTTCCAGAAAGATTTTGATCTTTGACATCGGCACGTACTTCAATCATGATTAAGTGGTAAAAAATTCCATCCTTTATTAAGCTAAATGATAAATTATTTCCTTTCTTTTGATGGAGAACTTACACAGGAAAAGTTTCCCAAAAAGAAGAAAGCAATATAAAGAATGTGATCCAGTGATTTTGGTTATTTCAGGAAGAGCTAGGAAAGGATGGAGTGAGTCTTCAGCAAAGCTATGAACCACCTTACTCAGGAAGTATCCCAGTAAGGCAAAATGAAAACCAGGGGAATTAATCCCAAATGCATATTCAGTTCAGCACTTTGATATTTTCATTGCAGGAATATCCAATAAATAAAAGCAAAAGGAACTGCAATTATGTAAATTTTCTTGTAATTATATCTGAAATTTAGACCTGTAATTTTATCTCTGGCTCTGCATCTCCAACCCCACAAATAAACCCTGGGGATCAGGGATCCCTCCTGGCTGCTTTGGGCAAACTCCCTCATTGTATTTGAGTACCTTCTACAGTACCAGGAGAGCTCTTCCAGGGAACACCACAGGGATCACATTCCTTTGAGGAGGAATACAGAGAACCATTGCAGAAACCATAGAAAGAAATTCTGCTGCCACACCAGGGAAAACAACATCACAAAGAAGAGATTAAAAAGAACCATTAATAACACATAGATAAATGAAACAAGACCACAACACTGTCACAGACTGCCTTCCACAGAGCAGCCAGACAACCAAGCTGGGACCTGATCTGGTGGCACAGTTAAGAACAGCAGCTGGGAATTAATTCTATAAAATTCAGATCTGGTTTGTTGGCTTTTATTGATCAGCACACTGTGTCAGGTGGAGCACCCACAGCACTCCCTGCCAGCACTGCCATCTTTCAGGAGGAACAGGGCAGCAAACACCTCCTCATGGGCACCAGAGTGCTGCAGAAAAGGGAATCTCTTGGCAAGGTCCTGCCTGTGTAACAGCCATTCCTACACTGGCAACATCCTCAATTGCAGTTAAGGATGCTTTAAGGGTCTGGTTTGCTGCAGAAGGGTGCTGTTGGCAGTGCACGTGGTGACACAAAGTGTGGGTGTTTCAACATCAGACCATGGAACCCCAGGGTGGTTTGGGGCAGCAGGGCTGGAATGAGAGGAGCTTTAAGGTCCCTTCTGCCCCAAACCATTCTGGGGAGTCTGTGAAAGGCCCTCAGGCAGGGGTGCTTTTGGGAACCCTCCAGAGGAGCAGCGTTTTTCCCAAGCCCATTCTGTGGACAGCAAAATCAGGCAAAACCCTTACCTGACCAAATTCAGATGCAGAGTCTGGGTCAGCTGAAACTAAAACTCTCTCCAAACTACAGCTCTGAGTCATCAAATCCATCACCTTATTAAAAATATATTCAATTGACATTTTTTAGCAAGCAGATAGAGTTCTTTCTAGCAAGCTAGGTTTGATTTTTTTATTGGCAATCACACTGTAAGCTGCTTATTTTTGCTATAGACATCATTTCTTTGTCTGCATGCCTGTTAGTGACTGGCAAGAGACTTTTCCTTTAAATGATTTTGCTGGAAGTGTGCTGTGAATAATTGATTGGTTGTAGCCAGATTGACTCGCAGCCTCACTTGGTGCTACCTGCTTAAAATATTACAAACCCCAGAAACATTTGCTAGCCAGAGGCAATGCAATATGTGCAGATCCCATTTTGCCTGCAGCCATAACACTGTAACCAGACAGTTAAAAGACATTTTAGGGGAAAAAAAAAACCCTTCTAATAAGCAGCTGTGTTTCTACCTACTAGATATGGATGATTTTGCTTCTATCTCCAGAAATCATCTGTTTTGTTTTTCCTTCAGGACTGATACAAAGAGTTGTGACACAGCGTCAAAAGTTGACAACAGGCTTTTCAAGGGAGCCTTTGATCATTTAAAGCCCTGAGAGCTGTTGCACTTCTCCTGTGACATTTATCTTTCAACTCCTTCTCACCAGATGAACTCTGATTGGAACGAGGCTTAACGGATCAGGACGTGTCCTTTTTCCAGCAGTCTTTCTTCATGATCCATTGGAAATAGTTTTTTACACTTGGATTTACCCATTTCCCTGTGTGTCACCTGCCAGAGCAGCTGTGGCTGCCCCTGGACCCCTGGCAGTGCCCAAGGCCAGGCTGGACATTGGGGCTGGGATGGTGGGAGGTGTCCCTGCCATGGCTGGGGTGGCACTGGGGGGGCTTTGAGGTCCCTCCCAAATGATCCCATGACTGATTCATGGTGGAAGAGATGGGGGAAATCCAGTATTGACTCTGTTTCTCAGCCAAACACAAACACACATCAGCAAACCACAGGAAAGGTCACGAGAGCTCCATCAATAATCCTCTAAATATATCTTGGCTGCAGAGGTGCTCCAAGAACAACAGAAAGCAGTAGCACAGGTGCAGCAAATGTGAAATAACCATCCAAAACCTTGAGCTTTGGGGTCCTGAGGTGCGAACAAGCCACAGTAACTCAGTGCCAGAACTTTTTCAAGAGGAACAGCCAATCAACCAGGGAGATAAAAACCTAGAATTGTCTATTTTCCTGCAAGGAACTTGGACAGACGACATGGAAAATTGTCTTTGTCTCTAACCCTGACTCCATCATTTAAGCTATTCTTAATTCCAGCAGGCTTGCTGGGAATCCTCAGTTCCTTCTGAGCCTTCAGCAGGCACTTCAGCCTCATCTTTTCAAAACACAATGCAAGTCCTGAAAAAAACCCTGATCCTTTAACACAGGAGATAAAAAACCATCCCTGCACTTTTAGGCATAGCTCTTTCCCCTGTATCCACAATTCCAACCTGAAAAGCAGCAACACATGTGAGTGGGGAGGTGACATCTCCAGGTTTGACTTGGTTCCCAGTTCTACCCCCAGCACAGAAGAAAACAGGAGGGGAGCTGTGAGGAAGAGGTGGAATCTGCTAGAATCCACCAGGATGCCACAGGAACACCAAGCCTCTGAGAAGAGGAACTGAGGGCTGTTCCTCCCCACAGCTGGAGGTGATGGGGCTTCCATACAGAGGCTGCAGAGGAAACCCAAAGTGACCCTCGTGACCACAGCCCCCTTCAGTTGTGGGGTACAGCTCAGACAGCAGGGCAGAGGTTAGAGCACCTGGGTGCCACAGGTGGGGCAGGCTGTTCCAGCAGCACTAGGAAATCACCCATGTCTGCAGTCACTGTCAGGTTTCTGCCTCTGCTCAGCAGCTCCGTGGTGTGCACAACACGGAAATTCAGGAGCCAGAGCTGCTCCCGCTACACAAGGTGGAAACAAACGTGATAATCCAAATAAATCACTTAATGAGATGTAACAAAGACTCAGATGAAGGCTTACAATTAAATACCATTTAATTATTTTAATTAGGGGGAAAAAGAAACCAAATCTCTTGGAAAAGAAATTGCTGTGTCCCTTATTTGTGCCTGAAGCACCTGCAGAGCTGCTGCCGAGCTCAGCAGGTTTGGTCACACCGTGGCTGCCACAGCAGCCCTGCCTTGCTGGGAGCCCTTGGGGGTGGCTTCACACAAATTTCCTCTCAATGTTTTATACTTCCTAATAAAAAATCAAAGGCTCCCAGGGAGCCTGGCACAGACATGACAAACCTCAAACAAGCCACTCCTGACAGACTCCAAGAGCAGTTACTGACCCAAAACAGCCAAGGAATAGCCCAAGCAAAGATCCACATAAACTGGGTCTCTGGCCACAGAAAAATTAACACAGCAGATAAACTTAAGTATTTGAATACATGCAAGTTTGAACAGCAGCTTTAGCAGAGGACACACTGCTCTCCTACCACACCCACCGAGCAGAGCCAGGGCACAACTGCTAATTAACATCATTCACCCATTCACGTTGGGGTTTAAATGCTGCCCTACAAAACAGTCTTGGGGGAGGGGACACTGAAATAAAGAAGCATGATTTTATACAAAACCTTGGGAAAAAAGGAGGCCAAGAATGACTCATAACTACCTGCAGGAGAAAACAGGGTGAGCTTTTCACCAGTGTGCTCTCAGGGTGTAAAATACAGCCCAAAGAATGAAACAGAGCAGAGAACCTTATTCTCTTCAGAGTATTCCTTCAGCCAGTGGAGGCAGCTATTTGGCTTGATTGTTAACAGCAGCAAGATAAGTATTGGACATAAAATATAAGCTTACAAAGGACTTCCCCCTCCCTATACCCTCTAAATCTGGATTTTGAGCAGCAGACATAATATACAGCTACCATTACTTTTTCTTATCAAAAGCAAGATTAAAAGCCATTTTTAATAAAACCCATTCCTAAGAGGAGTAAATGAATGATTTACTCCCTGATTTATCACCCTGCATTCCTGGTTATTTTGTCCTGTCTCGTTTTTTCCCCACATGGAAGAAGAACAACACATTTGTAATGACCTACATTTGTCTGGGCAGGTACAAACCTGCTTTTGTTTTCTCCTGATCCCACATGGGTTTGCTCAATGAGCAGCCCAGATCTTTAGAAGGAATCACACACTCCCTGTGTGAGCCCTTGTGCCAGGGATTCCTCCACAGCTGGGCTGGGAAACACCCTCAGGGCCACTTCTGGCCAGGACTTGCAGAAAGGCACAAGCAGAGGGTGGGAGCCAGGTGATGTCCCCACTTCACCCAGAGCAAACCCCAGGGGACAGCACCCACCCAGGCTGGAGTGCAGATACGAGAGGAAACAGCTCTTGAGGCACCCCAACAGGGTGAGGGATGGGTGAGAGCAGGGACCTGCCCTCCTATGGCAAAGGCAACCCCTGATGAAACCCCACTGTTGCACCAGGGAGGAGCAGCAGCCACTCCCAGCTCCTGATTTTGTCCCCATCCTGCCAAGCACAGGGACAGTGGGAAGGAAGGATGAGGACAGCATGGTCCCATGGAAGGCTCCAGCCCAACCAGTGCTACCTAAGCCTCAGTGAGGGTTACATGGAGCACAGGGAAATGGGGTCACACAAGCCAGGCAGCTGCCCCCAGGTGAAAGAACTTGAAGTTAAATGCACTGGCTTGGGCAAAAGGGAAAAATACAGGAGAGCCCACCTTAAATCTAGCATGTCTTTCCCATTAAACACCTGTTAAAGCCCCCCAAAGCAGGGACTGCCCAGGGAGCACAGCAGCAGCTGCCACCCAGCACCCCCAGAGACCTGGGCAGGGGGAGCCTGCAGAGCAGCCAGAGAGTGATGGAAGCAGCACTGCAGAGCCCTGGGAAGGTGGATGGGGAATTGGACCGATTTTACCAAATGCAGAATTGAGTCAGTGCTGTGGCAGCTCTGCCAGATTCACCCCACCTTCTCCTGTGATAAGGCAGGCTGCACCTGCAGAGATAAGAACCGTGGCACACCCAGACCACGAGCACAGGCTGGATGGGTCTGGAGCTGCTCCATCAACCTGCACAGTCCCCAGCACAGAGGAAGGGAACCGAGTGCCAGCTGTGGGTTTGTTGTCCAAGGGCCCAGGTTTGTGCACGTGCAGTTCAGCTCCAGGGGAAGCAGCCCAGCCCATTCTCAGCTGGAAGAGCAGGGTTTGGCGAGGGCAGAGCCCAGGATGGGACATTGGCATCCCCCAGGAACCTGCCCAAGGCCTCGCTCAGGGTGGGCACAGGGGAAGCCCTGGCGTGGGGACACCTCCAGCTGCATCTCTTGCCAAAGGGACAGCCCAAGTCCACCACAAGCCTCACCCCCTGGTTTGGAAGCAAAGCAGCTAGAAAGAAGCAATTCTTCAAACACCAGCAGTTATTTCTTCTGCTGTCTTGGGGAGTTATACATAATTTCAGTAAAATGCAAGATACTCCCCTTTCCCATTACCCTGTTTGCAATATTAACTTCATTTTCACTTTTGTAACACCAAAAGCTTTTAGCAAGAGTGTTTAACATCAGCAGAACCAGCTGAGCATCCTCCAGCATTTTCAGGGAAAACACAACTAAAAGCAGCAAACTGGGAAGTCTGCTTGAGGGGAAAAAAACCCACCTAACAATAGATAAGTATTATTTATTTCCTAAAATTGGTTTAAAGAGAAGAAAGATTTTATCTGGATCACCAAATGTAATTTACCCTTAGACAGCTAAAGTAGGCTTTTAGTTCTCATCAGCTTTGGAGAGAAAGCAACCTGAAATAGATTTGAACAAACCCAAATGAATGATGAACACGTGAGGGAGGGATTGCAATTATCATCCAAGAGATAAAACAAAGCTACTCCAGAAGATACAGAATAAGGTGCAGTCAGGGAAATACAGTAAAATTATCCTGGCACTGTAAGGCACCAATGTGAATCTTGGCACACTTACATCAGTTGTCAGAACAAGGTGATCCAATCCAACCACAGACATGATGGGAATCTACAGGTAAAGGAAACAAATTTGGGGAAAGCTGTAAAGCTCTCCACTGCCTTGAAATGAAATGTGTGATTTTTCTTTTTAACCTGAAGGCTTATGATAAGCACAGATGTGTTACTCCACGGGAAAAACAACTGGAATTTTATTAGCCAGAAGATTAAATGAAGATGACAGATACAAATCCTTTCACCTGTGCACAGGCAAACCCAGGACTCCAACACTGGAGCACATCCTGCCCTGGGAGTGCTCCTTCTCCACATGCAGGGGGGACTTGAGGGCTGAAATCCAGCAGGACTATTCAAAGTTCCTGACAAACTGGAGAAATCCCATTTATCAGTCCTGAGCTACTGCACAGCCCAGGCATGTTCACAGCAGAGGGAGATCCAAAGGGAACACAAGATCCAGGTGCTCCTCTCCTGCTGCCACAAGCCTGCTTGGGATCCAGAACAGAGGAGGGCAGAGAGAGAAATATCAGAGACTTACAGTAATTCCTTTATCAGTTTCAGACCTGAAGGATTTTTGCTGTGTGCTGGGAGCACAGGCTGAGCTGCCCCAAGTGCACAATTACAGGTGAGAATGCAAAGTACCAGGTTGGCCTCTCAGGGGACTTCAAAGAAACCAGCCCTTCCTGGGTTTCCTGCTGAATTCATGATCCCAGTTCCATAAACTGTATGTTAAAAACTCATGGCCAAATAGCTGATATCTTGGCACACCTTCATGCAAATTAAATATGGGAAAATTGCACAAGCCATTCCCATTGCTACAGCTCAACCCTCTCTTCCCCAGCTCTACTCCTACAGCTGGGAGACAGCATCTCACCCACTCAGCCTTCAGCACTTGTTTGGGCCTGCTCAGTAACCCCATTCTCAATCAGCTTTGGGATTCACAGCCCACTCTGGCAGGACTTAAAGGCCAGAAATACAAAAAGTTAAGACATTTTGATTAAAAAAAAAATTATCAAAGCAACATCACAGCAACACAGAAGAGCCATTTCAAAGCACCCTGTGGACAGAGCTATCTTTCATGCAGGGACTTGGCAGGGTGGGACAACCCAGGCTATTTTCCTGGGTGTTATGAGCTGCAGGAAAGCTTAGGCAGCTCTGCAGCAGCTCCTGAGGAGTTCCAGCCTGATTTACCCCATCACACAAGGATCCTCTCCCAAGGAAGGAGGAAGGCAGCACATGGCTCCTGCTAATGGGATTTCCCCCTCTTGCCTCCCGAGCCTCTCCAGGCCCACAAATCCAGGAGAAGGGCGTTAAGGCCCTTAGGACCATGAGTCCAAAACTGCACCTTGCCAAGCACCCGGTGTCCCCTGCAGAGCCACTGCCACTGTGCTCTTTTCTGACTTTTCCAAAGAGTTCTCTTTGAATTAAATGGAATAAAAAACCACCCAGTATTTTCCCATAACCAGGTCACCTCAACACTTGTAGGAAGGGTTTGAGTAACTTTTAGTAGTTCAGAGGTGTGGTAAGTTCCACTGGTATCACTTATTCATCTTAAATTGATTAAATCATTAACCATTAGATACCTGCACATTAACTACTCCATACCAAGCCACATGAAACTCCCAACTGAGCTGGAGTGGAGGTTTTTTCATGGAAACAAAGTGGTTTTGCTAGTAAAGAAATGAAGCATTTGACGAGTCAGCCTACACAAATCCAAGAGGCTTTTCAGCAATTCATTCACTAAGCTTCCTACACACCTTCACTGGGAGAGCATCACCAGGAGACACAAGCAACAACCTCACTCCTGTAACATTTGAAGGTATTAATTGTACATATTAAAATGTGTATCTCTATTCTAACGACCAGCCTTTGCTCTGGAGCCCAGAAGCCCAAACCTCCTGCCCAAAATTCTGGCTGGAAGCAGGCAGAAAGATGTGGAGGAATCTCAGTTCAAAAGCCTTTATGAAATAAACCCACCCATTTTCTCCTCAAAACACCTATTTGTGTCTCATCTTCATAAGATCTTTAATACTTCAATTTGTAGGTGTCACAAAACAAAATCAATCACTACCAGGACCTAAACAGCGCTGGGTATTTTTTATTTCAGAATATTTTTTCCCCTAAAATAAGCATTTGTTGCCTCTTTACAATAGCAGCACCACCCCTGAGCTCCAGTGAACTGTAGCTTGTGGTGCCTAAACCACTCATTCCAAAACCATTAACATCTTAGAGAAGAAAGATGAAGCAAGCTGAAGGTCCACTCTTTCCTGGACTATGGCCCAGAAAGGGTTAAAATAGCCTGTAGCTTTTTCATGTAACTCTTCAGAAAAGAATTGTGGTGCACAATGCAAATCATTTAACTGCAGAGGTCCAGCACCCAGCCCATTTACTGGGAAATAAAGAGGTTTGAAACACACTCAGCATCCCCTGGAGTGTGAAGCCACTCCCTGGAAGAGTCACAGAGAGGACAGGCAAGGTCACAGAGACACAAACGGCTGTGATCAAGGTGTGGGGAGAGGACTCTGGGAAGCTGCAGACAGGCCAGAGTTAATCAGCTGCTTTGGGAACACCAGCAGGGAGACCTCAGCAACATCTGGCAAACAGAGCCCACACTGCTGTGCCTGTGCCCAAACCCAGCACTGCCTCAAAAAAAGAGGGGTGGAAAGTCAGCAGGGGTGGTCACACCTTGTGGTGATCTTCCCAAGTTTTGTCATTTGTTCCAGACTAAATTCATTTAAATGTAACTTTTGCTTTGGTCTGGAGAAAAGAAACCTCTGTCTCCTACATGCAAGTTCCTCAAGGAGCCGTGAGCAGCTGTGGTGGAACCACCACCCCAGATGGGGCACCTGGGGACATGGGCCAGTGGTGGCCTTGGCAGTGCTGGGGAACAGTTGGACTCGGTCTTGGAGGGCTTTGCCAGCCTTAATCTGGGATTCCACTAGAGTCTCTTACATCTGCCTTGGGGGCAACACCAGGCTCAATAAAAACAGAACAACCCTGAAGCCAGGCTCACAACTTGGATCAACAGCCCAAATACATTAAATTTAATATCATGAGGTCTTAAAATTGCCACACATAAAGCAAATTCCATGCTTTTGTCTCTCCCAGTTTCCATTTTTTGGGGTAGTGGTTACATCCAGAGCCAGCAGAGCTACACAGCCATAGAGTTCATGAAGCAGAGCCATGCCTGGCAGAGCCTTGCACCCAGACAGCAACCAGAAAGGATCAAACCAGCAACAGCATTTGGATCACAGATGCCATGGAATATTTTTACAATTACAGCTGATTTAATGCAAGATAAATAAGGCTTTAGAGACACTTTTACATCTATTGGCTCATATGAAAAGGAGCGAACATAAAAAGATTTATTTAATTGCCTTTGCATTTTAAAGTGTAGGTTACAACAATTAATCACCAAGTGCAGACATGAAAGTGTCCCAGTGACACGTCAGTGTGGTCCTCGTGTGCTGCAGAAGCACGAGGACAGCTCTGAGCAAGGTCACTGGGGAGCCTCACATTTCAGAGCTGGAACTGAGGCACGATGTCATTGTCACCGATGCCACCCCGCAGGGGCACAAGACACACCCACAAGGAGAACCAGCCTCAAACCACTCCATTTCTTGAACCTGCTTGTTCATTGTCCCCCACACAAAGCATGCTGAAGCCTTTGTCCCTCGAGTCCCTGCCACGTGTCCAGGTGCATCCCTGAACACAGATTTGAGCAGCTTGCTGCACTTGGAGCACACCTCACACCATTCCCCCAAAAGCTGGAAAATAGTGGTATTTAAGTCAAAGCCGGTGCACAAGGGTAGAAGAAAAGAAGTAACAAGGAAAAATATGCTTTTGCCTGTTAGATAATTATTTTGGGGTGGTTTATTTTCATATTTGAATTTCAAATGAAATGTTTTGACCATTAAAAAATAAATCAAATTAAAGCCCAACTTTGCCCACCCAAACCCACAGCAGTGACATTCTGGACATGGTGTTCCAGGCCAGGCTGGACAGGGCTTAGAGCAACTTGGGATCATAGAAGGTGTCCTTGCCCATGGCAGGGGTTGGGACTGGATGGGCTCTAAGGCCACTTCCAACCCAAACCTTTCTGTGATTTTATTAAAGCATAATTACACCAGAAATTAGACCACTCTAACTCAAGAAAGGAAAAATTAGTCCTGCAGCATTTTCTTTTTTACTATCCCATTTCCCCTGGTTTTCATCAGGATTTCCAACTGAACAGTGCACTTTGACCTACAGCAGAGGCTCCTTTTTCACAAGCCTCTCCCCTTTGGGCATCAGTGGAAGGAAAGGCAGTCACCCTTCCACACTCCTTCTAAGTACTCAGAAGGATAACAAGGAGCAGCCTCATCCTGGACATGGCACCTCAGGGCTCCTTCTCCAGCCATGCTCAGAGGGACCCTGCTCCCCCCCTCCTCTGCCACGTGCCTACAGCTCACCCGACCTCAATCCCATGAGAACAACTCACTGGCTGCCCTTTGAAGTAGTTGGCAAGTACTGATAACTAATTGCAGAAGTACACTCCTTGCAGTTAATTAATAGCATGAGTAATTGCAGGGCATTTCTAAGTGTCACAACAGTCTGGTAGTAACACAATTTATTACTTCATGGCCCCGTTTAAGACATGGTGTTGGTTACAACAAACATTTCTTGCCAGTGGATGAATATCCCATTGCTGAAACCATCCCAAGCTGTGGGGCTGCTCTGTCTGTAGCTGAGCCTCCAGAGGCCTCAGAAATCAGGCAGCACAGGAGTTAAACCAGACTAAGCCCTGCTTTAGGGGAGGCTCTGAGCCAGCCCCACAGAAAGGCTGAGAGAGCAGGGATGGGGAAGAGAAGGGGCTGTGGCCATCCCGCCTGACAGGAGCCTCCAAGAGAGACCGAGAGGGGCTGTTCTCAAGGGATGGAGGGACACAAGGGGAAATGGCTTCCCACTGACAGAAAATAGGTTCACATCAGATTTTAGGATGGAATTGTTCCCTGCGAGGGTGGGCAGGCCCTGGCACAGGGTGCCCAGAGCAGCTGTGGCTGCCCCTGGATCCCTGGCAGTGCCCAAGGCCAGGCTGGACACTGGGGCTGGGAGCAGCCTGGGGCAGTGGGAGGTGTCCCTGCCCATGGCACTGGGTGGGATTTAAGGTCCCTCTCAACCCAAACCAGTCTGGGATTTCACCAAAACAGGTCCCTGACAAGTGTGATCCTGCCAATACCAACAACATCGGGTTTATTTCAATCCCAGCCCAAGCTGCAGTGGGGCACCACGAGCGAGGGAAAGGGGAACCACAAACACTTCAAGTACACAACTGAAAACATATCCTGGATTTTAAAAAAAGGTGTTCATCTTCATTTCTCTATGCCAAATAGGCAAGTTATTGCATATTTGCTAGGAAGTCTTAAATCTAAGATATGTCAAACTTTGCTATATAATCAAATAGTAATAAGGAGGCGGCTGAACAAGTTCATACTCTCCAAGTTACACAGAGTTACCTCACGGAGCAGTGGCTGCTTCTGAAAACATGAGGAGCCCATTGTGAAATGCACTCACAGCTGTTTTTGTGTCTGTAGCAGTGTGCAAAACCCCCATTATAATTCTGGGTCTCATTTTGTCCCGCAGCTGCTATGCCTGACCTTCAGGAGCAAGTATGGACCTACCATTTAACACAAATGAGATCTAAAATAAACATACAGAAAACAGGGACTGCAGGTATTTCACCCCACTTCTACCTGTAACTTCAATGTAACCTGAACACAGATTTGAGCAGCTTGCTGCACTCAGAGCACACCTCACACCATTCCCCCAAAAGCTGGAAAATAGTGGTATTTAAGTCAAAGCTGGTGCACAAGGGTAGAAGAAAAGATGTAACAAGGAAAATTATGCTTTTGCCTGTTAGATAATTATTTTGGGGTGGTTTATTTTCATACTTGAATTTCAAATGAAATGTTTTGACCATTAAAAAATAAATCAAATTAAAGCCCAAATTATGGTCCTTTTCCCCACTTTTGGCACCTCTGGCCCAGAAGTTCATCAAGTCCCTCACCTGCGGCCTCTTTCAACACCTGGAACAGCTCTAACAAAGGAGGCAAATTCCTTCTGATGAATGATGTTTGGATTACAAGAAGGCATTCCCCCTGTCCCCAATTACTTTTTTAAAACCCCTTTATTTCATCTCCCCTGCACTGAGCAAACCCCTCAGACATGGGGTGGAGGAGAGGTGAGATCAGTGAGGTTCCTTTTACACCTATTCAAGTATCATGCAGAATAAAAAGCTTTCCCATAGAAATGGTACTAAAACACTGACAGGCACAGAAGTGCTTTCATCACATAAATGTTGTAATCACAGAGGTGTTTTGTTCCTTTTCCCATTTCCTTTCCTGTCTGGAGAAGTGAACTGAGATTAGCATCACTCACACCCCTGCTTACTGCCAGGAGCAGCCCTTGGGGCTCTGAGCTGCAGGGGGCCAAGTTCATCAGGCACAGCTTCTGCTGAGCAGGAGATGGGACTGACTCTCACAGATGAGAGGACTCTGTTCATGATCCAGCTCATCTGCTCCACCAGCAAGAACAGACCAAACCCTTCTGGCACAATTCATTGCTCGCTCTCAAGTGGGCTCTGAACACAAGGAGCACCACCTGCCCAGTTAATCACAGTGCTGAGCACCCCCAGTACCCGGGGAGAGGCAAACCCACCACTGCAGGAAGGTTTAATTTAAACACTTCACTTAAATTAAGGAGTACTTGAAAAACCAGAGGCAGTTGTCCAGTTACAGGTAACAGCTCATTTCCTGGTTCTTCCTCTGGTTAATTTTTCTGGGAAGAGAAGACTGTCAGCTCCTGCTGAAGCTACCCTTATTGAGCAGGAAAATGGAAGGAGACTAAAACCCACTGCTAACCATTCAGATCCCAAATTACTGTAATTTACACCCTAGTGACACACCCAGGTTTCCACACTCGTGTCGAGGTGCTCGCTGAGTTTCCTCCACCTGCTCCTGTCTAAGAACAGCACTGATCCCACAGCAGAACAGGCAAATGCCACACTCCACGTTCCTGCTGCACTTTGGGAATTGTCATAGTGCATCTGTGGGATTAAATTTTTTAAGGAGTTGTCAAGTTTAATTGGAGAGTTCACACAGTCCCAGTTCTGGTGCTATGATTTATCCAGCAAGTGTTTCTCGCTCATCACTTTGCACTAACTCACGAGCTAAATAAAACCATCTGTGAACAAAGCCACAGGAATTCAGCAAACAGCTCCCAGAGCATCAGCATGCCCAAGGTTTTGTCTGTACCTTTTGTTGTTTCCTGGGTGTTTGGTTGTATTTTAAACTTTCCTGCAGCATCAGTGTTTGGTGACACAGATGGAGATCAATTGAGGCGAACTTGCCAACTACTTCTTACTCCTTGTTTTGGGGCAGACAAAGGGTTATTTAAGTTTGGTGGACCCTGCATCCCTCTGGTAGAGAACCCCACTTCCTGCAAGAGGAGAAGGATGGGGCCCACACAGCCCCCAGCATCAACCACAGCGCAGCCCCAGACAACCCAGTGCCACTTCAGATGTGTGGGGGTTCTTTATTTATCATCCTTTTGATTGGTAGGTTCAAGAGATTTACACAAGAGCCTTTTCTGTCTTGCTGAAGGCCAAGAGGTCAAAACCTAAAGATCCAGGTGTGCCAAAGCCCCATCTTAGAACACAGGTAATGACGATTGCTGCAATTATTCCCTGGAACTGATTTGAATAAGTTTCTGGGGAAAAAAAAAAAAAGTATAGAAAACATCCCGAGTTGGGAGGAACCCACAGGGATCATTGAGTCCAACCTCTGCCCTGCCCAGACCCCCAGAATCCCACCCTGGGCTGTCCAAACGCTCCTGGCTCTGGCAGCCTCGGGGCTGTGCCCATTCCCTGGGCAGTGCCCAGCACTCTCGGGAGGAAGAGCCTTTTCCTGCTCTCCAGCCTGAGCCTTCCCGGCCCAGCTGCAGCCGCTCCCCGGGTGCTGTCCCTGCTGTCCCTCGGGGTGCGGCTGCAGCACCCCGTGCCCCCGCTCTGCTCCTCTCCGGGAGAAGAACGAGCCGAGCGCGTCCGGAGCCGCCCCCGCACAGCCGCCCCTGCAGAGCGCTCCATTCGGAGCTCACTCAGGAGGGGCAGCCGTCACTCCGCTCACCAACGCCCTTCATCTCCTCGGGGGCTGAGCCCGGCCCTGCCAGTCCGGGGCAGCTCTGCCCGAATGTCCGAGGGGGTTCGGGGCTCTGCGCCCTCCCACCTGCCCTAATGCAGCTCCCGCTTGTTTTGCCTCCAGCACTCGCTGCCTGTAAAGTCAAAGTGCTCGATGAGGTCGCTGAGCCAGGGATTGAGTCATAAAAGCCTCTTGCAGCACTTGGCCTTGGAAGGAACCCCAAACTTGTCCTAAGTGAGCTCCCAATGCATTATGCAGCAGCGTTTCAGGGAGTTAACCCCTCTCCTCCTCTGCCACAGCAAGGGCCAGCCAGGACAACAACGGGCTCCAAACGCATTTACACGGGGAGAAACTACACTTACAAGAGCAAAAGTCAGAAGCTTCACACTTTCCAGTATTTAGAGCTCTCATCTGTACATATTTATTCTACTCCCATAAAAACATATGGCTGAAAAAGCCATATACCAAACCATAAACATAGAAATGGGAATTGAAGCCCTCTGCTTCCTGCAGCAGTGCAGGAATTACCCCAGCAGAGATGAACAGCAGATATGGATTTACAGATAATACTGATAATGGGTGCAAATTTTAAGTGTTTTATACCAAAGAAATATTTACAACAACAGCCCTGAGAGTACATTAAAGTATCCAATCACACACCTGCCTGTGCAGAGTCCCCTTAAAAAGCATAAGCTGCAAGGATCAGGACTGAAGACATATCTGGAGATTTTTAAAGAAACATCACAACAGCTTCATTATATTTGATTGTGCCTTAGGGCAAGACTAGATTACTTCAGGCTCATTTTCAGTGTTTATTATGCAAAGTTTATGCAATCCAATGGTATGCTCTCATTAACATGAGCAGAAATTTAGAGGACCTGACCCACTCTTAGTCAAGGGCTCAGTTTGCAAGAGGAGGAATTATAAACACATGCATTTTATAAAGAAAAAAACCCAAACTCCATACAAGTTCAGACAACTGGCAAACTCACATCCCTGGGAATGTCCAAGGCCAGGCCGGATGGAGCAGCCAGGGATAGAGGAAGGTGTTCCTGCCCACAGCAGAGGGTGGCACTGGACAGGATTTAAGGTCTCTTCCAATCCAAACCCATCTGGGACTCATGAACCCCGCCCAACCAGCACCTCCATCACCCAGAAGTGCCAGTGCCCAGGCAGGCCCTTACCCAGGTGAGGAGCTGAACCACTGCCACCAGCAGCCACCAGCACAGCTGAACCACTGCCTGCCTTGGGCCATCGCCAGCTCCCTGCCAGGACAGCCCCAGGCGTGGGCAGAAGTGGTCACCAGTGGTCACCAACTCCAGAGAGAGGAGCAGCACTCAGCTTCAGACGGGGTGGGAGGGAGCACATCACTCATTCTATTCCAGGCCCACCAGAGTCTCTGTGCTGCACTGCAGTGTCCAAATACTTTAAAATAATAAAAGGTTAACTCACCCTGAAGATAAAAATCTGCAACTTTAAGAAACTCCTCCCTCGGTTCCATTCTAATTTATAAACCAATTGACCAGATGAGAAGAAAACCTCCACAAAATAATAAAAATTTCACTACCCAGGAGCCAATCGGACTCCCTTGGCCTCAGTAATCATGATCATATGGAACCAGAAGAACCCATGGCTGACCACAAGCTCAGCTTGTGTCATTTAACTCCTAACATAACATTTTTGTACCTTGCTGCAGCCATTCTTTCAAGGGGCTTCTTGATGGCTCCTCCTGTGCTTAATGAAACCACTCATTCCACCCTGGCACTCAGGATTGTTATTGGCTTCAACCATAAACCTTCACCTATTTTTCCTTAAGGCAAAGCATTAAGGAATCATTTTCTTAGCCAAAATGATGACTTAGAAAATACACATTTATTTAAAATGCATACAAGGAAGAGCTCTTTTCCTGTGACACGTTCTCATTTCTCAACATAATTTTGACACTCTTATTCCTGAGTGTAACAGTCTGAAGACGTAGATGTGAAGCAGAGCTATAATTAGCACATAATTTGCTCTAAACTTCCTGCTCTAAAATAATGAAATACAGAGATGAAAAAACCTGCTGGACTGAGAGAAAGGATAGCAAAGAGTTCCTGAATAACCCTGGTTAGGCTGCTGGCCATAGAGCAGGTCTCCTCCAGCATTCATGGAGCAGAATTTGGGAAGCCAGGGTGAACCAGGAGGCTCCAGCAGGGGTTTCCTCCATAGGTGCCTGGAGGGGCTCAGTTCAAGCCTGTCATGGTGCCAGACCCCAGTACCCCGGGGACATCTCTTGGGCTGGCTGGAAGCAGAGGGATCAGCCCTTCTGCTCCCCTGGTACCCTCAGGATGCAACAGCAGAGAGACACAGGCACAGCAAGAACACCAGCACTGCACAAACCCCGTGCCAGCCCCAAGGAATTACACACAGAACTTTTGACCTTTTCTGTCAAAACCCAGGCTTCCCTCCACGTCTGTCTCCAGCCAGCCCTGTACAGGGGCTCTCCGGGAGGAGAGCCTGAAGTGGAGCTGCTCAGGCACTGCCAGCCAACACCATCCCCTTTAAGATAAAGGGATCCGTAGTCACAGCAGCACTTTGTACTCGCTTTGTCACGAATTTGGATTCCTCTCTACATTTGTAGCATTTGTTATGCTAATTCCAGCAGCCCCTCGAGTTAATCAGGTGGCACCCAGAGAGCAGAGGACAGGGGTCTCCTGCAGAGGCTGCACTCCCCCTCCCCGTGCTGGGGCACACACGGCCTGAAGCACATCGGTTTGGGAGCTGCTGTAAAGCCTTCTGACAGCTCAGCCGGGTTTAAAAGCACTCTCTGTGCTGGATAATGGCCTGTTGAAATCCCCAGGCTTTTGACTCAGACCAGTTGTTTACATCTAAATTACTTTTCCTCATTAAGCTCAAACTTTAATTCCCAATATATTAAAGTTGTGTTGTTCAAAACAATGACAAGTTCTTTTTTTATTGGCTTTGTTCCTGCAATTATTAGATTAAGGATGTCATTACAAACTTGTCAGGACTTTTTTGCAGCTGTAGTTTGGTAGTTATAAACCGACCAGATTTTCACATCAATTTAGAGAGGGGAAAAAAAACCGCACTCAGCATTTGATGGCCCCGTACCAGCCCATTGTATCTTATTAAAATTGCTGCTCTATCTGGCTGGAGGAGGTGCAGGGGAAGAGCCTAGCTGGTGACACACAGGGGCTTTGGGCTCTGCTCTCCCTCCCCACTGCTCAGCACAGGGGGCACAGCACCAAACCCAGTGGGAAAAGCCCTGCTCCTCCTCTGCGCACAGCCAGCTTGGGTTTCCTCCTGGTGAGCACCACGGTGAACACGGGACCCCTCTGCCATCAAACAAGCACCACTGCCTTCTCCAGAAGGGTTCTCGTTATCTTAGACCCTCACTCAAGATGGTTTGAGTGGGAAGGGACCTCAAACTCCAGCCAGTGCCACCTCTGGGACACTTCCCACTGTCCCAGGCTGCTCCCAGCCCCAATGTCCAGCCTGGCCTTGGGCACTGCCAGGGATCCAGGGCCTGCCCACCCTCCCAGGGAACAATTCCTGCCCCATATCCCATCCAGCCCTGCCCTCTAGCACTGGGAAAACATTCCTCCATAGCAATAGTGTTTCTCCATCTTCCCAAACAATACTGCACAATTGAATATGCAAAGTTATGCTCAACAACTCATAAAACAAAAGCACACATACGACAGGATGCAGTAGGAACTGTCTCATGTTTTATCTCTAAGTGGAGGAATTCTTGCTAAATATTTATATTGAAATTCCCAAGCGCCTGAAAAGCTTCAGGGCCATGATTTTAATGCACGCAAACAAGGTGAGATGTACGTTTTATACACACACTTGCAGACCTTTTCAAGCCGAGTGCCTGCACTGCTTTGTTTGCTGCAAAGTTACGTTTATAAGCAGTCTTTACGAGCCTTGTCAGAACCCAACCCTCTCCCCAGCACGGCAGGAGCCACAGGAACGCCCCCAGCCAGACGGGAACACACACGTGAAATCCAGGGGTCAGGAAAGCTCCCCTTCCTCTCAAAGTACCCTCTGAGGTCTCCCAGCCCCTCTGGCACATCAGAGCACACAACGCGGCAGGTTTCCGCCAGCACGGGGAAGAAAACCAGGATGTAGCGACTGCTACAAGGCCAGCGCTGCCAGGAGCCCCGGCCCGAGCAGGGACCCCCCCCAGGCCAAGGGAGCCCTGCCCCGACCCACCCGCGGCGGGAGGCAGCGCCCGCAGCCAGCCCGGGGAGCGCTCCCGGGGCGAACGGGGCACTGCGGGCAGCGGAATGAGCCGCCTGGAGCCTGCAAAGGGCCATCGGGAGCCCCGCGGGATACAGAGCCCATTGCCCAGGAGGAAACACATCGCTCACTTGCGGAGCCACCTCCTGAGGAACAAGGTCCCGAGATGGTTGGGTTTTTTCCTATTGGTTTGGGGTTCGTTTTCCTTCTCTTTGGCTGGGGGTTGCTGCACCTCTCCGCAATGCCCCTCCAAGCGCTCAGCAGAGCCGGACCCGAGCGCAGCCCTGCCCGTCCCACCGCAGCCCCGGGAGCCCTCCCCACACCCACGGAGCTCCGATGCCCATGAAGGGTCAGGCGGGGAGGACTGGAGAAAAATCTCTGTACAGCAGGGCTAGCAGAGGCCGGGCTGGGCGAGCCGCGCTCCCCTCGCTGCCCTGCGGGAGGGACAAGGAGCGCACGGCCAGCGGGATCGGAGGCCACAGCCCCGGAGCGCCCCGGGCACCAACAGCTCCCTCACAGCCCAGAGGGGTCCCAGGAGCCTCCCCTGCTCCTGGCGGCTGAGAGCACCCTGCATGACCTCACTCTCACATGGAAAGTCTTCAGGAGACTAGAGGGAACTTTACTCGCGCCAATAAACATAACTCCCCCCCTACTTTTATCAAAAACCACAAATCTAAAATTGCTCGAGGCAATGGCGGTACAAGCACAAAATCGGTCCGTGGCCTTGCTTTCCATCCGCACACCCGAGCGCTGCCCTATTTTCCCCGAGCTCCCTTCAGCACCCGACAAGGCAAGGCTGGAGGATCCCTGTGCACTCAGGGCCCAGCACATGCACTCGACACGCGTTATGTCCTGGGAGGCGCCAGCAAGGGCTAAATTGAGGTTACAGCACTGCTAATGCCACACGCTGTCACCTAAACTCAAACCCATCTATCTCTCTCTGGGTTAAACCACGAGAGGAACACGCCACGTCTTATAAACTTTCCATCAAACAACGCTGCAGCCAGTATACACAACCCCCACGTGTTTATATAAAGCAATTATATTCAAAAACAAAACCTCAAGCCTTGATAATAGTTTTCATTTTACCAACACCTTTCGCACACATACAGTAGCAAAAATTTCTTTTAAGCAAGAAAAAAAGCAATTCACACGTTATTCAGAACCCTTGTGAGCCCCCAGACTAGTCTGGGAAACCACGAATTAATTAAAAAAAAAAAGAAGATACAGCACTCACCCTACAGAGGTCTGGAACACTCCTCAGCACCTCGTACTCTCCACTCTCCCAACCACAGAGAACTACAGCCTCCAACTTGCCCCAACCCAATTTATTGCACCTCCAATCAGCGTTAATGACCCACAGCTGATTCTCATTTGGGGCCAAAGAGCCGAACCAATAGAACAAAGCTGCGGCCGTTGCTGCTAATACAGAGCACCTGGGGCGTCACTCGGGGCTGCTGGTTTTCATCTGGGGCTGGGGCTTTGCCCTGGGCAGCGCCCACCCTGCCGCTGAGCCGGGGCCGAGGCCGGTGGCCGTGGCTGGTGGCCGGTGGCCGGGGCCGGCAGAGGGCGTGGCCCCTGCCCACGGTTCGCTGCCCTTCGCAGCCGTTTCTGTGGCAGCTCCCGCAGAGGGAAGCCAGGAGCGATGGTGAGGTGGGACCACCACCTCACACAGGAGTGCGTGTGTGCCGGGGGGCTCTGGGCCAGCGGCTTTGCTGTGGGAAGGAGGAGGAGGAGGAGGAAAGGCCCGTTCAGCAGCAGTACAGCACATCTTTGGAGAGCAGGGTAGGAGCAGGAGTAAACCTGGACAGGAGTAGTCCTGAAAGGGTTAATCAGCAGCTGGTCGTCGTTACCTTGCCATCTGTACTCTGGCAAAATAACTGTTATTTTGGCACTGAAGGTACAGGGTGGTGACATAACATTTCTGTCTTCTCCCTCGTTAGCTGATGGAAACGTTACACATCTGTATCTCTGGAATTAATTGGACTGATCCCATTTTTTCAGATGCTTTTGCCATTTAAATAAGTCTCCTATTAACTCAGCTGCTTCCTTGGCCTGGCCCTGGAGTTGTAAACGCTGTTACTCCTAGCACGGCACGGACTGCAGGGTGAGGGGCTCCCTGGGCAGGTCACCACATGCATGATGTGGTTTAAGCCCTGACACATTCACCTCCTGTACCTCGACAGGCAGCTTGAAGGGCTCAGGTTGCTCAAGAAATAATTCAATCAGCAGTGAAAGAGGAATCCTTTCCAACAGGGCAGTTCTGCTCAGGAGCAGCCCAAGTCCCCTCCACAAGGCTGGTCTTGGTCCCCTCTGTGGGATGCTCGTGCTGTTCCTGCCTCGAGGAACCCAGCTCCATTACCAAGAGTTCCAGTAGCAAAGCCCCTCGAATGGTGTGAGTGTCCCATTAAAATAAAGATGGCATGTAAGTAAAATGCTCTACCTGCTGTAAACCTCTTGGTTATCCCAAAAAGCTGTAATTTAAACTGGACCCTAGCAGCTGGATGATGAAAGGAGCAAACAGTCTCAAAAGCTAATAACCTGTAGAGGATTGAGCTCTGCCTGGTACAACCTGTTGTATTTTGTGTCTGCCAGGAAGAGAAATCAGGAATTTAAAAGCCTCTCCTGACCCAGTGGCCTCCCAGCCAGCAGGAGGTGACAGTGGCTGGTGTCTCTCCCAGGGATGTCGGTGTCCCTGGGGGGTGTGGAAGAAGATGATGCTGCAGAAGTCGGGGAGCAGAAGCTGCTGTTCCCCGGGTGAAATGTCCCAGGAGGTTTTCCAGCTTTTCCCTCATTTACACACCTTTCCCATCTGCTCAGTGGGACAGCCGTGGGAATGAGCACTTGTCCCGTTCAGCTCTCTGGCACGTTCAGTTCACAGGAGGGCAGTGCCCACCTTTATGCCCCCGTGTGTGCCTAGGGTGGGTGTCCCTGGGGCAGGGAAGGGTCTCTGGGTGCCAGCAGGATCCGGGTGCTCGCGTGGCATTGTTCCCTGATCCTTCATTGACTGTTTCCTTGCGAGTGCTTCCCAGCCAAATCAAGAGATTGTTCTCCAAAGACAGGCAGCTGCGTAAATGTCAAGAGCTCCAAAAGTAAATTATATTGCAAACAGGTTTGATATTTCTATGAAATGAAAGTTAAGCACATTTCTTTTTAAAATACAGATTTTTATTTAAAGCAAGAGAAAACCTTCCACTGTGACCTTTATGAGATCCCAAACAGTGACAAATTTGGTCATTACAAATAACCTTTTCCTGGCAAGTACCTCACCAATGGGGACTTCTTTGCAGTAATAGATGTAAATTAATTTCCAACCTACAAAACAATAAATAGGAATCTTTTAAGATACCAATTCTACAGTAAAATATGAATCATGAAAATCCAACCAAAAGGCACCTTGATGGCAGGATTTATTTTGAATGCAGCATTCTGGGAAGCCAACTCCATCACTCTTCCACTCTTCCAGCAGTGAATAAATATTCCAGGATTTGCCTTGCTATTTGTCTGCATGATTAACCCGACGGTGAGAATGAGATCATTAACCTGTGATTACTGGCATGTTCAGAACTCTCATCATGCCTGTGGTGCCTCGTTAGGCAAACTAAAAATACCCCCAATTTCTCATTTTTCCTGTATCTTTACACCGACAAACATTATTCTATAGATGTAAATTAGAAAGAAAAATCGATGGTCACTGAAGGAAACCTGAGATTCTCAGTAATTGTCCCACAGAGCACCAAACCATCTCCCACGATGTGACATCAAACTAACGAGGTGCTGTTTGAAGCAGATGTTCTGCTCTGAGCGATGGACACTGACATTTGCTGGTGTTTCCAGCGCTGAGGCTCGCAGCAAACGTGGGGACGGAGAATCAGAGGCAGCTTTGCCAAGGGATCTGAGGCCGCAACTCCCCTTATCAGGCACGGCAGGGAGGGGTCATTTCCTTATCGCAGTGGCTGCAGCAGTCCCTGCCCTTCAGAGGGGAGCTCGCTGTGAGCCGCGGCTGAGCTGCTGCTCGCAGGTGGGAAGGGCACAGGATTTACCGTGTTACGATCCAGTTTTAAGGTCCTTAGAAATGCCTCTGCCCGAATGAAGGTGCAAAGGAGACTCTATGCCAGTGACAATACTAAGGGTTTTATTTGATGGTAAATATGAGAGAGAGAGAGAGAGGGAAAGAAAGAAGGAAGTAGAAAATAGGTGGGGTGGGGGGACAGAAAGAGTGACAAAGACAGAATAAGGAAAATATCACCACTCCCGTGGATCCCAACGATGTTCGCTGATCCTCTCCAGTTGGTCTTCTCGGCGGTGCCCCCAAAGGCACAGAGTCCCATGGGTTTATATGCTCAGGCTGGGTAGGAATGTCCGGCCACGTCCCCCTGGGGGAGAGGAGCCGTCTCTCACAGCAGACTCTGGCTCTGTTGCATCCCGTGCAGTCCTGTGGGGCAAAGCCTCTCACATGAAAGTCCCATGGATGTGCCCTGTGGGGCTGGGGGCTCCACAGCTGGGCCAGTTTGTGTAATCGGAGGGTGGGTGCTTATTGCCTCTTACCAGAGGTTGCACCACGCACCCAAAACCTCCTCCTCTCCCCTCGGCTGGGGGAGGCTGTGTAAACCTGGCCTCTGTCTGTCCCCACCCCAAACTCAGCCTGGGATGATTGCAGCTGGTGGCTTTGGGCTTTTGTGGATGCATGCATGCACACCTTTCCCTCAGCCTGAGATGACTGAACAATGGTTTCCCTTTAGCTAATCAACAGTTTGACTTTCAGTTCAAAGTCCCACTTTTTAGTGGGGCTTCTTTAGCTGTAGCTTCTTTATAATGACCAAAACTTTATATCAATGTTTGAGGCATGAACTCTTTTCAGTCTCTGATACCCTGTCAGCTTTATCCCATGAAGAAGGGCTGCCACAACCCTCTGCTCCCACAAAAAAGGGCACCACGACCCCCTGTTCCTACTCTGAAATAGCTCCTAGAAGCAAAAGTCCCTTTGGAAGAAGCAGGAGGAGAGCTGAGGGCGAGCACTGATCGGCCACCCCTCGTGCTGTCCCATCCCTGGGGACCCCCTCTGTGCAGCGACCTCGGGGTGCCAGCCCAGGACATGTGGGGAAGGCAAGAAGTTCCTGTGCCCAGGGGATGTCAGGGAATGGATGAAGATGAAGGATGCAGGTGTGGGGTGTTCTGAGCCTGGGAAAGCTGGGGATCCCACTCTCATGGGATTGGGGATGTGCTGTAGCAGGAGGAGCTGGGCCCTGGCTGGACAGGACCCCAAACTCTCAGCATCCTGTGGGCTGAGCAGTGCTTCGGGGGCTTCAGCAGGACAGCTTCCCCAAACCCCAGCTGTGTGGGCTCCCTGTGTGGCAGTGCAGGGAGCACAGACCCACAGCAAAGCCTGAAGGACTGGACAATAAATGTGGGGTTCTTTCTCCCCAGCCACCCCCATCGCCGAGCTGCTCCCACCCCCTCCTGAGCCCCTCTGCCAGCATTGCCCAGCCCGAGCAGGCAGGAGCTCTCAGCCACCAGGGAACGTGCAGAGGAGAAAAGAAGGAAAACAAACAGATTTTAATTCATTGGCGTCCCTACAGTTCGAGTACCACAAACTCAGTCTCTTTGCTGGAACTTGAAACTATTTCCATTATTTAGGATTTTAAAAAATTGTCAAAATGTGACAGTGCATTTAAAAATGTTGATAATAAATTCTTTCATCTTTCACACTGTGTCACAATCATGGCCTCTGCTTCACATTCTCTAACAAGGTGTAGTATTTGCTATTTAATTATACCTAAGATGGCAAATTCAGTGTCTGCTCCATGATTGACAAAACCAGAACAAGGAGTAGCATGTTAAAAAATTTCTGTGATGATCGCAGGGAAGGGCCCCCTCTCCATCCCCCCATCCCAAGGAGGTGTCCCAGGCCATGTGGCACTGGGGGGACGCTGTGGGAGCGGAGCAGGAGCAGGTGGTGGCTGCTGGAGACAGAAGCCCTGGAGCGCCTGGCACAGTTTGCCATCCCTGTGGCTCTGTCAGGGGCTCTGTAAACAAGAGCTCCTTAAACAAACAAGATGAAAGAACTAATCAGTGCATAAATCTCCTCGCACCAAGACATTAGAGGCAAAATATTTATTAAAGAGTCCTATAGTTTTGTAGCTGGAGATGATGCATGGGGCACGCAGACATCACTTGAATAAACACTGCTGCATCTGCGCCAGCACCAGCAGCATCATCCATCTGCACGTGGGGAGCCAACGATTCCTCTGGCCAGGTGCTCCCACTAATCACAAACCCTGCCGTGGAGCACTGACTTCCAAAATTAGTGGCGGGACTTTCATATCTCTGTGTTTCCATCAGAGGAAATCACAGAACCCCAAAATGGTTTGGGTTGGGACAGACCTTAAAGCTCATATTGTTCCCACAGACACATAAAATCAGCACTGTGATACAAACCCTCCCTACTGCAGGTGCCCTGCTCCCCCAACACCCCACTAAGTGCATTTTGACCCCCTGAAATAAAGCTCTGCAACAACTCCTTTCTGTCCTGTGTCTGCTGTTGCAAAGCTGCCAAGGCAGTATCTTATTTCAGCATATATTTTACAACTGAACTGAAGAGAAATGTCCCAAAATCTGTGTAAGAATCCCTACTTTTCTTTTTGCAGTCTAGCTGTCAGGTGACAAAGAATTCAGGACAGAGAAGCCTAAGAGCAAAAGGAATTGAAGTCATGCTCAGGAAAAAAGAAAATTAAAAAATAATATCTGTTTAAGTAGCATAATTCCTGCCTCTTGGGGTTGAAAAATTGATCTCCAATTGCCTGTGCCTCCCTCTCATTGTGGTTTTGATCACTGCAGGCCCCTGCCCAGCATCTCCCAGCTCGGGGCTCTCTGGCTGGAGCCCAGCCGGGCGGACGCTGGAGGAAACAATCGTTATTTAGATATAATTCCCTGGGCCTTGAATGACACTGGTGTCCTTGAAGCTGCTTAAAACCAATAAAGGAAATCTTTGCAGTGAACTCTGCAGCTCCATAGACTGATGCACAGAGTTGTTCATGAACTGAGGCAAGCAGGAGGATTAGAGTCGGTTTGGTTTCCTTACATTATTGTTCCTGTAGCTGCTTCGGTTGGTGTGAAGATTAGGGGAGAGCAGACTTGAACTAAAGCATTGCTCGTGAGAAAGAACTTGGAGAGGGAGGAATTCCCCACTTGCCTGGCTTCCTTCATTGGCCATGTGGTTTTACTTTGTCTTCATCATTCTCCAAAAATATTTTTCTCAGTCCCTTAGTGACTGTTGGAGCTGCATCTCCTCCACCCTTGCTTCTTCTCCATTCCTTTTTCTATTTTCCCCTGGACATCTTCTCCCTCTGTTTATCATTGCCATTATTACAAGTAGAGTTTACAGATTAAATTGCTTTTCTTGATATAATTCCAGTACCATAAAATGTTAATTCGGGTTGCCTATGTTTCAGAAGCTATTTAAAATGTACTGTAAGATCATCCCCTATTCTTCACCTCAGTACACAACTCCCACTGTTGCTAGTAAAAAAATAGTTCTGAAGACTTGAAGACAGGAATTTTTTGTTTTACTTTTTTGTTCTTTTACTGTGGATAATATAAAAAGGAAACAAAGTTCAGCTCTCCAACTTAGGGTCTGTCAAAGTGCCTCTGAAACTCCCAAGCACAAAAAACCATCTCTTCCCACAGCTCTGCTGGAAATTTCCATCCCTGGCTTCTCCACGGGGACTTGTCATCCCCAAGGCTTTGTGGATAAAGGTCATGGATGCTCTGCAATTGCAGCTTGCCAAAACCTGGATTATTTTCTGGGAAGGAAGGGCTGGCTTTCAGAAGTGTCCTCACTATGTGGAAATGTCCCATACCAAAATAAAACTCCTGATGGCATTTGAAGCAAAAGGAATATCTGGTGAGGTTTTTTGGGGGGAGTGAGGGGTTTATGAGTGACCTCTTCCCAGGGTGGGGAGTCACTGTCTCAGGGTGCTGCTCCCAGGGATGGATGGGTGCTGCTCCCAAGGATGGGTGCTGCTCCCAGGGATGGATGGGTGCTGCTCCCAGGGATGGGTGCTGCTCCCAGGGATGGATGGGTGCTGCTCCCAAGGATGGGTGCTGCTCCCAGGGATGGATGGGTGCTGCTCCCAGGGATGGGTTCTGCTCCCAGGGATGGATGGGTGCTGCTCCCAGGGATGGATGGATGCTGCTGCCAGGGATGGATGGGTGCTGCTCCCAGGGATGGGTGGGTGCTGCTGCCAGGGATGGATGGGTGCTGCTCCCAGGGATGGGTGGGTGCTGCTGCCAGGGATGGATGGGTGCTGCTGCCAGGGATGGGTGGGTGCTGCTCCCAGGGATGGGTTCTGCTCCCAGGGATGGATGGGTGCTGCTCCCAGGGATGGGTGCTGCTCCCAGGGATGGATGGGTGCTGCTCCCAGGGATGGATGGGTGCTGCTGCCAGGGATGGGTGGGTGCTGCTCCCAGGGATGGATGGGTGCTGCTGCCAGGGATGGGTTCTGCTCCCAGGGATGGATGGGTGCTGCTCCCAGGGATGGATGGATGCTGCTGCCAGGGATGGGTGGGTGCTGCTCTCAGGGATGGATGGGTGCTGCTGCCAGGGATGGGTTCTGCTCCCAGGGATGGATGGGTGCTTCTCCCAGGGATGGAGGGATACTGCTCCCGGGAAGGTCTGTGCCCTGCCATGATGGGATATAAAAGGCTATCCATGCCCCTGCTGTGAGGGGTTTAACGAGTCACACCAAGGCAATGGCTGATGACAATTCAGGAAAATCGGCATTAAGGTTTATAGTGCTCTTCCATGGCCTGGCTGAACGATTCCCGAGGGCTGGAGAGTGGCACAAGCAGCCCGAGCAGGGGGAGGGAAGCGGTGGATTGTAAACAATCCGGTGGAAAGGATAAAATGGCAGAAAATGAATTAAAATTACACCTGGCTGTTTCCATGAAATGGAGTGGAATGCTCTGCGGGATGCGCTCGGGAGCGGGGGAGCGTTTGCTGTCATTATTCCTGGGAGCTGAGCAGCGGAACCCAAATCTCACGAAGGCAGCGCTTGTGACACCGCCGAGAGCTCTCCCCGCTTCACCTGCAGTGTTACGTAAAATTAAAAGCCTGGCTTGGGGAAATCTCCCGGGGATTGTTCCCATCGAGTGGGAGAGAGGGAAGGAATACTCACCTAATTTTCTCCTCCTTTCCCCCACCTCTTTCTGCTTTTATAAGAGAACACAAATTGAAGTTCTATGGAAAGGATGTTACTAAGACACTGCTGAGATGTGCCCCAAAAAAGGACAGATTCATATAAATTATTTATGATTAATGTATTGTACTTCACCAGAGCAATTTAAATAGAGAGATTTCAGTATTTCTTAACATTATGATGGAGATGTAAAAAAGCATTAGCAGCAAATACCTGCTGCTAATGAGCAGGCGGAGCAGAAAGAGGAGCCTGTTTGGGTGAGAAAAGGAGGGGGGAGCAGGAAACCCAAGGATGCGTTTGTAGCTTCCCACGTGTGGCACATCCAGGGCTATGGGCTCTGCCACCCAGGGGTGCTGTCAGCTGCCAAAATCCCATCTGTCCTCCTGGGCTGAGGATGTCCTTGTAGAAATACGTGGATCTCACAGCAGCTGTGAGGTTCATACAGTTAACCATGGCGGTGAGCAATGTTTTTAAGAGAAGTGTAATTAACTGCAGCAGCAGCTCCAGGATGTGCCTGCAGGGCGGGGGTGAGACAGAGAAGGGTCAGGGTGTGCACCCACAGCAGAGAACACTTAGCTACCAGCTCAGGAGTATGCAGGGAAAAATGTAAAAAAAAAAGAAAAAAAAGGGTCAAAAGGGCATTAAACTTTGGGTTAAATTCACTCCAGAAAACTGAGTCCCGCTTGGGAATGCTGCCAGAATTACCAGCAGCTGACACCAGTCACACTGCATTTTTACTGTCCTGCTGGTGACAATTTACTCACCAGCGTTGTCAAACTCCATCTTTAAATTTTAATTGCTAAAATTCATCTTTGAAGAATGTTTTTTCAGTATCAAGAATGTAAATAGCGATAGGGCTGGCCAGGAATAATATGAATAATTCAGCCTTACAGTATGCAAGTTTTATACTTGGAAATGAGTGAATCACTCCTCCTGTATATTCAGTCATCGCAGACTGCAGACACGAAAATAGGGGAAAAAATGGGAATAAGTCATAATTATTTAATGTTGTCACAACATTGGAATTTTTTTGATTATATTTTAATTATAACATACCTGAGAGTGCAAATTTTACGTGCTGAGTTTGTATCAGCCAGTTTATTCCCAACCAGGCTGAGCCTGGGGCCAGCTCGCCCTGGGGGATGTTTGGGTCTGAAGGCAGAGCCCTGGGGGTGACCCTCAGGGAGACCTTGAATCCCCTTTTTTTACATACCAAGTTCTCTCTCTAAACAAACAGAAACACGGGCACGGCTGCCATACACCCCACCCCTGGTTCAGGGCAGGTGAGAGGGCTGCCAGCCCCGCTCCCACTCCAGCAGGAGCAGGAGAAACCCACGGACACCTCGGTGCGCCCAGCGGATTCGGTGTTTTCCGAGCACAGGAGGAGCCTCCACAGGGCACCTGCAGTGTTCCACCTCGGCGATTTTAATACGGTGAATAACAGAGCAGCAGCAGCAGGGCCCAGCACGCTCTGTGGGGCTGCCCGGGGCTCCAGCTCCTCGCTGCCATCCATCCCACGCCTGGGGATCGCAGGAGATGGGGGCACCTCGGGCCGGAGCCCGCCCGATCTCTGCCCACAGCGGTCTCTCCCAGAGACACGGATACGGCCCGGGCTGCGCTCAGGCTCTTCCACCGAGGCAGCTCCAGCTGATGAGCTGCACAAATGATTTCAGCACCCTCCCAGTACGGAGCAGGTCCCAGATTCCGGCACAGCGCGGAATCCGGCCCTGCTCTCTGTCAGTGCCCCTGCTCTGGCCGGGGCAGCTTTGGGTGCCCGCAGGCCCCGCTCCTGCCCGCCCGGGCCCACAGCCCCACGCTCGCCACGGGCCTGGCCCCTCACGCCGTGCCCCGGCCAGGGGTGCTGCACACCTGAGCGAACCCGTGCTAGAAGCCAGTCAGAAGCCTCTCAGAAACGAACCGTTCCCCTCTTTGATAAACAACACGGAGCTGCTGGGGCTCCTGCCAGTGAGCAGGGACAGGACGGGCAGGTGGCTGAGGGCAAGGAACAATAAATATTCATACCCAGAGTTAGCACTAAAACATTTTCTTTACTACTTCCACTTTACTTATTTGTAGCTGCTGGAGAAGCAGGCATATTAGAATATTAATTTTCCGCTTTACTGGAATGATTTCAGAGTCAAGTGCCGTCGGAACACCGAATGCAAATGGGAGCAGAGAGGGTGGGACTCTCACTAATCCCCTTCACCGCCTTGGAAAAAAAGCTCTGTTTATTTGCATTTTCCTTTTTGGAGTCTTCTTCAGATGTTTAAAAACTGCTTTAGAGAAGGTTTAAGGCAGATTTAGGGGAGATCTGCAGCGCAGATCCCGTGGCTCGGGTGCTGCCCATCCCGCTCCTGCAGCTGATCCCGCTCCAGGAGCGACTCCCATGGAAGGGGTCATGGGCTCAGAGACAGAGCCAGGCTGAAGGTTAAATTGGGCATTTTCTGCTGAATTTGCACATCATTCCTTGCAAATGGCCAGCTTTACTTTTGTTCATTTAAATTCCCCTCCCTGGGATGAGGAATAGAAGGAAAAGGCAGTTTGTGTCTTCTCAAGGAATTCCACCTGAGCCCGCGCTGTGAGGAGAGCCCATCCTGCCCCTGTGGGGGCACAGTGTGAAGGTCAAGGTCAAAGCAGCCTCGTCGGGGCCTTGCTGGGGCTCAGCTGCCACATGGTGACTTCATATCAAACAGTAAATTGTGTGTTTTCTTTCCTCACAAAAATGAGCTGTCCCCTGAGCAGAAAGGAGAGGAATGTACCCAAAGACCTTCCTTATGAAAGCAGTAATGCTATGTGGGTAGCAATAATGTTTAATTTTAATTAGCTGCTAATATTTCAGGAAGGCAGTTGGGGTTTTGTACATAGTGATATTGGCAGTTTGCTCATTTTGTGGAATTTAATATTGGATCAATTGGTTTCAGCAGCTGGGGAGAAGGGTCTTGGTACTGTTTGAGATAAAAAACGCCGTCTCTCTCTACAATAAATCCAATCCAATCATTATTAAATCTTTTGGTAAATATCTTGAAGAAATTAGGTCTCCTAGTGTTTGTGCTCATGGATCAAGGAGAGAAAGACAGTCAGATGGTTTCCAGGTAAGCAAGCAGGGAGAGTTTGTTATTTCAGGTCATGGATGGAGTGAATAAATAAATAAACCAACATCAGCAGGAGCCACAGACACAGGGATGGTTCCAGGTGCCAGGCAAAGCAGGAAGTGCTCCAGGCACAAACACCTTGTGCACAACATGAACACACAAACTGGAGATTTATCACCACCCTGCACAAGGGTGCTGGATCAGAGCCACAGCACGGCAGGGAAGGAGCCCTCATGGGGGACAGCACTGTCCCCCTCCTCTCTGGGGCTTGGCCTCCCAGTGCAGCCCTGTGCAGGACCAGCTGTGCCACGTGGGTGAGCTGGCAGCGGCCGTGGTGTCTGGGCATGGTGAGCCAAGGCACCAGCACAGGGTCTGGCCACAAGGCAGCAAGTCCTATAAGCTCTTCCCTCAAGTTCACAGGATTCCCAAGGATGAGATTTGTCAGGACCCCATGGCTGGGGACCCCTGACCGCAACCTCGTCCCTCCCAGCCCACCTCTCACATTACAGCTGCCGAGTTGTCATTGTTCTCTCCAAGGCAGAAGCAAATGTGTGGAGTTTGTAATTCCAAGTGATTTGTTGCCTGCACCTCTGAAGGTCTGTGGAAGGCATTAATTACCCCTCCTGGCATTAGCTCCTGCAATGTGTTCCTCCATGTGCTCCTTGCACCAGCACAGCCGCAGCGTTTCTGAAATTAATACAGTGGTGTCCGAGTATTCTGCACTTCCCCACATCTGTCACAGGCGGCTCTGGGAGAAATCTGCTGCTTTTATAAGATCACATTTAAAATTTTGATATCTGCTTTAAAAGGGCAAACCCTGCCAGCTGACAAATAATAAGTGGCCCTTTTGTATTCCATTCCATTCTTATCCATTTTTCATGCCTTAGCAAGGTGAAGCTTTCCAATCAAGGAACGGCAGCATGGGCAAGTGCAGATAATATATTTTGATGGAGGTCTGTAATGAATATGGTATTTATGAAGACGCAAGTCATTAAAAGAAGCCTTGCATGGTTGTTGCACATTATTTTATTGATTTTTCCAAATGCACAGATCAAGGCAAGGATCGTACTTTACAAGAAATGTTTCAGTTTCTAATCTTTAATTTGATAATGCATCACAGTGTTTGTTGATTTGTGCCATTGAGGGTTGGTGGGTTCATTGCCTGTACGCACACCGTGAATTCTAAATTCAGGGTGTGCTTTGGAAGCAGTAGAGAGTGCTGGTGAAAGTTTGGAGAACAGATGGAGGTCATTGCTGCTCTTCCCAGTCCTTTATCCGTGTGTGCCAGTGTAGGGTGAGCTGACTCTGCTGGAGGCAATTATAATGCTGCTTGTCACCACGGCGCTGAGGGCAGGAGCTCCTTGTAGACACAACAGATGTCAAACAAAAAGTCCTGGGGATGAGGAATCATTTTATCAATAGAGTAATGCCTGGATGTCAGCACTGAGAGTTCCCTCCACCCTCCTGCCGATCCAGATCAATCATCACTGGAGTTTGTGCAAAGGAGGAGGTTCTGGGTGGGGCTGGTGCCCAGCTGGGGCTGCCTCCAGCTGCTGCACAGCTGGGCAAACCCTCTGCTTTGAGGACCTGCACTCCAGAGATGGGCCCCATTTAACACAAAATCAGACGATGCTGAAGCTTCTCGCTATCAATCACTGCATGTTTGGGGGGCATTTAACTTAGTTGCTGGTTTTACTTGACATGTGCAGTGCAGCCCTTCTGGTTTTGTCTTCCTTTATAGAATAAAGGAAGAATAGATATATGTAGAATGTATAGTACTGGTTTCATATAGTAGAATATGCCATTTTTTTCCCTAAAGAAGACAGAAAAAATTAAACCTAATAGGGGACTGAGGTGGGGAGATGCACACACAGCTTTGGTGAATGTCCTTCCTTCCTACACGTATTCATCCTCTTGAGAGGAAACAACCATTACCTTCAAAAGGCTGATTTTGGGCCCCTGTTGCTCATTGGCACTGTGTCCCAGCAGGGAGATCGGAAAGGATGAGAGACACTTTTCTGGGTGACACAAAGAGGAGCATGAGACACAAGGCGGGAGGAAGGGCGGGCACCAGCAGTGACACTAAGCCTGGGACAAAGGCCACACAGGCCAGTCCTGCTGCTTTCCTAGCCATGGGGTCAGGGAAGGAGCCCAGTGGTCACCAGTGGTCACCGGTGGCTGTGTGTGGCAGCAATGCTGCCTGGCTTGTGCTTTAGGTGCACAGGCGGTGTTTGGGATTCTTCCAAGGTAGGAGAAAAGCCAGTAATTAGCCAGAACCTTCAAATACCGGTTTAGATGGATCGGTTAATAACAGATTATTGTTTCCTGTATCTGATCAGGAAAGTCAGGTAAAAGCAAGTCTTTTGTGAAGAAGTCCAGGAGAAGAACCCAACAAAAAGAAGAACAGGAGTGTTCTTGAATGCCTTATCTGAGCACAGAGTAATGTCCATCCCGATGGGGAGGAGTGGCAGTCAAATGTGTCCGTGGGCTTGGGCTGCAGCTCCTTCCTGCCGAGCGAGGGGAGCTCTGCACCTCCGGGGCGAGCGGGGCTCACACAGGGCTGGGCTGAAGGGAGGTGGGCAGTGATTTGAAAGGACGCTCACCCTGGCTGTCCTTTCGCAGAGAGCTGCACACGGGGAAGGTTTGCCCTCAGTCCCAGGGATGATGGATGGCAGCAACTCTGCACCGCAGGCTCAGGGGTGTGGGAAGTGTGAGGGTCACAGTGAACTTGGGGTACGCAGAGCACGGCGAGCAGCAGCCGTGAGCACGGCAGGGAAGCAGGGAAGGGCTGCGTTCTGCAGCCTGCAGAGCTCCTGGGGAGGCTCCCACCTTCCTGTCCGTTTTCCTGAAAATACAGCAAATCAAACACTACGGGCATTTCAAAAATTAAAATCATTGGTCTATGAAAGGAGTCAAGCAGGTGCACACTATTTTTCCAACATTGGTTTATTGATATTGATTATCTGCTCCTCGAGGCTCCCTCCTGCCACCCCACAGCAACAACTGCAAGTCCCTGGGATGTCCCAGGGATGCAAGACCTCAGCTGTCCCACTGGGCACATCCAAGGAGAAGCAGTGTGGCATTTCAGCCCACAGAGCTCCTGTGGGAGCAAACAGCCCCATCCATGGTCCCCGTACCAAGACAGCTGGATGCTCCCAGGAAGCGTGTGTGGGCACTGGTAGCACTGGGGGCTGCCTCCACCGGGGTGAGCCCATCCCAGCTCACACAGGGCCGCTCTCTGGTCACCAACTCCTCAATGGACCGTGGCCCTCTGGATAGGACCATTAGCAGGGTACAGACTGAGACTTCAGCAAATGGGATCCATATGGATGAGGCAGTGCATCCATTCCTGCTGGATGCTATTGCTTTCCCAGCAGCATTAATGTAATTTTCAATGAATTTTCATGAGACAGAAACCTTTCCCACTCCCTGTCACACTCAAGCAAAATTCCTTTGGGTCTGCAATGTCTGCATTAAACACCAGGTGACTGCCTGATTCTCCAGAGTATTTTATGATAAATAAATTCTCCTTTTGTCTTGGGAGCCATTATCCTCTCGCTGCCTAAGAAGGGTCTATTATTTGGTTTGTGCTGCTGACATCCTGCTTTTTAAGAACAATGTAGATTATTATCCCTAAGTGGAGGAATCACAGTGCTTTATGGAAACCCAGATCTCTTACTGAACTTAAGATTTGTTGTCCCAAATCTGTAGTTTCCCGATACTCTCTCCAGTATTTTGCTCTCCTTGTCGGTTTTTTGAAGCACCTCCCGCTGCAGCTGTGCTCCTGAGCTAAAACACCTTCATTCACCAGCTCTTGTTTTCTATTTCTGAATAAATAATCACTTTTTGGGATTTACCATGTTTAAAATCGTTCTTCCTTTGTTGTGCTCACTTTACAGACTGTGGAACACTCCCAGGACATGTGTGATGTGCAGGGCTGGGGTTGAGTGCCCAGGGATGGGGTGCCCAGAGATGGGGTGCCTGCTCAGTGGTGGGGTGCTGTCAGGATGGAGGTGGTGGCAGCTGGAGCAAGGGGTGAGTGGGATCCTGACAGGGAAGAGTGAGAGCACTGCAAAGATGTCGGGAAGGCACCCAAGGGGGATCCTGCTCTGAAGAGGGAGCCAGGAATTTTATTCTCTGCTGGATAAAACTCAGTGGATGAAGGGCTGAGCACCTGGAGAAGTGCCCCAATTGCATTTGGGGAACCAGGAGTAGCTCAGGGCAGATCCCCCCTGTTTTAATGGTTCCACTATGCAAAAAAGCACAAGAGGGAAAAACTGTCTGAGCCCTTCAGTGAAGCATGGGGAAAAAGCATAAAGGACACAGCTGGAAACAGCCCTGCCATGGTGTGCTGCCTGCCAGCCTCAGCCAGAGTGAATTAGATGGAATTTGTGACCAAAAAGTGAGAAATTATATTGTCAAGGTAGCAAATGCCTCAGTGGGATTTTCAATCGCACCTGCTGGAATTGCACACATTGCTGGGAGAGAATGAGTGTCCCCAGGAGAGGGGCTGGGCCCAGCGTGAGTGCCCACGGGCACGGGAAAGCCTTGGGCTTCGTGCTGGGCTTTGCACTCAGTGTACAGCCCATAAAAGCAAAATGAGTGCCTCGGAGTGTGGGCTTGACCTGGCCAAATGGGTTGGTCAAGGATATGACCATTGCTGAAGGCTCAAGGACAGCAGCAGCAGTGAGGGTTGTTACAGAAAAACCCCAAAGCAGTGCTGGGTTCTGCTCCCTGCCCCGGCTGCTCGTGGGGAGTGAGGGGAGGCTGTGACACAGCCAAAGCCATCAAGGAAACCATCCAGGGACTGGGGACATTCCTTCCTGGAATCCTTCCTGGAATCCTTCCTGGAATCCTTCCTGGAATCCTTCCTTCCTTCCTTCCCTCCTTCCCTCCTTCCTTCCCTGACAGAGGTGACAGGAAGAAAAGGACCTTGATATTTGCTCTTGTATGTTGCAAATGCCTTGACCTTTATGATTAGTTTGATCAGGTGACAAAGTTCTGCTGGATGTTTGAACACTGAATCAAAAGTTTTCCTTTTTTTTTTTTTTTTTTAATCAAGCTAATTTGGGCCATGACAGGGAAACACCTCCCTGCTCTGTATCTCTGTCCTCCATCCCATCCTGGCTGTGTGGGTGCTGTCCTGAGCCCGCCTTTCTGGGCCCTGCATTCCCATTCGCACAGGGGTCAGGGAGGAGGCTGCTCACACCAAGACTTGTCTGCATCGGTCTCATTTCTCCTCTGCTTACGTCAGGTGGAGCAAGGAAGGTGTTATAAAGCTTGGAAGAAACTGTTAAAACTAATTTCCATTATGCTGGATGGTTTAGCATAAGCTCGGCAACTGCATTTTAAGGAGATTGTAGAGTAGGAGAAGTAGCCTAGAGGCAAGAAAGTAATCTAATCAAGGTACACAACAGAAAAGTTAATTAAGGCACCCTGGACCTAGTGGCCTTCTAGGATGGAATGACTCCAGCAGTGGATAAGGGAAGAGCTACAGATGTCATCTCTCTGGACTTCTCTAAGGCTGTAACACACTCCTGCACAATTCCCTTCCCTGCAAATTGGAGAGAGATGGATTTGATGGCTGAGTAGTTCATGGGTGAGGAATTGGTTGGACAGTCACATCCAGAGGGTGGTGGTCAGCGGCCAGAGTCCTGCTGGGCTGATGTGACACGTGGTGTCTCTCGAGGGTCTGTGCTGGGGTCAGTGTTATTCAGTGCCTTCATCCATGCCACAGTCAGTGGGATCAGTGACGTCTGCAGGTGACACCAAACTGAGGGTGCAGTGGACACTCCTGAAGGTCAGGGCCATCCAGAGGGACTTGGGAGGCTCAAGGAATGGGCCCAGAGGAACCTCATGAGGCTTAATAAGGAACATGCAAGGTGCTGCACCTGGGTCGGGCACCCTCGGTCCGGTACAGGGGTGAATGGATCGAGAGCAGCCCTGGCAGAAGAACTGGGGATGTTGGTGGGTGGACAGAAACCAGGGAGGATCCTCCTGGCCCACCGTTTCCTAATTGCACATCCTGCTGCAGTTTGACCTCGCTCCACTGCTGACCCCCAACACACGAGCGCCACATCTCCTCTGCCGTACCCGAGGGGCTCCCTCTGCCCCCCAGCTGGGGCTGCTCTTCACTCTTCATTCAGCTGAGCCAAAACGGGCAAAAAAATGGTGCAGTGCTGGAAACTGGTTTCTTATTGATCTGATTTGGACAATTTACTCGTCTGCTGCTTTTTTTTTCAACAGACGCCCTTGAAACCAGCCTCACCATAGCAACACACTTCATTAAAGCACATTGTAAATCAACCTAATCTGGCAAAAGTGAATACACAGAGCCGGTCCTTGAACTGCAGCAGGGATTCACCTGGGTTCATCTCTCCAAACCACAGTGAAATCAGCAGGATTTTAGATGTGCTCATGAAGCAATGGTGGAGAGGGAGGAATGCAGCTGCTGCTGCTGCCTGGATGCTGGTTCAGTGCTCACAGAGGAGGTGCAGGGATGCTGCACTGTTGGGGCTGTCCTCTGTCCCTCATCCTCCCAAGCCACTGCCTCCTGCCCCTCAGGGGAGGTCTTGGGGATCCCACCAGACCAGGTACATGTGGAACCTGCTGGACTCCTGCTCCCCATCCCGTGGCCAGAGCAGCTCCTACCCGACAACTTCCACTTCTCCCTTCAGTTTTCGACCTGTGTTCAGAGCTGTGTGCTCAGGGAATGTGAACTTCCATGAGAGTCTGAGAAACTGTGTCTGCATGACCTCAGATTCATCCTGGGCAAGTGGATGTTTGCCTGGAAGAGCCTCTTCTAAGTAACAACACACTTTCCTGCATCTGATTGTGACATTTTGGGGAATTCTTTGCAAATTATTCAGAAAACAGAAGTGGAGAGATGCCATAAAAGCCACAGGTCCATGCATGAGGAGGGAGAGACTCCTCACTCTGCAAGGCAAGCAGTTCCCAGTGCAGGAGATGTGAGAGGAGCCCGACACCAATCACGGGTGGGCCCTGCCAAACAACAATTACAGCTGGAAACACACTGGGGAAGCTTTCCCCTGCTTCTCCTGAGAGCTGCAGAGGTACCCAGCTGTGACCCCACAGACCTGGCTCTGGCACTAAGTGTTCACATGGTCAAAGGGTTTAGTCTCTGATGGTTTTTAAATTTCTGCTTCCAAATACAGCTCCAAAATCACTCCTAGCCCTCACAATAAAAGCAGCACATACTGACATGCTCACAAAGATTAATTTATCTTCTTGATGCATTTTCTCTAATATGTTCTGGAATTTCCCTGGTCATTTTATGGGCATTTCCACAATTCATTTTATCATTTTTCTTCACAAGTCTTTGCTTTGAAGAACAAATAAAACATTTTTAATTTTCATTTCTATGGCCCCAATCTCCCGACCTGAATGCAAAACCGAGGATCATACAGTGCTTGACTTGTCCCCATCCCTTCCCTTTCCCAGCCTCCCTCGTGCCACACCACGCTCAGCTGTGAGCAGCTCCTGTCCTTTGCTGTTAGTTGGTAAAACAGAGCAGGCAATAAATAAGCTGCAGGATCCCAAACACAGCAAATAATGATCATCTCACATCATAGCTCAGGGCAGCTAATGAGAGCTGATTTGTGGAAAAGGTCATGAGGAGAAGGAAGACGTTTCACGGGAACAATATCCATTATGATCATCTTCACTATCAGGAAGCAAATTGAGATGTTTGGCTTTGCTGCTCCCGCTCCCCATCAGCACTCGAGGTCCTGCCCTGGCACAGGCAGGGGTGAGTCCCCATCCCTGGAGGGGTTTAACAGCTCTGTGGATGTGGCACTTGGGGACGTGGGTCAGTGGTGGCCTTGGCAGTGCTGGGGCACCACTCGGACTCAGTGACCTTAGAGGTCTTTTCCAGCTTAACGATTTTGTGATTCTCTGGTATTTTATGGCCCCTCTTTGTGAAGCTGATGAGCTTTAGGATTTGTATTTAAAGGGCTTGAAATTACATTTTGTTGCTTTGGCCTTTTCTCCTGTCTTTCTGGGAAAAAAGAGTTGACATGATTAATCTTTAGCTGAAAATTGAACTTTTACTTTAGAGATCCTCAAAATAAAGTGTTAAAACATCATATTGTAGATTTCCAATGGAATATCTATCCATGGAAGTGTTAAGTGAAAAATGGTAAGAATAGTAAATCTTAGACATCTTTAATTTGCATGTATCAAAGAAATAAGTAATTAAGCATTATTTACTACCAGGCAGTGTCCAAAACCACATTTCCACATGATATTTTGCTAAACTACATTTTTGGGACCTCATATTCATCACATTTTGTAACTGTGACTTGAAGGAATATTGGGCATTTTTTGTTCCAGGCTCAGAGCTATTTACAGAGGATTTAATGAATTTTATTTTTCTCTAATACTGTTGCCGAGTTTTTTTGCATACTATAGCAGGATATTACCCTCAAAAGATTTTCAGCCCCAAAATAATTGAAACGTTTAAGAAAAGGCTCAGTTGTCATACGAATGAATGCTCTGAACAGGGCCATCACCAAAAGAGTTGGATCAAATTGTTCTGTTAATAGGATTTTTTAAAGTAATTAGATCACAAAGATGCTTTTGTCTTTCCTCATTCAGAGCATGGTGTGACAGCGCCAAACAAATTATTGTGAAAATAATAACTTGTTTATTTTAATCGGATATTGCCATTGGAATACTTTACCTGTTATCGTACAATTTTCAGTTGGATTCACACTGCAGAATTGTCTCACTTGATTCTTATCAACTCTGATTAATCTAATTTTCTGGGCATTTCACTTGAAGCTTCTTCCTTGCCTTCTGATCAGCTGAAATTGTGAGTTTGCTTTGATACTGCAGCTCAAGAGAAAGCCAAGCTTTGAAGGGGGTCCTCTCTTGGATTAAAATGCAGATTTCTGAGAAAGTCCCATTTGAACCTGCTCAAAAAGATTGCAACTTCTTTTTGACAGTTGCCTCTTCTCCTCACATCAGTTTTATGTCTCCAGAAGACTTTCAGCTGCTGGGAGGATTTCTGGTGCTCCTGCGGGCGGGCGCCGGCGTTCCCCCGGCCGGGGGTGCTGGGGAGGCTCTGCCTGGGCAAACACACCAGATGTTTACTGTGGGAGGGGCACCTGCGAGAAGAAAAGGAGTCGCTTACTCGTGGGCCGGTGTAAATGTGTCCTGGAGAAGCAAATTCCTGTCTCCATATTTCCTTTAGGTTGGCTGAGTTGCCAGGGGGATGTGTGGGGTGCTACAGAAACCATCTTCAGCAGAGGTGGGGAACAGGAACAGAGTTAAATGGTCAGGAGCAAACAGTAGGGTTTTTTCAGCTCTGTAAGTAAATGACAAAACCTGGGTTAGGCTGAAGTGAAATAGATCAGCTTCACTTTGGATGAATTCAGAGGACTTTGCATTGTTTACTGTCTGATTAAATCATTTTATCTTACTTTATTTCACAGCAAAAAGACAGCAAAACTCTTGGGTGATGAAAAAGAAAAGATTCCCTTGTAATACAAAACCTGGTAGATGACTTGACTGGAGGCAGATGTCCTGCTGCTGCAGTCAACAGCTCCTCCCACGGGAGGAGCATTTCATAGAGTCCTGGAACGATTTGGATTGAAGGAGACCTCAAATCTCATCTCATTCTACCCCTTGCCACGGCAGGGACACTTTCCCCTATCCCAGGCTGCTCCCAGCCCCAATGTCCAGCCTGGCCTTGGGCACTGCCAGGGATCCAGGGGCAGCCACAGCTGCTCTGGGTACCCTGTGCCAGGGCTGCAGAACCCCTGTCCATGCCGGGGACAGTGGGACTGGATGTGGCCAGAGGCAGTGCTTGGTGTCCACAGGACACTGTGCCAGGGCTAAGCACCTTCCTGCCCAGGGACACAGCCCAGCAGCTGACACAGGAATAAATCACTGAGTGGCCACCGTGGGGTGCAAACTGTGAGCGATGTTTGCTTTGTGAAACAGAAGTCAGCAAACTGCCAGAGGCTGTTTCAAAGGTGTAAATCAGTGTCTGAAGGGAGGGCCTGGTGCCAGGCAGTGCCAAAGCTCTGTGCTGCTCTCATGGGAGACCACTCAGCAATGGAGATGTCTTCTGCCCACCCCCTTGTGCCACCGGGCTCCAGCTGTGATGCACCCCGAGCATGGGGAAGGGTGATGGAGCTGGGGATAACAAAACTGTGGAGTGTTGCCTCTGAGATGCTGGAACTCTCCTTGAAGTGCACAGGGGCTGCAGGTGCTTGATGCAGGTGGGGTTAAACTCAGGTGGGACCAGCACACCCAGCCCCAGCACTGACACCATGAGTCTGAATGAGAGAGGACCTGTAGAAAGCTATTACTATTATCATCATCATTATTATTATTATTATTAATTCTTTGAATAGTCCTGATATCTTGGCAATGGTGCGATTTGTGTTTGGGTGACTTGTCAGCACAAGGCACCTACACAGTTACACAGCAAAACCTCATGACCAGGTAATGAGGAGGAGG
>JACBWW010000016.1:25828235-25881438 GCA_020086605.1 Lanius collurio
GGAGAGGAGAGGAGAGGAGAGGAGAGGAGAGGAGAGGAGAGGAGAGGAGAGGAGAGGAGAGGAGAGGAGAGGAGAGGAGAGGAGAGGAGAGGAGAGGAGAGCCAGGGCTCTGTTTTAATGACAAGCCCAATACTTCCTGCTATTTTCATTTGGCTGCAGAAGAAAGGCAGATGGTCACATTGTCTGCCTTACCCAGAGCAAGGCGCCTGTTTATGCAAACCTTTGAAGATTTGGCAATGTGCAAATCCCAGGCTGGGGCAACCCAAAACCACATTTGTGCAAAGGCTCTGTGAAACGAAACAAAACAGTACAAGCTGTGGGCATTAACTGTCAACATGGAAACAACCCCCCAACCCCTGGCACATATGCTGGGTATTTTCAAGGATGGGGTGAGTGAGATTTGAAGGAAAAAGCTGCAGCTGCCCCAAGATCCCCCCAGCCTGTCCAATTAATATTCTTTCTCATTAAAACTGCCATTAACCTGCTTGTTAAATTACCATGTTTATTAATAAAAAAACTAAAACACACACATACCCTGTAATGACAGAGCATCAAACAAGGAAAAAAAAAATGCTAATTTCAAGTGAAGGCGTGAAGAGGTCAGCAGTATTTTATCCTGTTATTACTGCCTCCTCCATATGGTTATATTTTCCATTTTGTTTTTTCTGTGACAAGAGGTGAAGACCCAGGAATGCATGAACATGATTAATTATTTGCAGAAAAATAACTTCTCAAACTTTTAAATTTTAAATGGAACGGGGAAAAAACCACTCAGTGTGAGAAGCACTGGAGACTGGGCAGGGAAACAAAGGAGGTGAGAACACACATTGCAGAATGGTGTGGTTTGTTCTTACCTACCTGCCAGTCACTTCCCTTGGTGACAACACGGAGAAAAAGCTGAGAAAAGTTATACCACCACAGAATCACATAATCATGGAATATCTGAGCTGGGAGGAACCCACAAGGATCATTGAGTCCAGCTCCCAGACCTGCACAGAACCAGCCCCTGGAATCCTCAGTGTGCAAGACAAAGGTTCATGGTTTGGTCTCCAAAAATGAACTCTCTCAGATTGCCCAATCCCTGCCATTTCCACGAGCTCTCCCATTTCCAGGTGCAGAAGATGCCGGCTGAGCTCGGTCTCAACGTGCGGGTTTGTACCTGCTCTCAGCAGGTGCACTCGTGCTGCTTCTCTTCACCTGAACTGGGGTGTTCACAGGCCTGTTTTGGGGTACTCCTGGAATCTGCTCTTTTTTGTTAAGACTTTCCCCTTCCAGCCCAAATCCCATAGATGAATTTTTTACCTCACCAGCGAAACTGCCAGTTCCAGCTCTGTGGGGACAATGTCCTTTCCCAGCAGGTACAAACCCCCGTGTGAAGCATTTTCAGGGTGTGTCTGCCCCAGCCCTTCCACCCCGAGCTCAGAGGGGCCATTCGTGGCAGCTGGAGGGTGCTGGGGGCTGCACATGGCCCAGGGGCAGCAATGGGGGAGACAGAACATGAGTGCAGCCACTGCCAATACAGAGCATATTAATATTTTAATTAGGCCTGTAATTAACTGATTTGCTGTCGTCAGCTCCTGTGGCAGGCAGGAAAGGCCAGTGCTGTGATTGCAAGAAATTAATCACGCAGAGGGGTGACGAGCTCCATGAGCAGTGACACAGACTTTGCTGGCTGTGAGAGGAATGCCTTTAAAATGAAACCAGTGGGTTCTCCTGAAGGGCCCCTCCTTCCCCAACGCTGGGGTGGTGCCATCTCAGCTGCCTGCAAGCCACAGGCTGCCACTGCCAGCGTGGGAGCAGCACCAGGGAAAAGCCACGCAGGGGAACACCAGGCCAGGCAGACGGAGGAGCATCCCCACAGGTGTCACCTGGTTGGAAAGGCTCAGGAGGACCTTCCTCCCCCCAGGCTCACACCTTCCCAGCCATGCTGGACGATGCTGCTGCCCGTGGGGAACACGCAGTGCTGGACACTGTCAGACGTGCTGGTGCTGCTCAGATCCCAGTTCTCTGTGGGGCTGCTCAGATCCCAGTTCCCTCTGTTCCTGCTCAGATCCCAGTTCCCTCTGTTCCTGCTCAGATCCCAGTTCTCTGTCCCTGCTCAGATCCCAGTTCTCTGTTCCTGCTCAGATCCCAGTTCTCTGTCCCTGCTCAGATCCCAGTTCCCTCTGTCCCTGCTCAGATCCCAGTTCTCTGTGGGGCTGCTCAGATCCCAGTTCCCTCTGTTCCTGCTCAGATCCCAGTTCTCTGTTCCTGCTCAGATCCCAGTTCTCTGTCCCTGCTCAGATCCCAGTTCCCTGTCCCTGCTCAGATCCCAGTTCCTTCTGTTCCTGCTCAGATCCCAGTTCCCTGTCCCTGCTCAGATCCCAGTTCTCTGTCCCTGCTCAGATCCCAGTTCCCTCTGTTCCTGCTCAGATCCCAGTTCCCTGTCCCTGCTCAGATCCCAGTTCCCTCTGTTCCTGCTCAGACCCCAGTTCCCTCTGTTCCTGCTCAGGCTCCCAGTTCTCTGTCCCTGCTCAGATCCCAGTTCCCTCTGTCCCTGCTCAGATCCCAGTTCTCTGTCCCTGCTCAGATCCCAGTTCCCTCTGTTCCTGCTCAGATCCCAGTTCTCTGTCCCTGCTCAGATCCCAGTTCTCTGTCCCTGCTCAGATCCTGGCTCTCTCCCGTCCCTGGATGTGGCAGTGCCTCGGGTGGGAGTCTGTGGTGACCACCAGCAGAGCCAGCAGCTGGTCAGAGCCAGCAGCTGGTCAGTACCAGGATCCCCCAGGACACTGCTCAGGACCTTTAGGCATGAGGAGAGGTGTCAATCCCAGCTGTTGACCTTTGGGTGCTGCCCTGTGCAGCCCAGTGAATTCCAAGCCATGTCACAATGTCCTCTTCCCGGAGAAACTCGGGTTTGTTTCCAGCAAGTCTGTAATTATGATCGACTGCAGCAGTTTTATTCCCATAGTAAAAAATAATCCATCACACTGAAGGATGTTTTAGAGCACTTTGGATTTACTTACATAATTTTCTCTGCAAAGGCCCTTGTGAGGAGTTGGATAACAACGATAAAAAGATCCTTTATTCTCTTTAGCATTATGCAGCATGTGTACTGCAGCACACATGTTTCTGTGTAGCAACTTGGCATTTCTTTTCTGAAAGCCCAAATTTTCATCCACACCATAATTCAAATATGCTGCATTTCCTGTAAGGATTCAATCACACCCACCTCAGTAAAAACTGTGTCTCATTGTAATCACATTTAACAATAGTGCTGAGAATAAAGGTCTGGTTACACGCACTGAGTGGTGCACTAACAGAGATGTAGGAAACCTTTAGGGAACACAAGCCAGAAAGTGGAACCTCACTGGGAACAACGTCAATGGAAAAAAAAAACTGGTGGGTTTGTGTAAAAAAGTTAATTTGCTCCATAAATGAGGCAAAATAAACACATACAGGAAATGCCATTATTCCCTTGACAATGAGGTTAAATAAGTACTTGATGGGTAGTTCTCAAAGGCATTTGTGTACAGGAGAGATACTTATCACAGTGCATGATGTTATGGATGGTAATAGAATTAAAATGAATTAAAACTCAGCTGTTATCTATGCAGGGGAAAAAAGCCCAAGATATTAAAGCAAAGAGGATCAATTTATGCCTTCCTAATTGGAAATTCTTAGTATGAGTGAAATTATGCAAAAATCACTGTCCTTTAATTTTCTTTGGTTTTCAGTGCTGTGAAGATCCAAGAAGCTCAAGTCAAATATAATTTCAGCTTCCAGAGCTGGGCAGGAAAATTGTTACCGAGCAAAAAAAGGAGAAACACCCCCCCTCCCCAGGCCCTGAGCCTATCTCTGGGTGATCATTTGCAATCCCTGTTCAAGGCTGTGAGCAAACAAATTCTCACACTTCATGATTAATTACCAGCAAAGGTCAGAGCGGAGCTCTTCCCTCCCCTCCTCTCAGGCCTTGTTTCCACAGCTGCCAAGGGAGGGAGGGCACTGTGATTAATCCCCAAATCCTTCCCTCCTCAGGGAGGGTAAACAAGGACCCAAAGTCTCCTTGTAGTCAAGGTGTTTCTGTCCACCCCCGGGAACTGTGGATCGAGATTGTGCTGCAGCCCCTTCCCCAGCTCCAGCCCCTTCCCTGGGCATGCTCCAGCCCCTCCTGTCCTCCTTGTCCTGAGGAGCTTAGAGCTGCCCCCAGCACTGGAGGTGCCCCAGCAGTGGCCAGCACAGGAGACAGCAGCTGGCCTGGTCTAGTGGCCACACTGTGGCTGGTACAGCTGAGGTGCCCCTGGCCTTCCTGCCCACCTGGGCTGATGTTCAGCTCCTGTCGACCAGCACCTCTAGGTCCTTTTGCTGGACAGCCTTCCAGCCACTCTTCCCCAAACCTGGAGCATTCCACAAGGTGGCTGTGACACAAGTGCAGGACCTGGCACTGGGCCTTGTTGAACAGAACACAACTGGCCGTGGCCCATGGATCCAGCCTGCCCAGACCCCTCTGCAGGGATGATTCCTCAATACTGTGCTAGTATTGCACTTACTATAGGCTCCCATAGTAATTATCCTTGTTCTTAAATAGCAGAACAAAACCTAGAGCCAGAGTCTATTTAAAGTGAGAATTAGATCCACCTCCTGCCTGGCAGAGTTGAATTAAGAACTTTTAATCTTGATTTTATCATACCTTTTTTATCATGGTTTTTTAATCACTTTCCTCCTTTTTGTCATACTTTCCCTTTTATCCAGGGTTTTACTTTTGCCCCAGATAGGGAATTTGTTTCTTCTGAGAAGATTGGACATGACACTTTTAGCTGGGCAGGGGATCACTGGCCATTAGGGACCATTTTGGATAGAGAAGGAGTCTGGTGCTGTGGGAAAAGTGCACCTGGGCTTTCTCAGAGTGAGTAAGAACAAGTCAAGAAACACAGAGTGTTCTGGGTTAGTTTTGCATTTAATTAAATGCAGCAGTTGATTTTTCAGTGCTGAGCAGTCAGACACTTCCTGCAGCTGGCTGAGTTATTACTCGGGAATGTTTGGGTGAGCACCAACATCACCCCCCAAACTGTTCCAGCACATGCACTGCAACCAGAGCCAGCCATGGATGGGCTGGGGTGGATGCACTGCTCAGCCAACACCTCATGGAATGGGTGTCTCACGCTCTCCTGGTCACCTGGGCTTGGGCCACATTTTGCTTTTGCAGGAAAGCAATCAGAGAACACAGCACTGTGGGCAGATTTGTTCCCAAGTAGGCAGAATAATTTACTGTTCTGCTGGATTTTGGCACTGGAGATAAACACATACCTGTGCCCATATGTGTGGAGGGAGATCTGAGGAGATAGACTGCACCAGGGTAACAACAGTGATCTCAACCTCAGGAGAAAGACACAGAGCGAATATATCAATTACGAGCATATTAATGTCATGGGGAGACACTCTGTGATGTTTGTGGTCATTCTTAATCCAATAAAATTGCCTGAGGTTTTATCTATGAATTTAGAATATGATAAAAAAATTACTTCAGGAAACGAAGATGAAAGGGTTCTTTTTTTAGCCTCTCTCAGAGCTGCATATCAAATTGTTCAGGGGGAAGCAGAAGATGTTTACTTCTGCCAGTCTTGCCGATTCAGGTCAAGCTGTGAAAGACCAAGTTATCTTTTTACTGGCTGTCTGATGAAAGGTAAGATAAAAGCAGAGCAGGGATGGAGCTGAAAGCTCCCTGTGTGTGTGAGGCTCTGTCCCATCCTCACCCAGTCCCGTGTGCTGTGGCAGCAATGCCAGCTGGATGCAGGCGCTGGCCCAAGCCCCTCAGAGGGGAGGGTCACTGCTGGTGTCACCTGCTCTGGCCCAGAGCTGTGCCTTAGTTGTGAGAAGCTTTTCTGTTTCCCAAATAACCCTGGCTCCTGAGCTGCTCCCATGTCTGTCTGGACCAGTATCCTCCCTCTGGGACTGGAAGCTCTCAATGTTTTCTCATCGCAATGAGCAGCAGAACTTGCAAAGAAACATTTTCTTTAGAATTTTAATTTACAGTCTCTCACCCTCACTGAATCTATATTTGTCCCTGTACGTGAGAAGAGGGAAACAACAAGATCTCTTACGCTGGTGTTTATGTCGTTCCGAGTACTCGGGGTGATGTTTTGGGTTGCCGAACACGGGACATCAGAGGACAGGCTGGCAGGGCTGACGTGGCCCTTCCTGTGACCCTCACTGGGGATCACTGGAAGCACAAGATTACCCAGTCACCATTGATTCCAAGTTCAGACCAGCCTCGCTGGCCTCAGGGCAGCTCCTCCTCCCAGGATTCCCAGTCCAGATACCCCTCCTAACCCAAATCCACCACTAAGCACCAACGGGGAGCGAGCTGGGATCGCTGCCTTCCATGGCATCCAAACACTTGATTTTTCAATCTACATTTCTTCTGCACACAGGATAAAACCAAGAACATTTCTGTTTATGTTCTATTTCTCTTTTTGACATTTTTATTAGAAGAAAAGCAGTGAGAAATGGGTGTGCTCCAGAAGGACTTGGAAGGGGTTCAGTCTCCAGCAACAATGTGGATACAGACTGAAAAAAACAGATTGTGAAATGGTGCTGTCTGCTCAGTGGCTCCAGGAAGTTGAAGTTCAATGAAACTTCACACCTTTTTAATTTTTAAATGAAAGTAAAGCAAGGAAAGAAGAATCAATGTCCCTTATGTTTCCTCTCATAGAATACAGTATGTGAGGCAAGAGCCACGGCACTGGGGGGATCTGTTTGGGATCTGCTGCCGATCACCACCCTGTACCCCACACCACCTGCCGAGCCCATCACCACCAGTGAAGCAAACAACATTCCTGCAGCTTGTCCTCTTCCAGCTGCAGACCCTTATTCCCAGGAAAGCTCTGCATCCCTGTCCTCCCGCAGAGCTGAGCCCCTGCAGTCCGAGGCCAGTGCCAGATGCTGCTCCTTGAGGGCACCGAGAGCCTGGCAGGGCTGGTCTGATCCCCTCTCCCCTGCTCCTGCTGCTGCTTCCTCGGGCCCCGGGTGCACCATCCTGCCTTCCCTGCTGCCTCATCCCAGTCACCTTACTCCAGTGCTTGTGGTCCTCCAGGGGATTCTGTGCTGTGGTCCAGCCCCCTCCTGTGCTGACAAGATTTCTCCACTTTGCATTGCCATCAAATTTCCCTATTTCTCTGCCCAAGTCATTAATCAAAATTTTACAGAAGTGTCATTAAGGAGCCCTGGGGAAGGTCCCTGATGCCTTTCCCAGCCTGGCACACGTCCTCCCTCATTAACAGAGGTCCTGGCCCCGCTGTCCCCATCCTGCCTGGCCGTTCCCCTGGCTATTCACCCACACGGCCTCCTCGCAGGCACCAAATGACCTGGAGTGTGGGGACAGTCACGGAGCAGAGGTTTTGTTCTCTTTGCTCCTCCTCTCTCCTGCCACCCTGCAGTGGAAGAAACCTCACCAAAACACAGAAGATGTCAATCCAGCCACTTTTCCTGCCCTGCGGGAGATGGCCCAGGCCCACCTCACCCACCTGAAGGGAGGCAAATGCTCATTTATTAAAACCTGAAACTACAACATTTAAATGAAATAACCCCCAGAGGTAGGACTCTAATGATATTTTAAAAATTTGTGCCACCTCAAAATAAATTATTAAACTTCCTATGTTAAATCCATTTTATTGCTGTAAAGGAGCTCAGGTATTTTTAATTTTAGAAGCTCATATATCCTCCTATTTGATTTTTATGATTAAACAGGGCAGAAACTTGTGGCAATCACCTACTTGCCTTCAATTGCACGCATTATAGCAATGAAATCAAACCACACTCTGCCATGATTTGCTGGATTATTAATAGTGCTGCCAAACTCATTATAATATAATTTAAAGACAGATCTAGCACAGACATGTGTGAAGGATGGTCTGGGATCAGGCCCTACAGCAAATTGCTTGAATCTTGAGCTAATTACCCCAGAACAGCCACTGTTACCAGCGGTTCATGTTTGACAGGAGACTTGTGAAAATTAGATTGGTGTAAAAATGGGAGGGAGAAGGGTTTGGGTGTTTGTCCTGTGAGCAGTGGATAAATGAACATTGAGGGGTCCGGGACCCCCGAGGTGCCTCTTTTGCTCATCCCCAGAGCAGGCTTTTGGCAGCTCTGGAATGCAGGGGTTTCCCTGTGCTGGCTGAGCACAGCGGGAGCGGCTCCGGGGGCTGCCGGCACAGCCGGGATTATTCATACCTAAAGTTCAACTACATTTTAAAGCAGCAATTGAACTGTTCGACCTCCACCAAATGCTTTGCCTGGCTGCAAACTGCTAGGCAGAGGATAAATCCATGAGTTCTAGTGGGCATTTGAGTCATAATCACTTCAGGACCCAATACATAACCGAATATTGTTCTTAATTAATGAGACAATTAGACCTTGATTATGGCACTACAGTACCCATTACCATTTTTATCTATCATGACCCTCTTGTACAAAGCATCCACTTTTCCTTATATGCTGCTGTATTTCTGTCTGGCATAATATTGGATAATAATTTATATAATGGCACGGACTAGATGAGCATTCAAATCATCTGTGTTACGATCCCATGAGAAGCAGCCAAAACAGCCCAGAAGTGAGTTATGTGCTCGGTGATCCCAGGGGAAGGATGCCTGAGGGGCTCTGCAGTTGCCAGGGGATGGTGCAGTGCCGTGGTGGTCCCTGGGCCCTGTGCTGTGACCTCCCTGCACCCCACAGCACTCGGGACTGCCACGCTGTGCCACACTCTGCTCCTGCCTCTGCCTCCTCCCCTTCCACCTCAACCAGCCTCACCTTGGCCTTGGCCACCTCGCCAGGGTTTGGTGCTTTTTGACCTCTCGGCTGCCTGTGCCACCCCCTGAGGTTCCATGTTTGACCTCTGAGCTGCCCAGGCAGGGGTTACACACAGGAGTCCCCTCCTCACTCTGGGGCTAGTGCTCCCCCAGACCCTCAGCATGACTCCTCCAGAGCTGCTTCTGTTTGCTCCCCTCAGCCCTGATCCAGACTTTGTGTACGGGCTCTCATGGAATGCAGCTCCAAGGGAAATAGGATCAATAAATGACACCGTGTGCTGCCTAATGCCACATCCTTGTGAACAGGCATCACCCAGAGAGGTGTAAAACACACAAAAGCTCTACCTGCAGCGTTGGGGAGGAAAGGGAGGTTTCCTCCAGCATCTGGATTTATTGTTCTGCTGTGAACTCAAACATTCGCTATTTAAATTTTTGCGTCAGCATCAGAGAAAACAAAGCCAGCAATTCAAAGTGCCTCTGTATTAATATTTCTTGGGTTTTCAAATGCTTATGGAGATCAAATCCACTACTGCTGTGCCAGCTTTCCTTTCATATGAGGTTTCCTGTCAAAGCCAATTTTTGTTCAACAAGTCAAGCAAAGTGCAGGCACTGGCATGTCCAGAGACACCAGCATGAATCAGTGGGAATGGGAAGGTAAAAAACCCAGCTGGTCAGAGCTTCTGTGCTCCAGACGGGCAGGTACCACCTATAAACCTCTCTCTGATGGTTCCCAGAACCTGGACCATTTTGGACACTGCCAGAGCCCCTCGTGGTGTTTTCCACGGTGCTGTGCCATTGTGCACCTCTGCAAACACACACCTGATCCTACTGGATGGGAAAGCCCTGCAGATGTTCTCAGCTCACGTTTCAGCTGCTGTTTAACAAAAACCAGGGAATCGTGGACCATTTTACTTCAGCTGGCAGCCAGTGCTGCAGGAAAACACAACTGACCCTGCAATGGAGGCTGGAGTTGGTGACCACACCATGAGCTCTGCAGTTCTCAGAGCTGCCTGCCAGGAATTCAGAGAGGTATAATCAAAAATTTTACAGATTTTATTTAAGGCAGGAATTATTTCAGTTCTGACTTCTCATGCCTGCAGAGAGCTATTTCCACAGACACATAAAAGTAATCTAGGAAGAATAAAAACCTTTGGTACTTTATGGAACCCTCTAGGGAACTCCAGCATGAACCATTCACTGCAACAGAGAAATCGTGAGCAATGCCTTTGACGGGCAGCTGTCAGTCACCCCTCCCTGCCAGTCCTGTGAGCTCTCACAGCAACAGGGTGGGAACAGAAACCACGGCTTTGGGAGGAAGTTGTGGAATGGAAATAACTGACATCAATTTATCAGCAGGTAATTGGTGGACAGTTGAACAATATTGAGTGCCAGGTGACAGAGACTGGACACCACAGTGCCTGTGGACAGTCACTCCCTATCTCTGGAGAGGGGGATCTTCATTGCAAATTCATTTTCATCTGATGGCTCATCCTTCACCTCTGCTCAGATTAGACACCCTTCAGCAGCTCTTGGTGCTGCCAGTGCAATGCCAGCCCTGCACCAGGAGTCCAGGGAAACTGAACCACCGTGTGATGGCTCTGTCCCCCCAGGACATGGGCAGTGTCCTGGCCCCTGCCCTCTGACCCCCGTGTGCAGGCAGACCTTGGGGGCTCCAAATGCCACTAAATCTACCCACGGTATAAATCTCCAGGAGCTGAAAGAGTTGCCAGGATATTGAACTTGTAAAGGAAGTGAAGTTCAAGGGCAAGTGACCCAGAAATCCAATGCAGCATGGCCAGGAAGAGACGGGCTGTGCCAGAGCTGCCACATCACCAGGCTGTGCTGCCAGGGAAGGTGTGACAGTGTGAGGACATCTCGTGGCACCGTGTGAGCCTTGTTAGCTGGAGAGGAAACCTGCACCCACACAAACCCTGCTCGAGGAGAGATTAGGAAAGGAGAGAGTGACTGGAAGCCTTGGAGGGGTGGGAATCTCTCCTGTGCTGTCCCTGAAATGTTCAAGGCCAGATTGAGTGAGGCTCAGAGAAACCTGGGATAGTGGAAGGGAAGCCTGCCCAAGGCAGGTGGAATGAGATGCATTTTGAGGTTTCTCCCAACCCAAACCTGTCTGGGATTCTGTGATAACCAGGAGAAATCTGCCTTCAGCAGCCTCCAGCTGGGATTCACCTCCCACAGCCTGTTTCACCAGCTCTGCTCCACTTTCCTGTTTCCTTTCACTTCATTTTTGGGGTGCTGTCTGCAGCTCTGTTCAAGTACTGAATGGTGCTATGTAGCTTTAGCCTTTGATGGAGCTGCAGGCTCTGCAGCTCAGCTGCCCCATGCCCTGGAGGTGCCCTGAGCGCTGCTCAGACCAGGCAGCTGCTCCTGGTCAGTAGCGGTGCCTGCAGAGCCAACCAGTGGGAGCAAACCACTCTGTCTGGAGAAGATCACAAGGAAAAGATGGATAATAACATTCTGAGAGCTGCGTTGCTTCCACAGAATGATGAATATTCCATAAAACACTTTGGGAAGCAGTTTATCGGGGCGTGAGCAGCAGCACTTTATGGCTGCTCTGGCTGTCAGAAAGTGTTATTAGAGCTGTTCCTGAAAATTGTGGTGTTAATATGCTCCTCGTAGTGCTGGGATTTGATCTGCTAATGATGATCACCTGGGACTTGCAGGCTCTGCGTGTGGCAGGGCTGACTTCTGCTAGAAATAATAATAACCAGGTAAAATTCATGCACACTCACAGTCCTGGAGTAACTAACAGAATTGTGCTAAGCAATTTGTAGATACGAGCTACACAACAATAGGCAAATCACACTCCTCACATTTTCTCATTTCCTTTCCTTTACATTTCATCATGTTTCGGGCTAAAAAGTGCTTGGATAGAGACCGTGGCAGCAGCATCACTTGACACTTTATGAGTTTAAGAACACAAATACTTTCAAAATTCTTATTCAAGCCACCTTTCCAAATGCCAGCCCGCGCCTTTGTGTGCCTCAGGGAGGTATCACATCCGTGATCCCAAGCAAACAACAAGAATCTCATACCTGGGCCTGTAGATTTGAGGGGACTTTTGTGGGATGACCCTCCAAAGAGCAGGAACTGGGGCAGAGCCCTTGGGGAGCTGGTCCCCCCAAAGCACTGCTCATGCCAGCTCTGCCTACCAGACTCACCTGAGAGGCAGACAGACCATTCCCTGTGCACGTGTTCAAAGCCAGATTTGAGGACATTTGCCAAGATCTGACAACCTTGCCTTGTTTCTGACACGGACCAGTCTCGCATCTGCCGTGGTGAAGTCACAGTGAGCAGGTGCTGGTGGCGAGACCCTCAATGTGGCGGGTACAGCCCTGTGCCCGTGTTCCTCATGATCCCGTGGGCTGAACACATTTGAAGCCCATGAAGTGCCATCCTACCTAGGGCCTGATGTCACAAGTTCCCTCTGCTCCCTCTCCAGCAGCAGCCCTGGTCAGGTTTGGCCACTTTTGGACTTAGAGAAGGCAGAGCTGCAGGGTCTGAGCTCCCACTGCGTGTGCTCAGGAAAAAGGGCCTAACCCAGCTCTCTCTGCTCAGGAAAAAGGGCCTAACCCAGCTCTCCCTGCATCCTTTTCCCAGCCAGGCGAGCAGGGCAGCCCCCGTGAGGCAGCCCCAGTGGCAGTGAGACAAACAGAGGTGTCCCGAGCATGAGGATGGCGGGCGTTTGGTACCATTTGACTCAAGCCAGTGGGAGCCCCAAGTTCAGCCTCTGCCAGGTCCCCCAGCCCCTCGAGTAGACTCACAGTCCACCTTCCCTGGTGGAGGCCCTGCCCTCATGATGCACCTTTGACTTGGGTCTTAGGACTTTTTGCCTTGCTCAGGTTTTGTGGCAGGGGTTTCCCCCACCTCTGCTCTGTGATAAAACCACCAGAACTCTTTGCCATTGCCTCCTCTGCTGCTGGAGACACCTCTGCTGGCACATCAGTCCTCCCCATGAGCAGCACCTGGAAATCCCCATGGAAATCTCCATTTTTCACTGAGAGGGAAAAGTGTATGTAAATATAGTCAAACTCCCCGTTGCTGGTGCCCTTGCAGCTGTGGGAAGCAATGCTATTTTTCATTTGTCAGGGAATTCGGCTGCATGGTGTGGAGAGACACAGCTGAGATCTCTGCTTCAGAGTTCCCCAATTATAGCCCACATGTCCAACCACTTGCAATGAAATTCATTTCATCCCTCACAGCATAGATATCATCATTGCTATGCTGTGCTCTTGTGCTGTTTCCTTCTCGCTCTTTTAGTTGGTAATATCAAATTGGCTTTGAAAATTGCCACTTTTGCAGTGTGGTGGAGCATTAGTGCCCAGGGAGTGAGGGGCTGCCAGCAGAGCAGTGGGGAAAGGAGATGCTGGGTCCTTATTGATCGTTGTGCCCACGAGCTGTGCCAGTGCTGCCAGCAGCATGCCCAGTTACAGGGACAGCAGCCACCTGGGCCCCAGGGAAGAGATGCTCAGCCTGTGGTCAGGCCCATCCCTCACTGCCAGTGTGGGGAATGTCAAGGGGTGACTGGAGCTTTGCAGCTCCTGCTGGCATCCAAACCTGTGTTCTTGTGCTTTTGAAGAATGCATATACACAACATCCTAAATATTCTCCCACCACCACTTAACTCCTCCTGTCAACGTGCCCCTTCTATTCAGGTATTCAGGGAAGATTTAAAGGCACTGCTGGAGTCTGTTGTGACAAGTTTTGTCCAGAAAGTGAGTGGGCAAACTCAATGAAGAAAATTGCAGAAAGAAGCACAGAAATCCTAGGAAGGACAAACCTTCCTTGTGAATTTCTGTTATAGAATCAAAGAATCACAGAATGGTATGGTTTGGGTTTGGAAGGGACCTCAAAGCCCACCCAGTGCCACTCCCACTGCCCCAGGCTGCTCCCAGCCCCAATGTCCAGCCTGGCCTTGGGCACTGCCAGGGATCCAGGGGCAGCCACAGCTGCTCTGGGCACCCTGTGCCAGGGCCTGCCCACCCTCCCAGGGAACAATTCCTTCCCTATATCAGCTGCAGGCCAATGCCTGATGATGTGGAAGGTCCCAACACCTCCCTGTGATTGCTGATTGAGTCCATGGGCACTGGAACATCTTGGAGCCTGCCAACAGTTCTTGCAAAGCGAACATAAATTTAAAAATGTATCAGTAACAATTTATTTCGATGACATTTTAACACTTCTGTCAGGAACACATTTAAATTAAAAATGAACAAGAAACTGAAATAAGAGATGGGGTGAACTGGAACGGATCAAAGGAAAACACTCAATCCTTGAGGCACTGCTCCATTGCTGAATCCCTGTCCTGTGATAAACACTTCAGTGCTGATTAAAAGCCTTCAAGGTCTCTTCATATTTCCAAGAAGAACAACTTAGTAGTCTTGGATGTAGAATTTCTTTGCTATTTGCAGTTTTGGTCAAAATTTTTCATCATTTTTTAGTGTATTTTTTTACGATATTCATGAAAGAAAAAACACAGTCATTATACAGTGGGATTCTGGGATTTATTTGCCAGTAATGGGGCACGTTGCTGTAAGAAGCAATAACAGAGCAATGAAGGTGCTGCCATTGTCTTTAAGTGCATCTTAAGTACAGTCATTACAAATTGGACGTGTGTAATTCCACCTTTATGACTGGTTGTTTCATCTTCCCTCTCCTTCCCTTGACAAGAGTGTTCCTGAGCTAAATGAGTCTTTCCTGAAAGTGAAAGTCATGAGAGTTGGAAAAAGATTAGAGAGAACATGAGGAGAGGCTGGGAATCGGGAAAATGAGAGATGTAAAACACAGGAATGTGTCCTTGGCTGAACTGCATTTTCCTTGCCTGACTGAGCCCAAGCGCTGCAGAACATGTGCATGCACAGGAGAGAGGTCTCCATTTTAAAACATAACTTAGAGAAACTTCTCTTGGAATAGCAGAGCCCTGTACAGGTAATTTTGGCAGTGCTTGGTCATAGAATGATCACAGAATCAGGGAATCCCAGAGTGGTTTGTGTTAGGGAGGACCTCAAAGCCCACCCAGTGCCACCCCTGCCATGGCAGGGACACCTCCCACTGCCCCAGGCTGCTCCCAGCCCCAATGTCCAGCCTGGCCTTGGGCACTGCCAGGGATCCAGGGGCAGCCACAGCTGCTCTGGGCACCCTGTGCCAGGGCCTGCCCACCCTCCCAGGGAAGGATTTCTCCCCAGTAGCCCATCTAACCCTGTCCCCCAGCAGTGGGAAGCCATTCCCCTTGTCCTGTCACTGCATCATTGTAAATGGTCCCTTTCCATGTTTTTTGTCAGCCCCTTCAGGCACTTTAACAATTAGGTTGGCCCAGGCAGGGCCTGAAGGGGTGCACAGACCCCGAGTTCCTCGGCCTTCTCGCTGTGGTTGAGAGGTCTGCCAGCCCCTTCAGGGAAGCTGCAGTGAAGTTTCTCCAACATCCCTCAGCCCATCACTGCAGCTGTGCTGCTGCTCTTACAGAAGATTTTATTATGATTCCTGAGCATTGACATGTTCTGTATTGCTACATCAGAGGGTACAGAACGTTCCACCCATTCTGTAAACATTAGCCAACCCCATTTAATAACTTTCTCATGATTTCACACCTAATAGTTTCTTGCAGTTAAAGAATAATTTATGAGTTTATTCAGCGCAGTAAATACGTGTTTGTGTCTGCACAGAGTCAAAGCTCACTGCTGCGTGGAAGGAAATAAGTGTATTTCAATTGATCTTCCCTGTGCAGCTCTGATTCATATTCCTTCAGCATCTTCTCTCTGGAAGTAAAGCCCATTTGCTCTGTTCAGCATGGCTTTCCTCCTGAGTGGGACGCACAGCCTGCTTGGACTCCCCTGGCCAGACTCCGTGGCTTTCATCACGTGTTGTCTCCCCACGTTTTTAATGTTAAACCGCTGCAGGTTTAGCAAAGCAAGTCATTTGTCAGCATTGATTTCTCGGTGTCAGCGTGCAGTGCCATGGAAACGGATGGTGGGAGCTCCAGCCAGACCAGCACGTGCTCTGGGACTCCAGCTCGGCTGGGATTTCACCCTTCTGCTGCAGGTTACTGAACTAAAGCAGCAGCATCTTCAAAATAGTTGCACCTCGTTCACTGAAAGAGTAGCCAAGCACAGGAAGGGCTGCTCAGGGCAGTGGTGGAGTCACCGTTCCTGGAAGGGGACAAAAGCAAGCAGACACTGTACTTTGTGACAGGGTTTAGTGGGCATGGGGGTATTTGACAAAGACTGGACTTGAAGATCTTGGGATTCTTTTCCAACTTTAATGATTTCACAATTCCATGTCATTTAGCCCGTCCTAGAGACCTCAGAGGACAAGGGCCAACAGTGGTGTCTGTCCCATGATGGTGCCTCTGGTGATGGCACAAGGAATGAGTGTCCCGATGGCTGCAGCAGGGTCCGTGCCCAGCTGGAAGGTCCCACATAAGCCCACACACACCCACCCCCTACCCACAGGTCTCCTTGCTGAAAACAGAAAGCAATTTCTCCTCAGCATCCTGGCCTATCAATATGTATTGTGCATATCAAAAATTAAGATTCATTTTGTTGTTTAAATAAAATATGAGGACATTCCAGGAGCCAAATTGCATTTCAGCTCCTATAGAGACTCCCTGTAACACTCTATGGAAAACCAGGGCAAGCCAAGAACTGCCCATGTCAGGGAGGTTGGGACTAGACAACCTTTAAAGGTCCCTTCCAACCCACAATCACAGAATATTCTGAGTTGGAAGGGACCCATGAGGATCATCAAGTCCAGCTCTTCAGTGAATGGCCCGTGCGCGGGTAGAGCCCACTGGTGTTACCAGCACCGACCAGCTGAGCCAATCCAGTCCCCTTTATGATTCTGTGACAGTAATAAAGGACTACCCCAACACAAGACCCCTCACTCCACGGTATCAGAGCACAGCACGTGCCAAACCAGCCCTGACACACAGCTTCAGGCCTGGGTCATCCCCAGGGACGTTCAGGTTCTTCGCCGAGGGGAGCTGGGTGGTGGCCCCTGTGCAGCCAGAAGGATGTGGCTGAGGGGAGCCTCTCACAGCCACCACAGTCACTGCAGCTTGTGCCTGCAGAAAAATGTTTCTTCTTTTAATTGGGAACTCTTGGAAGATGTTGGCTTGTATAAAAAAAAAAGAAATAAAGCGTCTCCGTTAAACTCAAAGTAGTAAATTACAGCTGAAAAAGGAGGAAAACCACATGTTTGGGACATTGAATCGTTTAGCCTCAGACCAAGCCCAACACATAACAATGCAAAAGTCGGGTCCAAGAGCTGGAATCAATGATCCTTGTGGATCCCTTCCATCTCAGCACATTCTGTGATTCTGTGGTGGTTGGACCCTCCTCAGCTGCTTGGCACAGCAGGAGCCAGGTGGGCTGCAGGTCTGTACTCAGGGATGGAATGGCATCTCCCCACAGGGAGCACAGAGCCTGGCCTCACNTCTGTACTCAGGGATGGAATGGCATCTCCCCACAGGGAGCACAGAGCCTGGCCTCACTGTCCTGGCTGCAGGTCTGTACTCAGGGATGGAATGGCATCTCCCCACAGGGAGCACAGAGCCTGGCCTCACTGTCCTGGCCAGAGCCATGCTCGAATGATTTACCTCTGACTCTGGGTATACATTTCCCTCTTATTCTTAGTTCTGTCCTGAAAAACTTGCAGTAAATAATGTTTTCCGAGCAGCGAGGAGGACGTTCCATTTCAAAGGTGAGGTGACTAATCCTTTCACTGTGTTAAGCACTTTGAGATCATCCTATATAAAAATCACCATAAACATTTAATATTCTCATAGAAGAAGTGTCAGTGCTGGCTGCCTGGGAACCCATCCCAGGAGAAAAGGGCAGAGATCAAGGAAAGTATTCAAAAGGATAATTAAATATTTAATAAAAGCTGTTAAATAGTGCGGGCCAGAATTGCAGCTGCCATAAATCACAATGACTCTGTTGGTGGGTCTCTGCTGTTTTATATTAAAAGAAGCTGCTTTGGGGTGTCTTCTAAAAGCCTTTCAGATTTGCTTGTGTCATTACAGTGTCTTCTATACCAGGGCAGTGTCAGAGCTGCTGTTTTTCAGCACTCCTAATGAGGAAATCAGGGTAAAAATATAGTATTAGAAGCAAAATGTTTTTATGTAGAAAATGTGTTTAAAAATTAAGTTTTGTGGAGTGTGCACTGTGACGTGCCACTGACAGACACTGAATTTATTCTTTTGGTGGGCAAAGAGGCTGAAACTCTTCTGCTGCCAGTGTGTGAAAGTAGATGGAGGTGGGACCTGTTGGAGCACCCCAGCCCTGGGGCACTGCTGGGGTTCAGTGCCAGGCAGAACAGCAGCAGCTGGGATGTGCCCCTGGCAGGTCTGGCCCCACAGCCTGCTCAGCAGATGTGTCCCCCCTTGATGACCATCCCAGCTCTGCCTCTCAGACCACGTTGACCACTGCCCCCATTCACGGGCAGTGCAGCAGCCCAGGCTCTGGCACTTGGCACAGGCAGCGGCGCCTGAGGACAGGGAGAGGCTTTCCAGAGTCCCCTTTGCTGCCTCTTTTCCTCCAGACACCCTCCACCAGGCCATATGTCACCCTTAATCCGCCGGCACACACAGGGAATAATTGGAATTATTCTTTATCCTCTCTCAGCTTGCATTGTAAAACAAAGAGGCAAAAGCAGAGGGGCTGTGTAAGAGGAATAAATGGGTTTAATTGAGGTCACACTGATGTGACAAGTCTAGGAGCTAAATGAGGTTTTAAGTTAAAGTGGGAAATGGCTGAGGTTAGCTCACACATCCCTTGAAGTTGTTTTTCTTTCTGCTTCTCTCTTTTAGGTACCTTAATTTTGTCAAATTAGTCTGTTTTAGATTCAGCAGGTAAAATTTAAGACTAATATATAGGGAGTGCTTTGGAAAATGAGTTTGTGACAAAACACTGCTGGCTTGAGAAGTGAACAAATGACCAGTAGAGCTTCTTGCCCAAAACTGAGGGTCTCTCCTGCCTGGTGCAGGGCAGCACATTCGTTTTTTCATGCAAAAGGTAAAAATTTTGAAAACTACATGTGGCTTCTGGGACTGGAGTGCAGCCACACAAGCCCTGAGTCTCTTTGTTGCACAGGCTGGGGGTCAGAAAGCGACTGGGATGTGATGTAAATCCATTTTGTGTGGCCTGGGAAGAGCAGCCGTGCAGACAAGCCAGCATCTCCAAAGGATATTTATGGCATTCTCCATATAAATATGCACATGGGATATAGGCGAGAATATCACTTTTCATATCCTCACCACAAGTGCTGGTGCCATTAATCTGTCACAGCCATCCTTTAGGTGCAGTTTCAAGTTTGATGTAGTAAAGATATGTGAATTTGAGATTTTATTTCAGTGCCATCATGTGAGTACATAAAAAAGAAAAGAGTAAGGAGCTGTTTGTGTGTGAGCCGTGGGAGCGTATGCACCCAACACGTGATTCCAGAAAATGTGGAATGCACACATTTCAGAAATGCTGAAATATTCTAAAATTTTGTTTATCCTTATCCTGAGAAATCACATTCCTATCACATACCATAAATTCAGATTTTTTGGCTGTCTCCTGGCTATACATTTAATTTTTGTGGGAAGTTCTTAATTTTGTCAAAGGGGTTGACTAAGCTCACAAAATTAACCCCATGCTCTCATCCCTCAGACTCTCTTTCCAAAAGCAACAAAAATCCTCATCCCTGTAAAACACCCCGAGAAAAAAAAAGCTATTTCCATGACATCCACGATTTGCACTGATTCTTCCATTCCTGAGGGGTTCATGCAAGTGGCTCTCAATATTCCTGAGCAGGGTTTCATTTTGGTCTATGACTTAACTGCATTAATAATTTAAGGTAATGCTCAGTGTCCACTGAAGTCAATGAGACTTAAGCTCATGAAAAATAAGTTTGCTGAATTAGGGTGGAAATAAAATTATGTTGGTCCTCCCTGCAGCCACAAGTGACTGGTTGAAAGGGGATGACTTCATTTGATGTGCACAGGAAATTAAAATTGACCTTCAGATCACTGATTTTTGGAGAAAAAAAAGAAGTAAAGCTCCTAAAATGGAGCCTTTGACTGTTAGAAAGGTGTGAGATCTATTTATAGCAACACATGCCATTTTTGTACAGTGTTCAGAGTTATTTAAAGTCAATGACAACGTGTCTGCTCTTCTGAGGGAGCAGTTTCTCGGAGGTGAGGTCAATCGGATCACATCACTGATGGGAAAAACATGAAATAATCCCCGGCAATGAGCAGAGGAGGGGTGTGGAACTGGGAATTCTCCCCAGGCAGAGCACTGCTTGCTGCTCTACTCCCGGTTTTCTCGTGTCTCACTCCGTTCCAGTTTAGCAGCAGCTCTGCGGAGGAGCTGCTCGCCCCTGGGCTCTCACACCTGCCGGGTGCGAACCCCAACATCCGCGGGAGCTGCTGCCGGAGCGTTCTGGAAACTCGGAATCTGGAACTGTCTGAAATGAAAACACTTCAATTCATCCTGTGCTTTCAAGTGTGAAGATGGTGCTGGGAGGCGGCGGGCTCTAAATATAGCGCGGCGGCTCCTCCCGAGCCGCTGGATGAGCGGCAGAGGACGCGGGGCTGCGGCGGCAGCAGGCGGGGGACGCCCGCCGGGCTGCAGCGCAACAACGCTCCGAGGGGAGATTGATCGCTCAGCACCGCGCTGCCTGCCAGGGAGACGGCAACGGGCGTTATTTGGGAATTCCTCCCGCCTCCTCCAGCTCATCGGGAAGCCAAGCGGCAGCAGAACGTTCGGCTGAGCCTGGAAATGGGACGGCTCCAAAGCAACAGTTTAATCATAAGACATTTATTGGGGTCACCCGTGAGTCTTGCCAGCTTCGGCCTCTCTCCAGAGGTGTTATCGCTGTCACTGGGATGTGTAAGATTTTCCATTTATCTCCAAGTCAGATTTTATCCGGTGCGGGCAATTGACATCAGCCGGCCACGGCATTTGCCCAGGAATAAAGAACACTGCTAAACCAGACATCACAAACACCTCTCTTTTCACATGCGAGCACCTCTCCCGACCCTTTTTATCTGTTTGTTGACCAAGTATAGGTTCCCCATCTGTGCTTTTTTATAGGACAGTCTGCCTGGTTTCCATTTTATCCTCTACAGCCCAAAGAGAGCACTGACACCAGCAGAAATGCCCAGCCAAGTCTGAAAGGCAAGTCCAGACCCTGCAAGACGGGGCACCCCAGGGGGTCTGGGCGCAGCCTGGGGTGTCCTCATCCCATCTGCCAGGCAAGGGGGGCACTGAGGACCTCACTGCCCCTTCCCACACTCTGCATCAGGTGCAGGAACTTGCCAACCAGTTCCAAACTCACAGAACATGATTTATATCGAGCGGGTTTTGTGAATAAGTCATTACAGAGCAGATCAAACCCCACTTTTGGTTGCAGTCATCTGCTGCAAGGCTGGCAGGGATGGAGGATGGAGGGGTGGCAGGTGGGTGTGTGCGAGAGCCAAACACATCCCTGATGCTTTAAGAGATTCCAAAATTGGATGTCAGTTATTTCTTTAATTACCTTCAATATTTCAAGTAGAAGCCTTTGCACATTTTTCTTCCTAAGAAGTCCTCAATAATGATTTATTTAACAAGAAATTAGTGATTACTTATATCTCATTGTCTGTTCACCCAGAAGAGTCTCCATGACCTCTCTTTTTTCCAAGTGTGTGGCAGAGACCACGGGTTATCCTTACTCTGGCTCAGCCTCTCCCACTGTCCATCCTGCCCCAGGAACCTGTAGCTGGAATGGGAATATTGGGGTTTTAACAGACAAAAACATGTTGGTGGCCATGAAGCATCATGAACTTGCTCTGGGTTAAATGAACCATTTTGTTTGACCTGAAATGACTCTGGCTTTCTTGGAACTGTCAGAACATTGAGAAGTCATTTAGTTGCACAGCCTTAATTAAGCAACTGCCTCCAGTTATGATTTACTCTGTCATTCAGAAAATTAGACCTTCACACTGTTCCTAATTTTTGCCAGAGTCCTAACGACAGCATTTACGAAGATCAGCTGTAGTTTGGGGTGTTCCAGCTTTTAGATGCCGAGCTTGGAATGCAGTCAGGTTTCCAGAAATGTCTCTGCAGATCAGTCACTACAGGAGCTCTGAGTCGGGCACTTGATCATCGAGGAGGAATTGCTGCTCCTCTCCCACAAATCCCAGGCTAATTATTTTCATTGCAGCAAGACTGTAAATTGCATTTTAGTGCTAAGGGCAGTTATGTCCTGTCTGTTACAGCAATGAACACCCCAATTTCTTACCCACCTTTTGCTGCACACCCTAAAGTGACAGCTTTGATTCTATTGAGGAGTCACATGTGCTGGAGATGGAATGAAACCTTCCTACATATTCACAGTGCTTCCCATACATCTCTGCCTGACATTTTGCATTGGATCACAGAGTCACAGAATGGCCTTGGCTGGGGGGGACCTGAAGTCCATCCAGTTCCATCCCCCCGCCCCCAACACCTTCCACTATCCCAGGTTGCTCTAAGCCCCATCCAACCCAGCCTTGCACAATTCCAGGGATCCAGGGGCTCTGCATTTCTGCAGGGCTGCTCTGGCACCCAGAACTGACACCAGTGCTTGTGTGCATTTATAGCTACATAAATACATATATATTAAATTAAATATATGTTAATATATGTTCAATTAAAGAAATACACAGTGCTACATGTGTATTTATAAATATAAGTGTGAGTGTGTTAAGAAAGCCTTCAGAATGGGAGAGACAGAAGGCTGGGATATGTCTAATGGATTGCCATAATCATAGATTCTGATTCATACTCATCATCTGAAAACAGCCAGCCAGAAGATGAAGTAACTTCACATCAATCAAACACTAAATGAATATGTTATTAAGGATATTGTACACTATCAAAATCACCATGTGAGCACTGTGTTCAATGCCTTTCATGGGCAGAGAGCAGTGCTGTCAGACAAGGGTCACTGCCTAAAACAAACAAATCAGAGAGGGAAAAATTAGCCACACCATGTTCCCCACACATTCCTCTCTTGCTTTCCCTCTGTGTTCACTCTAGACTTCTCCCTTGAGGAAAACAATACAACACACGTTTCCCTGCCCTTCTCAGCAGCCAGCAGAGCCCTGCTCTGCTCAGCAGACATTCCCACCTCACAGTGTGAAGGCAAGCTGAGGCTACAACCCCCATGGCAGCCAAATGGAACCTCTGGGTTTGAAAGGGGGGTTCTGGTGCCCAGAAACGATCCTGTTGTTGTGCTATGGGAGGCTGCCCATCCCAAACCTACAGCTCTGGTATCCCAACCAACACTAACAGAGCTGCCCCAGCAGTGCCCCCTCATTGACAGCCCCAGGAAGGGTAATCCAGGATGGGAGAGAAGGCAACTCCTGGCTCCTGACCAAAGAGCAAATTGCAGATGTCTGAGAGCACTGAGATGCTGAAGACTCTGGAGTGCAGCAGTTCAGAGAAAATCAGTGCAGGTGTCAGGATGGATCGAAGAGAGCATGGAGAAGTGGTGCTGGGGGCAGACCAGAAAACCAAGCCCAGAGCACAGTGCTGGCAATCATCCCTGGTGTACCAGCCTCCTCCTGGGACCCCTCTTCTACTTTCCCATCACAATGCTCCAGCGGTTCAGTTGGCATGGCTGTGACATGAATGATCTGCAGAGCAAAGACTGAAGGAATAAAACCAGCTGCTGTTAAAACCAACAGTGGATAAACCTCACAAATCCACTGGACTTGGGGAAATGTGGTTCAAACAACCAGAAGCAGAGAGCATACATTGCTTTGGGAAAAGAAAGGAAAGAAAGGAAAAGCTGTGTACAGTAGCAGCATCTGAGATGGAGAGAGCACTGAAAAGGGTTTCTCCTGCTAGCTGGAGTTAAAAAACGCTGCCCCAATGCTGTGACAGGGAGCAGGAGGCTGGGAAGGGCCACATGCAGCATGGCATGTGAGCTGCCGTGGCAAGGCAGCCGGAGTGTCTGGAGTGAGGGTGTTTGGGATTCACGGAGCCGTGGCCAGAGCCGCCGCACGCTCCTTGTTAGTGCTCGGCTTGTTTATTATCTGCACCTTATATTGTTCTGCTTGCTTAATTAAAATGTGACGTGGTGCAATTCAGATGCTGTACAGACACCCATTACCACAACACTATTACCTTTATCAACCAAGCTCATCACCTCATTAAAAGAAGATGTCAATTCGACTTGACGGGATCAATTTCCAGTACACCCTCCCTGACTGGCATTATTTATATTACACTTCCTCAGTTTATTAATCAGAAAAGTAGGTTTTGCTGTTCTGATTCTTGCTAGATACTGATTTTTCTTATTGCCTTAATATTATTCTGAGTCTCTACCCACCATGCTATTCATTTTCCTTTTATCTCATTTTATTTCCATGAAAATCTCTGCAGTTTTCCTGTAGGTCAGTTGAAGTTTCTTTGCCTGGTATTTTTTAGGCACTGTCACTTCCTTTCCTGATCATACCATACAGTGAGTGACCTCTGAAGGACTTCAGGATGTTTTTATAAAATGGATTATAACTGTTTCCACAATTTTAATGATTTGTTTACATTTTAAAGCCTGGACTTCATCTTCACAACACCTGTTATCACCAGCAGGCTGTGATCGCCTGAATCTCAGCTACCACCCTGTTCTGGGGGTGTTATAAATGTCTCCTTAATTGATAAGTAAGGCTTGAGACAAACTGTCCCTGTGTTACTTGGAAAACTCCCTCTCCTGCTTGCAGATGGCTCTCCTGGGGGTATCTCACACAAACACGGGATTGCTGAGGCTGGGAAACACCTCAGGTCCAACCTCTCACTGGTCACCACCATGTCCACTAACCCTGACGATGAAGTGCCATGTCTGGGTGTTTGCTGAGCACCTCCAAGGACGGTGACCCCTCCACCACCCTGGGCAGTCTGTTCCAATGCCTAACCAGCCTTCTTGTGAAGAAGTTTCCCCAAATATCCAACCTGAACCTGGCCAGTGCAACCTGCAGCTGTTTCCTCTTGTCCTGTCGCTCGTCCCCTGGGAGAAGAGCCCGACCCCCACCTCCCCACTGCCTCCTTTCAGGAGATCTGTGCTCTCTCAGACAATAATTTTATAAAACTTACTAGTTACTTACTATACTTACTACTTTTATAAAACTTACTAGTATAAAACTTATTAGTTTTTCATTTTAGTGGATGTTTTGTGTCAGTGTCTTGATGGAGCAGCACACCTCTGGAACCATCCTTCCCCCTAATTGCTGTAAAACCCTGCCTAGGACCAGTGAAGCCAACTGGGTTTCCTGTGGCCTCCCCAGCAACTCCCACAGCTGCCTGACTTTGAACTTGCAGGGTGAGAGCAATTGGCATCCTTGTGCACAGATGGATTGGAAATCGCAGGAAAGGAGGAATTAGGAGTAAAATAAGCATTATTTTTATTAGAAAAGAATAGGATTTGTGTTAATTTCTAAGATTTTGTACTAGATCACAATTTGTTGCATTTTTAGTTTCTTGTTAGTGTAGGGTTTAACATGTCAAATTGTAAGTAGGAATAACAACACACTCTCTTGGATATAAATATAATAAATAAAACATGTTGGCACTGTGATTATCCCTTAGGTCCTAAAAGAAATAATAAAGCATTTGACAGAAAACCCCAAAGGTTTCTTTTCCCCTGACCCTCCAAAGGATCTGGGCAGTTTCACCTCGGGTATTTGATCTTGTTTCTTGGGTTTAAAGTGTGACATTTTACTAAAGCTGCCCTTGCTAGAGTAATTGTTGCTGAGGATAAAGACAACTGCAAGCTCTGAGGTAGTGGATGGGTAAAGCAACACAAATCCTTTCGTGTCACTGAATATCATGCTTGAAATGTGATAATAGATCTGATTTTGTATCATTTAGGAGCTCGAAAGGGGGTTTTGCTGCTTGAATTAACACACAAGATGGTATTAAAGCTTTTCAGTTAAACTCGTAGTCAAACAGGTATCAAGAAAATTCTACTTTTATTGGTGATGCTGTGCATAAAATTATCCAGGCATCACGGGGAAGGAGTGTGAAAATCAAACCAAAGTTTCCTCCTTGAATTGATGCCTCTTCCTTTTCAGAGTGTGCAGTTGTTTAACAATGACATTTAATAATGTATGGGAATAATTGCTGGAGTTTATTGCTCATTACTTCTTTAAAACCCCAGGAATACAGTAACAGTTATTTGATTTTTTAAATATGAAAATAATTTTCACTATAAATGTTGAAGGAAAACACGTTCTCTCTACTTATAATTTGATAAAGTCGTTGCTGTTTCTCTGCTGTATTTTAATTCTTAAAATTATCATTTCAATTGAAGTTGTGCAGGCTCTAGAAAGAGGACTTAAAAGGCGAGTTATTAGTTTTTCTAAGCAAAGTGTTTTAGGACAGTTCCTGGCAGTCCACATTGCAGCAGCTGCAGTTCTGCTCTGACAGAGAGTGCCCACCCTGCACTGCAGCCCCACTGTGGGAAGAGTTCTTAGGGTGTTGCCCCAGAATGGGAATTGCTGCCAATTTTCCTGGGAAGTTGTGCTCTAGTTCTGGGCACACGTTTTTGTCTGATGGGAATCACCCAGTCACAGCTGCTGGGCTCTGGGGCTGGACAAGGGACTTCAGGATGCTGGGGCACATCCCTGGGGGTGGCTCCAGGGGTGGTTTGTGCACAGCTGTGGCTGTTCTGCTGTCTGTGGTGGGCAGCAGGGTCCCTGCTCCTTCCCATCTTTCCTGAACACAGCTGAGCTCAAGGTCACGAGTTACAAACTTTGCACAATTACTAAGATTCTTCACCAAATAAAGGACAAGGCATAATTATGCATCTTATTGTTGAAAGTGGTCTCTGGTGTTCGTCATGTGCTGGAAACTGAGAGGGTGAGGCAACACTTCTGCAGAGGCAAGGCCTCCTCTGGAAGCCTCTCCCTTCCTGACACTGTTATTCACTAACAAAGAAGTGTTTATAAAAAATCAAATTTGTCTCCCTGCAATGCACTGCCAGGTCACCTGATGGACATTGGCAGAATGTTCTGCAGTGAAATGCAGCTTTACTGGTTTTCACCCTCTGGAGAACAAATTATTGTGCTCATCTAACATTAATTAGCTTTAAAAGAGCAAATAGCTTTCTCTGCAACATACAGAGGTGCTGGAGCATGTCCAGGGCAGGGAACGGAGCTGGGAAGGGGCTGGAGCCCCAGGAGGGGCTGAGGGAGCTGGAAAGGGGCTCAGCCTGGAGCAAAGGAGGCTCAGGGGGGACCTTGTGGCTCTGCACAAGTCCCTGACAGGAGGGGGCTCAGGGGGGTCGGGCTCTGGGAACAGGGACAGGAGGAGAGGGAACGGCCTCAGGGACAGGGGAGGGGCAGGGTGGGCACCAGCAGGAATTTCCCCATGGAAAGGGAGCTCAGGCCTTGGAACTGCCCAGGGAGGTTTGGAGTGCCCATCCCTGGAGGTGTCCCAGGAAGGGCTGGGGGTGGCACTCAGGGCTCTGGGCTGGGGACAAGGAGGGATTGGGAACATCTTGGGCTTGGTGATCCTGGAGGGCTTTTCCAACGTCAGTGATTCTGTGATTTCTCTGTGATTACTTTTCAAGAAAGAGAACTGAGGCCCTTCACCAGCTTCATTGCCCTCTCTGAACACAAAGGCAGAGCTTGCTCTCGGTGTCAGTGAGAGCAGGTCTGTATTTCATACATGTATTCACCAGTGTGCGGGAAAGAGTCTCTCAGCACAAATATTATTCACTTCTAAATTCTTTTTAAGCTTCAAGTTGTTCAGCAATGAAAGGAGAGAGCAATCTAATCAGAGCAGTACTTGCTACATTTTGAAGTGAGAGCAGTCTCACAATTCACAGGCTCAATCATTTTCCAATCACAATTAACGTCATGTTAGCTAAGGAGTCATGAGAGAAAAGTAAAGGGATGGGCACTCTGAGACAAGGAAACGTGGTGAAGGCTCACATGCAGCTCACTTTCAAAGCTCCTGAGCTCACATTACTGTATAATCAAAATCCTCCTCTTGCAAAATTGGAGAAACCAGATAGACAATCCCCAATAAGGTCCACCAAACCAAACCTTTACCATAGCGTCCCCAGATGAGAATGGTGATATTCACAGGGTGGTTTCTTTCTTTTTCTCAGCTTTTCTGGAGCCAGTGGAAGCTGCAGGCAGGGAGGGGGACACAGGCCCTGTGATGAATGGAAGGAGGCTCTGTGCCATGCTGGCAATGTTGGGCCAAGCCCACGCTCTGAGCCCTCTCTGAGTGCCCTCTCTGAGCAGGGAGCTGCTCTGCCAGGACCAAAGCCAACCTCTGCAGTGGCACTTCCTGACTTCCAGCAGCACACCTGGACACCCAGATGGGACAGTGTAAAATTCCACTTCACTGAACTTCAAAAAATACAGAATTTATGGCAAGGTTGACCATGAGTCTGGTCAGAGGATGGTACATTTCCATCCTCTGGCAATTCCAGCTGCACTACATTCCAGGTGTATTTGACATTGCCATGGGCAATTGAGCTTACCCATTTTAGAGCTTAAATCGAGGCAGTGAGTTGCTGTTTGCAGAGAGCAGTGTCAGCTGGAGGATCTCTGGGTTTGTTGCTCTGCAGAAGGCAAACACTGGGAGCATCTCTTCCCCAGCAATCTGGAAGATCTAAAGTGAAATAGGACTCCAACAGTGTATGTGATATTAAAAGGAAGAAAGGTGAAGAGTTAGTTAACAAGAAGCAAACATGAAGTGATGTGGTCACATTTGTCAGCTGCGGTTATAACCCTACTGCTCACGGTTTTCCATGTAAAATCATTTCAAATTGAAATTAAACCTTCCGAGCCCTCCAGTTATCCCAGCTGACAGCCTGCAGCCGTTGCTGGTTGGCTCACACTGTCATTTCATCAGCAGCTGTCACTTTCTGTAGGTAGAAGGATTTAAAGGATAAGGGAAGAATTATCTCTTGACATCAGTCACAGGTGCTTGAAGGAAACAAGTGGTTTATGGATCCATCAGGGCAGGGAGGACCAGTCGTGCCCTCACCTGAGCCTTTGGGGTGGCAAACCCTGTGCAGAAAGAACCTCCAGGACACAGCTTGGCCATGGCATGTTTTAGAAAACTGGGATTGTTTTCCAAGCAGCTGGGCAGGAAAGGCAGCGAGCTGCTCTCCAAGGGAGCCCTGCTCCTCCTGATGTCCATCCCTGCAGGAGACATGGACTGTGCAAACACAGCAGGGCTGGGAGGAAGGTCAGGCACCACCTCTGACTCCTAAACCTCTGCTCTCCCCCACCCCTCAGCCTGGATGTGCACACATCACTCCCATTCCTTACCCCTTTCCTTACCTGACTTGAGGAACACTCTGAGGTCCCAGAGAGCTCACAAGCTGCTGCCAGGTGTGATTTGTGTTCTGCAGACACAGAGGACACGTTTTCCAGAACCAGTGAGGTTCTGGAGCTGTTAGCTATGTTGGGACACTGCCCAGTGACACGAGTGCCTTCGTGGGAAGCTGGGGCTCAGTTCCCAGTTCCAGCCTGGCTCCTGGGCGGGCGTGGGAGCCGCAGCCTCCCGTGGCTGTGCCTGTGGCACCACCACCTCCCCGGGGGATTTCCAGCCCTGTTTGGGGCAGGTGCTCAGCTTCCCTCCACAGATACCACAACCACTTATGCCAGCGTGTCGCCCTTCGCACTGGGCACGCCAGGAGGCAAATATGGAATATCAGGGATTGGAGCTGCCAGCTGGAGCCCTTTGGAGACTCTTGCCTGTCCTTGGATATAACAAGTGACATATCTCAGTGCAGAGGAGCCCTTTCATGTGCACGCACTGTTCCTGAAATGCATTTAACAGGAACACAGCATACATTTAAAAGACTACATTCCCCTTGTGAGGAAAATGTGATTCTGAAAAAAGGAAAAAAAAAAGAATTATTATCAACATTTCCACTAGAAAAACCAATCCCAGAGAAACTGTTTGCTGTCTTTTCAAACTAAAATGTTGTAAAGCATTTCAGATTAATAAACACCGTCTGCTGTTTAATTTAGAGGAGTCAGTGCCTTTGCAAACAAACCCTTGATAGAAACATTACATCCCATCTTTGTCAATAACCCTTAGAGACCACCTGAACAGCAAAGCCCACAGGGCAGTCTCTGAGAAAAGGTAGTACTGGGAGCTTCTGGTTAAAGATATATGGCTTCATAGTTAAGAAATTATTCAAGTAGATGGAAGATTTTGAAGGTCAGATTAAAGCAATGTTGTGTTTACTGTATTGCTGGAATTATTTCACTTCCTGGGAATGTGTCTGCCCCGGGATGACTGTGCCCTGCACTGCCAGACGGCCCCTGGGCACACCCAAAACTCCTCATACAATGTTGGGCTGAGCAGGAGGAGCCCTCCCTGCACCAAGGGCCAGACTTTTCATGGATTGGCTCAGTAAAGACCCAAGGACTGTCGGCTGATTTCAGACACTGTCAGTGTGGCCTCTTTAGGTGGGGCAATGTTCCTTCCCACTATGAAATTTCTTGGAAACACTTGTTAAAATGAAATTTGCAGACTGCACTGCAGAAATCTCAGGAAGAGAAGGGTTTGGCTTTTGGATCAGTGCATATGGGTTGAAAAAAGGACTTTATTCACCTTGGACTGTTTCACCATCCTTGCTAATTCCAGCTGCAGTAGATCTGAGGGGCTGTGATGCCCTGTCCCTGACAGCTCAGTCCTCATGGTACAGGGTCCCCGTCCCAGTGTCTGTAAGGGAGCAGAGATCTCTGTCCATCTCAGCCTGACCTTCTGCAGGTGTCTCTTTGGTGGAGGCTCACACCTGGGCACAGACAATGCCCCTGCAGGAGGGACCTTTCCTACAGGCATTTATTCAAACCTAGATATCCTTTCCCTTCTCCCACTCAATGCCCCTTGGGTTCCCATTTATCATCAGCCTAATGTTTTTACTAATATTGTAAATTAAATTATTTGAGCACAGCTACTTTGGATCCCCAGGTTTACTCTAATTTGTGCTAATGTTTTGAATCATCTCTGACTTTAAAACAAATTTGGTTTGGACTTAACAAATTATAATTCCCACGTATCTCCATGATCTGTTTTCTTTTTCAATGCACAAATTTTCCATCTTCAAATTTGAAATGAAAATTTCTAGCACATCTTAAAGTCATTTTGCATTAGTAAAACTATTTTATGTTAATGAAATTGAAATGTTGTCATGATGGTAATCTACAAAAGTCTTTATTTTTGCAAGTGTAAGCACTAATGGCTTCTCTTGGACAAGCTCTTTGGGAATGGAAGATCAAAAACATTCTTTTTAAACTGTTGAAACAAAATGTGTCTCTTGACTGAAATACTTGATTTCAGTGTTTTAAAACCAACATTTTATTGAACTTTATTTGATATTTTAAAGCAAACCTGATTTAGATGACAATAGAATTTTCCATTGAAAAATCATTTGACTTTCATATGTAACTAACATGGAGAAAATAATCAACAGAGAGCTTTGAAGTATCCGAATCCCCTGAATCAGCTGTAGCTGAGGCACAAACAGATCCCAGCATCTGTCAGCCCTTCAGAGGAGCCCTGGCTACACAGAGCAAAGGGACACCTGTCCAAGGGATCGGGCTTCTCCTCACAGGCAAGAGGAATGAGGGAGCATTACCATCCTGATTAACTCCTGTCCTCGCCATCAGGAGGATCCCCCTCTTTGGAATGTGCTGGGATTTGCCTTTTCCCAGTGCTGGGGGAAGGCAGCTCTGCAGAAGAGTTGCCCTCAAGGACCTGCAAAAGAGAAGAAAATACTCCAAGAAATTGTGTGCATGCCTAAAGTTGGTCCTGTAATGTGTTTGAACACTTTTTAGATCTGAAATCTCTTAATTAGGTCCCTTACATTGTAGCAGTGTGCTCTGCGTGGAATTCAGTCATCCCTAAAATTATTTGCTAAAATAAATGAGTAGAGAAATGACATTATTTGTTAAAATTTTATCTAAAACTGGGCCTTGACATAAGGAGAACCAAGTTACAGGTTTTTAACATCAACAGCTCCTGGCATGTACATGAGAAGTGGGTGTGAACAGCAAAACCTTCCTGACAATGTGTGTGCGTATTAAACATTGGTACTGCTACCACTTAAAAGGAAACTCACTTTTATTTACAGAAGGCGTTCCATGGGTGTCTTTTCCACGTGGGATGCCTCAGTCCCATTCAGCTTTGCAGTCCCACACAGGTGAACAATCCCTGTGTGTCCCGCTGCCATCCTCCTGCCTTGCCCCATGTGTGCGGCTCAGGTGCCGGGCAATGCAGGGTTTGGGAGAGAAGCACCACGCTGTGCTGGGGGGTCCAGCAGCACCACCGGCTGCAGTGCCTGCAGCTCACACCTGTCTGCTCCAGGAGTCACTGAGAAACAACCTGCCCTGTGGTGCCAGGGCTGGGGGCTCTGTTCAGCACTCGTGCCTGGGCGCGATCGGGCAGTCACAGTCACCAGGGCTGGAAAAGCCCTCTGAGATCAGCAAGGCCAACCATCAGCCCAGCACCACCACCATGGCACCATTAAACCATGTCCCCCGTGCCACCTCCACACGTTCTTTGAACCCTCCCAGGGATGTGACTCCGGCAGTGCCCTGGGCAGCCGTGCCAGTGCCACGCTGTAGGGAAGTGGGGCTGGATGCTCCTTTCCAGCTGCAGGAGTGCCAAATGCACCTCTGAGCAGCACCGGAGCTGTCTCACCACTGAATTGATGATGTGCATCCCTGGGGTCCTGCGTCGGGCAGGCAGACCTCTGAAGGAGAGGAAAAACATTGTTTTCTGGTGTATGTTTTGATGTGCTGCTTGTGTGTGCTGGAACAAGCCTCTCATCAGTGACAGACTGTGACTAAAGCATGGGCAAAAACATCTTCTGTTTGCTTCAGCTGCAAAACAATAACAACTTTCATCAGAGAAAAGGAAAGGCCAGCAGCCTCCCCGTGTGAAACAGACTCTTTATTAGGTCTGAGCCTGAAAATGGCTCTTGCTAAGAAATACTGGTTTATTGCAGCAGGCTGGGAGATAAGAGTGAAATACCAAACACACATGCACAAAAAGAATGTCTGAAAAATGGGAATGATAAGGTCTTTGGAGTAGGTTCCTGCTCAGGTGCTTGAGGTGCAGCACTGCATCATATTTTCTGGAGAAGTTCAGGGAAATTGCAGTATAATCAATTAGAATTGGGGCCACTGTGCCTGGACAAAGCTGTCTCAAAGCAAAATAAAGTAAATAACTTACTTCTTTGCCTTTTTGTCAAGGTTATGTGACTTTGCAAAGAGAGGGTACCACTGCAGAAAACACTCCACTGCCAGCAGTGAGGAGGAGACACCTTCCTGAGGATTAACCTTACCTGAGGGTCAGAGGGAGAGGATACGCCTGGCAGGGAAGGGATTTGCTCCTTGAGAGCAAATCTCTGCCACAAATAACGTGTGGCACTTGGGCACATGGGGCAGTGGTGGCCTTGGCAGTGCTTGGGGAATGGTTGGACTTGATGGTGTGAAGAGGCTTTTCCAACCTTAGTGGTTCTGTGATTTTTTTAGGAAATGAGGGTAAGTGCACGCTCTCTGCTGCAATGTGCTCTCTCTGCTGATACTCCAGGGGTGCCACAGGAGTCATTGCCAAGCTGGGTGCTGATAAGCAGCCCAGAGTTACTATGACTCCAGCTTCATTCCTTTCTCGTGGGAGGGAAGCAAAGGATAAAGGCTGACCCTGCCTTCATGTGGTCCCAACAGCAACACTGCCCCTCGCTCTGGAGCAAGGCCTGGGGTGGGCATTGATGAGCATTAGCTTGGTCATGTTGGTCCCCCAGCACTCCCCACACAGCACTCAGGTCACATCCTGGTTTCCAAGAAGACACTTCTCATTCTCAGATGTCTCATTGGAGCTACTGAGCCTTGAGCAAGGAAAAGCTGCCTGTCTGTGAGTTTGGTTGGCTTTATGGTACCAAACATTTCCAGCTGAGCTCCCAGCAGCATCCAAGATGCACTTGCTCCTTCATTGACAATCCACGCAGAGATAATTGATGGAAAGGTGATTACAAAGAAAGAAATATAGAAAAAAAGGGGGAGAGAAAAATACTGATAAGGTTTTTAATCAAACACGTAGAAACAACAAAAAAAAGACTATAAAAGGCAACACTGTTAACAGTGTTCATCCCCAGAGTGTTATTATAGAAAACAGTTGACATTATTTCTGTTACGATGGTGGGTCAATATGAGGAGAAGCTGCTGCAGTTAATTCTCTCTTGCTGCAGTGCTCAGCCTATGTTATCTCAAGCTCTCAAGTTTCCATCTTATGCCTTTATCTTGTCTTGGCAATAGCATTGAATATTGATAAGTAACTAAATGTAGACAGTTTCCCAGGTGACTTTTTCTGCTGAAAACCCAAATTTGCACTTTTTTGGGTGCCATATGGGCCCAATTACCCATTAACTCCCAAGGAGGACAGTTAAATCCAGTATCAACTTAAGGTGTGCAATATGTGGGCTGAGATTGTTTTCCTGCTGGCATTTTCTTGCAAGAATTTAAATTTCCTGTCAATCACAAGACAAGCAAGTTATTTTCACTGTGCCACTGAGACCCAACTGTCACAAGGAAAGCATCACAAAAGGCACAAAAATGGCACCTTTTTGATGGTACAACATGATTACCCTGATCTTATATTTTGTTGTGGTTTCTATAGATTATTTTTCTGCCTTCTTTTTTCAGAAAAAAAGTTCTTGCTTTGATGCCTCTCTTTGATAAAGTTATAAAGCTGTGCCAAAGATTTGAAATCTGTCATGGGACTTCTCTCTTCTCAGGAACGAGTTGCAAATTATGTCCCCCATAGTTTTTAAAAAAAGCTGCCTGCCTCTCAATCAGCAAATATTCCTCTGTAACACTGTGAACCTCTCACTTTTTTCATCTCTGCTTTTGTCTGAATCCTACTGAAATATTAACAGGGTTCCTTGCAGCTGACACGAGATCCAGAGCCTGCTCAGCACATCCCTGTTGATATTTATTCCAGGGGGACTCCAGGGCAGCAGCCACCACCCACCCAGAGGACAGCAGCTGCACAAATCCTTCCCTGGCACTGAGAGGTTCTCCAAAGCAGCCATCCTGGCCTCATCCCACTTTAATTGTCATTGCACTGGGAGAAAGTATTATGGAGGTTTGTCTCTCGTGAATCAAGAGATACCTGTGGTTCTCCTGCACATACCAAAGTGGCTCCGAAGGGAGCAGCACCAGAACGATCCCTGAGCCTTTGCTTGGAGGCTGATTCCTGCTGATCCTCTTCCCCTCAGTGTTTTCCCCAGTGGGATCATGAAAAGCTACAGAAATACAAAACTCCTGTTTTTCACCTGGTATCCAATGTCTGAGTGAGGAGAAAAAGGAGCAGACAGGCTGTGGAATGTTCCACAGAGCACTGAACAGTGAGGCCAAAGCCAAGAGCCCTGTCTGAGGCTCTATGGGGAATCAAAATTGATAGTGAAGTCAGGTATTTCTTAATGCAATTTTTGTTTCCATGAACACAGGAGAAACCAAATAACAAGAGAGCATTTATTTGCTTGCAGCTCCAGCCCTCTTTCAGCCAGCACTCAACTCGGAGAGCACAGAGACCTCTGAGGCTTCCATCAAGGCTGCACTCCCAGCACTTGTTCATTTTCCCCTCTGATGCTCAGTGTGTCTTGTCTTTTCCTGCTTTCCCTGCAATACCCCAAATGTATTTCACAGGCTCAGAAATGGCTTGGCTCCCATTTGAGCTTGCTGTGGGTGGGGCCATGATTTCACAGCTCTACTCGTACAATTTCTGTAAGAAAATGGGAGATAAAAAGTTCTCTTGCATAGTAAAGGCCAAATATCTCATTCTCCAGCAGTGTCAGGGATCCTTCACTGTGCCAGGATTGTTCACACAGGCATCCCTGGATGTATCTCCCAGTCTGAGGAGGGCTAGGGTGGAATGGTGCAGGACACCACAACACTGGGGCTGGAGGTTTCTGCTCCCACATCTCTCTCCCCTACCCTTGCTCAAGGCTCAGTACCAAGGCTGAAGTTGCCATGAATGGCAGGTGGGATAAGGGGATAACGCTCCAAGACAGGGGTGAGACGAGGAGTCCTGGCTGCTCCCGCTGATCAGGGCCCCTGTGCTGGGGTCAGCAGCCTCATTAAACCCTAAATGACATCTTCAAAAACACAAGAAGGGACTTTTTTTGTTATTGTTGGGAAATAAAGCACAGACAAAGTGAGTCCTGAAGAACTCCCTCCTCTCCTGCTCGGCACCAGATCACGCTGTTCACGTGCAGGGCCCAGGCAGGTGGGACTGCTGCTGAGGAGACCACGGCCCCTCCGAGTCCTCCATGGACTCAAGTGCTCCAAGAAGCACTTTGTGCCTCACTTCATCCCTGCGGTGCTGAATCCTGTGGCACATCTCAGAGACTGCTCTGCTGCTGAGGCAGGGCTGCCCAGCACCTGCAGGCATCAGCAGGGTGCAGCTGGGAGCACACACCTCTGAAAAGGGAAATGAAAAACCCTCACCTGGACTTCCACCCTCAGTCCAAATATTGATGGCAGAAGAAACACTCTGGGTCTACCAGAAGCCACATCAGCTGCAGGAGGATTTATGCTGTGTGTATCAATCTTGCTTGCAGGGAAGGATTATTAATGTTGTGTTTTTAACCATATGCATGTTCCTCTTCAAATAAAAAAAAAGTGAACCTTGAAGTTGCCAGATGAAGACTGCATTTATCATCTTCAGCATGAGTGCCACTAAAATACTCAAGCTCTCAAGCTCTCACATCTGTCAAACCTGGGGATCAGAGGGAGCAGCCGGCTTGGTGTTGCAGGATTTGCATAAAACCCAGCACCCATCCAGCTGAAATTCCACATTTTCATAGAGAGACTATTTACAAGGGCATGTAGTGACAGCACAAGGGGGAATGGCTTCCTACCAACTGAGGGCGGGGCTGGGTGGGATCTTGGGCAGGAATTGTTCCCTGGGAGGGTGGGCAGGCCCTGGCACAGGGTGCCCAGAGCAGCTGTGGCTGCCCCTGGATCCCTGGCAGTGCCCAAGGCCAGGCTGGACATTGGGGCTGGGAGCAGCCTGGGACAGTGGGAGGTGTCCCTGCCATGGCAGGGGTGGGATGGGATGGGTTTGAGGTCCCTGCAAACCCAGTGTGGGACTCTGTGATTACAGGTGACCGTGGAGCCCCTGTGCCAGAACTGGCCTGGGAAGGGCAGGCCCAGGGACGGCCAGGCCCCAACATGGTGCCCAACAATGCAATTGAATTTTCTCTTCTGGCTCCCAGTTTCCCTGTGAAAACACCACTTTTGCCTCCCAAGTTATGCACACAAATTACCAATGCTGAGCATTTGAAACTCGATTTCTCACTTCTTTGTGAATTCTGTTAAAATTCCTGTGCTCTCTCACCGACAACGAGCAGGTGGGAAACAAGTGCGGAGGCAGCAGAGAAGTAAAACATGGAGTTGTAATAATTCAGTTGTAAATGTTGGCACTGTGCATGTGGGTGCCAGAACCTTTCTTAAAAATAATTCAGATAAACTACCATTTGCAGCTTTGCAAATCCAGCAGCCCCCTAGGACACAGGGAGATGAATTCTGTGGTGCTGCCAAAGCCAGGTGATTAATAATTAGCCTTTAAACTTCCTCATAATTTTTCCAGCTGCTGACAATGCCTTTTGCATAAAATCTTGCCTCACTCAGTGCATTACAGGTTTTTTTTACTGAGTTCTTAAAAATAGGCTTTTGTTAAGCTTCAGCTCAAAAATAATTTTTAAAACCTTGTAACTTAATCAGTTTTCCAAATCTGCTCAATCAAATCTACTGACAAAAAATGGCCAAAAGCAACTGTCATTTCTGTTTTCAGAGTGAAACTGGGGGGGACATTTCCAGGGCTCGGGAGCTGTGCACAATGCAGACAATAAACCAGCAATAATTGTGCCATCCCACCTGTTCCCATTCAGGTATTGATAAGAACGTTATCAGCCTTTGGAGACACTGATTCATTGTGTTGTGGAGTAGATATGAAAAAAATAAATTCTTGATGGGAGCTGTTAATATGAATTCCCTCCCTGTTATGCATATTAAAGGAATTTCAGCCCATCAGCAACTAATCACATTTCATTTTCTCCTATTTTTTTTCACTCATGGTCAACACATACCGGCACAGCTGAGGTGTAGGATAATCAAAGCCTTCTTCATGGTTGAATAAATTTAATACTCTTGCTTCATCAGTGCAGTGTATTAAAAAGTCCCCTGACATATTTAGCTTGATTGTTTAAGGCGTCACTCTGGAGCCACAGCATTACAGATTTCACCTACAATATGGGGGGCCTTTGCTTTCATTTGTCTGGAACATGACATAAGGAATTGGATTGAAATAAGTTTCTTTGAAAAACAAAGCCAATTGATGAAGTCATAATACAATCTCCACAACCTAAGTGGAGAAATAAGTGAACATTAATCTGGTGTTTGCAACAGCAGGCAGCACTAATAACACAGGTATTTGGAGCTGTAAATAAGTAATTCAACAATGTAATGTCATACCAAGTAGATATTTGTTTTATAAACAAACAAATTACAAACAGTTCCACTGTGTTTAAAGTACTAACTTGCTTTTCTATGGCATAATTTTGTTACTAAAAGTGCCAGGTCAGCTGCTGTAATTTCTGTGTGATTGGAGTGTGAATCAGGCCTTTCCCCTCCTTCAGCTCGTGAGGAGCCAGGGCTGGGCTGGAGCTGATGAGAGATGAGGATCCATCCCAGCTCCAGGGGCCCCAGGGAGGGAGGCTCCTGCACCGGGCATGGAACAGCCTGTGCCCCCACTGAGCTGCTGGACACCTTGAGCCACATCCAGCAAAAAAGGTCAGACATTTGGTCCCTGCTGGGCACAGGTTTAGCTGGTTTATAAAACACCAAAGCAAAAGTGCTAATTTTCTAGTTAAAGTTTCTGCATTCAAAGCCAGAATGCAATTGGGGTAAAATGTCTTCAGCAGCCCTGGAGACAAAATCCAAGAGCCTAAAGCCAATGCCTGGCTCTATGATAAATTCAAATGATGCCTCTCTGTTAAAGGCCAGGCTGCAACTTATATGAAATTCAATTAAAGTAAAAATATGTATTTTCCTGCTCTTGCTAATAGAACAGCTGGTAATGACCCGCCAATAACTCCAAACTTGCTCTGGGATATATCCAAGGGTGCAGATTTTCCTGTCATTAATAAATCATTTTGTATTGCACTGCACCACCAGAACTGTCTTGGTATACCTGTGACTGGAAATAAGAAGATACAGTAATGAAACATCTCTTTATATTGTTTTCCCGAGAGCAGATTCCCTCTGAGATGGGGACAGAGGTTTGGGATCCAGCTGGCTGCTCTCCAGCAGTGCCCTCAGCAGCAGGACAGTGCCTATGCCATGGGTGGGAGCCCTGGTGACAGAGCAGCCCCAGAGGTTCTCACCCCATGAAACACTCCTAAATGCCAGAAGGGAGGGGAATTCATTTCTTGCCAGTGGAACTCAAGAGACGCCACCCTCTTGCTCAGCTCAGCAGTGCTCCTGTCCTTGTCCCTCTCATTTCAGTGCAGGAGTGCAGAGTGGGGATGTTGGGAGGCTCCACCAGGGTCTGGTGTCCAGATCCCTTGAAAACAGCATTAGCTGGGAAGGAGACGTGCAAGTCTCTGGAGCAGCCTGTGCTGTGCTCTGAGAGGGTTGTTGGGAAGATGGGGAGGGCATGTCCTGGCCGTGAGTGTCTCAAAGTCTATCCAAACCCATCCACCAATGCCCACTATACAAAGCTGAGTTTAACTTCCCTGCTGGGAACAAAGCCCCTTCTCTGCTTCATGAGGTGGTCTGGAGAGGGGCACAGCCCTTTTCTGCTGGGGCAATACCAAGCCTAATGAGAAAAAAACCCAAAAATTCTGCTTCATGCCCTGGTATTTTCAGGTCACTTGGGCAGTGCTGAGTTCAGGGCCATTCCAGAAGAGCTTTCTCATAGACAGGCTTGAAAATTTGCATTCTGCCAACAGCTCCAGTGCTGTGGGGTGCCCTACAGGTACAGGAATGTTGGAGTGTGTCCTCAGTCCCCACGTGGGCAGCAGGACAGGAGGTGGGAGGGCAGCCCCTGCAGCTATGCTGGGCTGCCTTGTTCCCCTGTCCTCCAGGACCTCAGTGCACACCACCTGCCAAAACACACAGAAATGGCCAAAAATCACCTGACATGGCTGACACCGGTGCAAAATAAAGGATTCCCTCTGGAGACATGCAGGAGGCAGTGCCCATGAGAGGCTGGGCACATGGTGCCAGCTGGGGGGGCACAAACCTTCAGCTGCCAGTTAAAAAGGCTATTAAGTAAAACACTGAGCTGGTAAAAAGATATTTATTGTTGGTATGGAGTCTATTACTATGTCATTAGTAATAATAACACCCAGATAATGAATTGAGTTTTTCTCCTAATGACTTGGGGTTTGGAATCATTCTTTCTAACTTCTGTTCTTCAGAGGACCACACACCAGGCAATTAATATTGTCACTTGCATACCGAAGATCCTAACCCCACTGTGATTAGAGCAAATGAATAATTTGCCATTCAGATGTATTGAGAATAAAACTGGGATGTGACTGAGAACAAAATTCCTGAGTTGCAAGCTGTAATAATTAACATCCAGCAGAGAAGCAGGGGAATGGTTTAGAAAGGCCTGATCTGAAGTCTTCTCAAGGGGCTCTGAGAAGCTTGAACCAATCTCCCATAATTCAAATTCCTTCCTGGATCCAAAGAGAGCCTACAAGGGAGCTGGAGAGGGACTCTCCATCAGGCACTAGAGACAGGACAAGGGGAATGGCTTCCCACCCACTGAGGGCAGGGTTAGGTGGGATACAGGGAAGAAATCCTTCCCTCTGAGGGGGAGGTCACTGGGGGGAAGCTGTGGCTGCCCAGTCCCTGGAAATGTCACATGCCAGGTCAGACAGGGCTTGGAGCAGCCTGGGATAGTGGAATGTGTCCTTGCCCATGGCAGAGGGTGGAACAAGATGGGTTTTAATGTCCCTCCCAACCCAAACCCCTCTAGGACCCTACAATGAGCTGGCAGAAGGTCAGGGAGATGCTTTTCCCCGGGCACAGCCAGTCCCTCTGGTGCCAGGGGCTGTGTGGCACCGTGAGCCCTAGCCATGCTCTGGTAGCCCCCCTGGCAGCCCCATGGGCAGCCCCCACTCTGCCTGCCTGGCTCCCTTCCCAGGAACACCTCTGGTTGTTCTTATTCTCCTCCAGTCACCTATAGCTGCTCGAACAGATCTGTGCTCTCAGGGGAGCTGAGTAGTGGCTGTGACATCAGAGTTTGAAGTTAAAAAAATAAAAAGGCGACTAGAAATACCTGGGAGAGAAAAAAACACCACCACGTAATATTTATCATGGAGAAAATAACTATTACAATCATTATGACAGGAAATGAAGGATGAGTCAGTAATGCAATTGTGTTTTTGAAATAACAGTACCTGGTGAACATCAGCTGAGTCTGGAAAATTGGAATGAACTGTATCAAGGGAGACCTGGAACTATAAGGAATATAAAGAATCTGAGAGAAAAGGAAAGCAAACCAAGAAAGGGGTTAAACTGGTGAGCTCTGGCCCCCTTGTCCAGCGATGGAGCTGCTGTACTAGGACCAGGCTGGGCTGGGGCCAGCACTGGTGGCTCAGAACACAGAAACTCACTCTTTTTTCCTGTATTTGCAGTAAAAATTTTACAATTTACAGCCATTCAGAATTGTTCTTCCCCCCTCCCCCCCAATATTAGATTGATTGATTTATTGCCTGATTTGCTTTTTATTTCTTTTTTTATTTTCACTATGATGTCTGAAGATGGGAAAAGGCCGAGTTGTGAACTCCTCTGCCTCTGCTCTGTAAGGAAGGGAGGTTCCCAGGATGGCACAAAACACACAGACAAGGAAATAGAGAATATTGTGGAATTTTCACATTTGCCATGTTTCTGTGGCCCTTTAACAACATGATTTGCACAAACACAATCTGACTGTGAGGAAATCTCAGGCTCCAGGCAAGCTGCTCTACTGGAAGATGTCCCTGCCCATGGTGGGGGGTTGGGGCGAGATGAGCTTTAAGGTCCCTTCCAGCCCAAACCATTCCATGACTGTGACTCAGTGATCCTAAATCCCTTTGACTGTGAGCCGTGCAGCCCTGTTCCCCTGAGGTCTCGGCAGGCTGCAGGAACACAGGAGCACAGCCTGAACTTCACAGCAAGGACACACTCATCACACACCCTGCTCCTTCTGGAAATGGATTTGTGTTGTGACATTTTCTGTTCTTGCTACAATTTTTGTCACTGTGAGGAGGTATCTGGGATTGCATTGTCTCATTTTCACATTGCCATGCCATACTCTGTTGACCTTTTTAATATTCAGTATTTTGAATGGTTGACCATTGCACTCCTCCTCTTCCCATTAAAAGGGGAGCCCAACCTCTTGCAAAGGACTGGGGTGACCAGGCAATTGAAATGAAAATTCTGAAAAGGTCAGATGAGTGCAGCACTCCACATTTTTCACAAAACATAGGAGCTATTGAAATTCGTGTGCCTCCTCTCTGTGACAAAGCCTGTTCCAGCAGCAAAAATAAAAATAGGTACAACATCAATCTAGTGTTCTGCTAACAGCAGTGCTGGCAAAACGGTGGGGCTGTATAATTTCTCCCATTGTTATTATGGTTTGTAGCTTCTGCTCATCTTTGGATGGATTATTGCAGAAATGTAGCAGAAAGCTTAATTTCCATTTGATCCAGGAATCTATTTGTGGTGCTGCTCAGGCTCCCAGCATTTCGGAGAGACTCCTCAACTGTCTTGGTAAAAAGGTAAAACTCATTCAAATAAGGAACATACATTTCTTTCCTGCTTCTTCAGCAACTTTAGAAGTATTTTCAGCCTCGTGTCTGCATCAACACTACGGTTATCAACAGTCACCTGCTGCTCACTGTCCCCTGTAAGCATCCCATTAAAGCCCAGGCTGGCACCCTCAGCCCTGCTGCTGGGCAGGAGAGGACAGGGAAGGCTGGGAATAACAGAGGTTCTAAAAGTGTTGGAATTTAATTTCGAGACTATATTTGGCACATTTCTTCCTCCTATGATCAAATACATATTTTTTTGAAGGTTGTTTTCGATTCCTTTATTTATCATTATTTAATGGCATATCAGGGCTATTACTATCCTGCTCTCAGGGATTTAGAAGTATAATATAAACTCATAGAATAATTAGGGTTGGAAGGGACCTTACAGATTATCTACATTATCCAAACACCTTAAAGACCATCTGGATTATTGATCCAGAGTTAATTCTAAGTGTGCTGTCCATGTTCTGTGGCATGGCCTGTCAGCCCCAGATTGTTTCTAGTAGATGGCCAGATCACAAAATTTATACAGAGCTGCTCGAAAAAGAGCAACAAGATTTGTTGGTGCCTCTCCCAGTTTAAAGGGAAGGAGTTTTAAGGTTGTGCCATTTCCCTGTACAGGGCTGGCTATGCTGAGGACACAGAGACTCTTGGGGACAGGGTGGGTGATGGCCTTGGCAGTGCTGGGGGAATGGCTGGGATCAATGGTCTCTGAGACCTTTTCCAATCTCAGCAATTCTGTAATTCTGTGATTGTGTAGGACACACATTTTCTAAGATACAGTTCATTTTTACAGGCCTAGAAAACAAATTCCACTGGTCATGGCAATGCCTGCAGGTGAGCAGAGCGAAGATCCCACAAGTGAGAGCTGTGCCCAGCACAGTGACCCTGGCATGCACCACCTCTGCCTTAGACCCACACTGGGGAGATTGGTCTTATTTCCATTCATGTTTTCCTAATTAAACAAATCTCAGCCTCCCCTGGATTCCAGTGGAAATGGACTTCAATAACACCTTCAAAGCTCAGACCTGTGTGGCAGGAGCAGCGCTGCTGGGCACGGTGGGGGCAGTCCCTGGGGAATGCCGTGCCGTGCCAGAGCACTGCAGTGCTGCCAGCACCCACAGTGTGGGGGCAGCCAAACCAGCTGGGGATGAGGCACCCGGGTTTGTGAGGGGAGGAATTGCTGCTGTTGCTGGGCACCAATTAAGCCCTATTTGAGTTACTTTGCAGTTCTCCTACATAAGCCCAGCACCTCTGTATAGTCCTGGCTGGAAAAACCTGCACATTTACCACCTACTTTGTGCCAAGATCACAGAAGTGCCCAAGCTGAAGAACAGTGGAGTTAAAAGAGTCACTGGAGCATGTTAATCAGTTAAAATGCTTTTGTGCTGCAAGAAGCGATGTACACTGCCTGCACCGGAGTGATTCAGTACACAAACCTCCACGACACCTTTTTAAGCTTCATTTTCATTTTATTATTTAAGGACCTTCAGCATTTCCATTTAGTCGCCCTTTACTGTGTTACAAGAAAATTATTTTTTTCTTCTCCTTGCAAGGGCCTCAGTACGGGCTCTTTTTCTCCAGCAGAGATGATTTCAGAAGTCAGTTTTATCCTCAGCTTACAGGGCCTAAGTTGAAGAGCTTTGCGTTCTGGCACAGGGACTGTGGGGTCTGCCAGGTACAGAAAACAGACCCTGGCTAATTCTTGCAGGGCAGCATCAGTTGCTGTGGTGAATGCTGAGGCTGCTGCACCCTTCGCTCCTGCAACCCACACCAAAGGGTACCTCCCTACCAAGGGGCAGAGACATGGTGTTATTCCTTGGGCATGGTGAGATGCTGCCAGCCCCTCCACTGCTGAGCCCCTGCCCCATGCCAGGAGGTGCTGGGCTCCCTGGCCCTGCTGGCCCCGGCACACAGCAGTGCCCAGCAGCAGTTACTGCTGCAGGCAAGGCACGGCAGCCTGAAACGGTTCATTCCATAATCATACTTCCCATCACACCAGCCCGATTAGCATAAGGAAATGGAGAAGAAATCAAAATGTGGAGAGGAATTTTCTAAGAAACAGGTTTTCCCTTCCCTTAGGAATTAAAGAACAATAAAGGAGCCCGTGACAGCCGCTCTGCCTCCCCCCTGCACACAGTTCCTGTGTGGTAACAGCGCTCACAGGACTCACTGAGACATTCCATCTTTTTCCTTGGCAAGGGCAAATTTCTTAATAGGTTGGAAGCTCGAGCCCCAATAAAACAGACTAACCATGTTTTTCTTTGACACCTTTTCCAATTATATTTTTAAATCTTCTTTGGATTCATTACATCCTGTAATCCTGCCAATTTGCATCATTTACTGCCATGCCTTCCCCTTGGAGGCAATAGTCCCTTGCACATTCACCAGTGTCAAAGGTACAGAAATCAGAAACATTCAGATCATTTCTCCAAAATGGTTTATGAGGCATTTCCTCAATTATTTTTGTTGTATGCAATGAAGAGTGACCAGGAAGAAACATCAATAAAATGTCATTGTACAAAAGCATCTCCACACAGTTGTAATAATTTACTCTGTGGGTTGTGTTGTACTCACACCCTGCCCCGTTATGGGAAATTACCTCTGCTTCAATAAATGAAAAGCAGTAAATCAGGGACCTGAGAAGGCCATGGGCTCTACCTTGCATGGCACAGGGCGGTTAATAAAGATCACTCAGTCCTAATTGCAGATGACTTCTCACAGCTCCAGAACCACTGCCCCGGATACGCTGCCTGGGAGACAGGAAAATCAGGGGGTTATTTTGTCATTTTGTTTTATTTTGCCATTCAGACACAGCAATTAATGACTGTAAACAGCTATGTTAATTTAGTGTTGGTGGCTACTACCAGCCCTAACTCTTTAAGGTTAAAATGAAATTAAACACCTTAATAGATTGGAAAGAAAAAATTTAAATGCTATTGACAACCTGCAAGTTCCCCAATGCCAAACACAAATTATGGGCATGACCTCTTTCTCTTTTTATTAATTGAATGCTGAGCTTAAAGCACAGTCCTGTTTAATATTTTCAAAGCCACTCCAGTGCCAGTCCTGAACAGGATGTATAGAGGTAAAAGCCAAGAAATCAAGTGGCCACTGCACCTTTTGGGCTCTGTATGGTTCATGCCAATTCCATGTTCAGTGTTTAATTGCAGGAAGGTCACAATTAATGCTTTTATTAATGTACCTGTTAAGCAGCTGGAGTGTGGCAGGCAATCATAGACCAGATGAGATACTTACTCTTCACTTTAGGATTGGACATAGGGAAAAAAACACTTTATTTCACTCCTATGGTGGGTCCCCATCATTTCCACCCAAAAATCACAGCAAATTTCTGGATGGTCCTCATACAAAGGATGGATTTTTGACCTGTGTGCAAGGGAACACCACCCCTGTCTCCAGGATTTTGAGGGAAAGCTTTCAAGCCGATGGGAATTCTCTTTTTCCCCCACTAACTTTCTAGAATAAGGGTTTTGTAGAAGCAAGGAGTTAGACAACTTCTAATTGCCTCAAAAGTAATTAAAAAATTACAATACTTCTTTGTGCTTATTTTCACTTGCTGATTGATTTCTGCCTTTTAAGATGACGAATCCTGACATTTCAAAAAGAATACTCATAAGAGTTAAGATGATGAATCACAGAAGCTGAATTTTATAGTTGTAAAATACCTGTCCAAGGGCAACACTCACCCATAACCATTGAAAGATCATTTAAAATCAGAGTGGTTTGGGTTGGGAGGAACCTTAAAGATGATCCAGTGCCACCCCTGCCATGGGCAGGGACACCTTCCACTGTCCCAGGGTGTTCCAAACCCCGTCCAATCTGGCCTTGAGCATTTCTGGGGATGGGGGTGAATGGCAGGGTGTTCTAACATTCCCCTCCTGGGAATGTGCCTGGAGATTCCTCCCTGGAGCTGGGATACCCCTCAAGGTCATTGCTTGAGACTGAGCAAAAGACATTGGTGTAACTTCAATATCTACTTGATAATTATTGAGCTGCCTTTGAAATTACTGATTTAATAAGTAGTGCACTATAATTGTAGTTATAACTACCTATATTGTGTAGCAGATAATTCTGATTAAGGTCCTTTATTCTAATCATTATAATCATCAATTGAAATAACTAATTCATTTTGCATATATCTGGTTTGCCATACTAAATCCTGCAGGACAGATTTGTAGAGAGGTTCAATTGCACTTGTACAATCCTTTAAATAAACGTTTGACTAAGCCTGGGACTAGAATTAGACCGAGCCAGACTCATACTCCTCTCTGAGAAGGAGTTTAGGAAGCAGAGGATCCTTTCTGCACCTTGGGGCTAAACAGGAGAGCATCTCTGACAAACTTGGTATGAAGTCTCTCTTTTCTTGATGGTGCTGCTTGACTGCAGCACCAGGGACCTCTCAACCCCAGCTTTGCCCTTTCTCACCGAGTGGTGGATGGTGAGAACAGCTCCCAGCCTGGCTGCATCCATGCCTCCTATGACCCATAAGCTGGCTACTTGTATTTTTAGAACAGAAACATCCCTACAGAAAAAAATGCACCTCTGCTTGAAACAATGAGAGCCAAAGCAGTGATTTCTATCACAAAATGAAGGCAAAACCTGAGTTTATTTTCCTTCCCTGAGGGCAGCATAGGCTGGTGAGTCGCAGCTGACACCTCAGGCTTGGCAGGGTCAAACAGGTTTCCCAAAAATACCCTTGTTCCCTGGAGCAGGGAGCCTCAGGAGAGCTCAGGTGGCTGTCTATGGGCCTTGCAATTCCTTCCTGCAGCTAGAGTTGATCCTGGACTTCCTGGGAAAAGGCAGGTTGGGACAGGCTGTGTTTGTAAGGTCACAGTGTGCTGGGGTGTAGCAGGGAGAGGCTGCTGTGACTCTGCTCTGGGGTGCATGAACACAGACCCAGCTTGTCTGGGAGCACCCCACGGGACAGTGCTGCTTTCTCAGTCCTCTCCAGGACCGTTATCCCTCCTGCACGTGTCCCCAGTGTTCCAGCCCAGACCCTGCCCATTGTGTACCCTATGTGATGATGGAAAGATGGACCAGAACCTCCTCACCTCCCCAGGACAGGGCTGGGCCAGAACCACCTCCCTGGGACAGGGCTGGACCAGAACCACCTCCCTGGGACAGGGCTGGACCAGAATCACCTCCCTGGGACAGGGCTGGACCAGAACCACTTCCCCAGGACAGGGCTGGGCCAGAACCACTTCCCCAGGACAGGGCTGGGACCAGAACCACCTCCCCGGGACAGGGCTGGACCAGAATCACCTCCCCAGGACAGGGCTGGGCCAGAACGACCTCCCCAGGACAGGGCTGGACCAGAACGACCTCCCCAGGACAGGGCTGGACCAGAACCATCTCCCTGGGACAGGGCTGGACCAGAACCATATCCCCAGGACAGGGCTGGGACCAGAACCACCTCCCCGGGACAGGGCTGGACCAGAATCACCTCCCCAGGACAGGGCTGGGACAGAACCACCTCCCTGGGACAAGGTCAGAGCACAAATTTTGATAGAGCAGACGGGGTGACCGACAGCCGACAGACGAGATTATCATGAGCAGCTCATTCAGCACAGCCAGTCAAGAAACACCACCCAACTCTCCAAACTGAAGAACAGCCACACAAGTACAGCCTTGGGGATGCCTCATTTTTAATCATCTGAGCTCCTTCCCGTCTCTGCCTCAGCCACGGCCCATTCCGGCAGCCAGGCGCTCCTGCCGTTCCTGGAAGCCATTGTTCCAGGGAGCACACAGCCCCTTCCCTCATCCTCCCCGAGCGGGGAACTGGAAATGTAGATAATTATAGGAAAGGTTTTCAAACACACGGTTCCTAACTGACACATGCTCAGCTCTTGATGTGTTCCGTGCCTGTTCTCATTAAATTTTATACACAGCAAACCCGAACAAAAAGCTTGTGCAGTGTTAGGGAACAATGATTCCTTTTTGCCAGTAAAGAGGAGATTTATGGGGAAAATCACTTAAATCTGACAGACACTGACATCAGTTCTTAGTTCATGAAAAGTGAGTGGGACCTGATGGATCCTCTTCTTTTCATCAGAAAGCTGCTGTTTTTCTTGTCTTGGCTGAGAGTGGGAAGTGAATAATGAGCATGTTGCTGATTAAAAAACCCCTTACTTTCAACTTTAGCCAAAATTCTTTGCACTTATGACATGAATCATTAAAAAAACTCTGATTAGACACCCCAAAACATTTCATTAAAGAACATTTTTTCAAGCACCTTTTCTGGAAAAAAATTTTAAAAATCTTTTCTGTGAGTGCAGAGGCCACAGCAGGGAGGCACAAAAGAGGCTGATTTTGAAAAGGCTCCCAAGGGAGGTGAAAGCTCCACCCTGGCACATCCCCACCGCATGCAGGCAGAGCGGTGCCTGTGCACAGCACCAGAGCCCAACGCTCGTGTTTCACACACGGTGGTGCAGCATGCCCCAGCCTTCCCGGAACAAAACCCCTCGGCACAATGCAGAGGCAGCTGGAGGGACAGGGCTCTGAGCGAGGAAGGATAGAGCTCTGAGCCAGGGAATTGCCTCTAACCACCCTTCTCCTGCAGAACAGAGCGCCTGGGGACTGCATTCCTGATTCCACCCTGGTAAGCAGCACCAGGCAGCTTCCTGGCACTGAGAGCTTTGTTTCACCTCCTTCTGAAGCTCTGCTGAGAGCCCTGACAGGAGCAGCAACCGCAGACAACAGCTCTACCCCGGACCACCCTCTCCTCACAAATCAGTGGGGGAACAGACACACGGACCTGCTGCTTTCCAGTGATCCCTCCAGCCAGGTCCCAATTAAATAAAGGTCAGCTCCAGAGGCCAGACAGGTGGAGCTTGGATGGGCAGACAAATGAAAGCACGCTGCTTTCAGCACAGCGATTCCTCCCCATTTATTTCTGGTTGGTTTCTGAGTAATTTACTCGGAGCATGGACAGAAAAACAGCCAGGTCCAAATGGAATTGTTGGAACAGCAGCAGGAGAGGCTGATGCTGCTGAGTAGTGCTTTCTGACTGCATTCCTAGAAATGTTTTCTTGCAGGGGGAGCTCCATTTCTTTCCTATTATGACAAAATGAGCCAAATGAGTTGGATTTTTGTTAAATGATGTAACAAAAATAAATGTCTCCACTGTATTCCTGCATACATTTATTTGGTAGGAACTCAAAACACTACTCCAGTTTTATCGGTGAAAACCACCTAAAACTCCACTTTGGAAAGGCTGTGCTCAGGGTGGAGAGCCCAAGCTGGGCACTCCAGATTTCCATGGAGTGTGAGCATTACCTTGAAAAATCATCCAACCCCTGCCTACAGAGAAGAGAGCAAGGAGGAAGGAGGGTGCACTTACGGTCCTGAACCCACTCTCCTGAATTCCCACACAGCACCCACCAAGACACGGAGGATCTCCTGCCCCTCCTGCCTCAGGACAGGCCCCTCTGCCTGGGACAATTCTCCATTCCCATTACTTCAAGAGCAGAGCTCTCACTGCTCCAAGCGCCACCAGCAACAGGGCGATAATTGGTATTTTCCTTCGGTTTTACATGAGAAGCTTTTCAATAATTTTGTGCAGTATTTCAGCTCAACCAGGAGAGGGAATGTATAATTTATTTTGTTGCTTGATAGAATTAGTTGTTCTTAGCTTGCTGTGCCAGTACAAACCATGAATGCAATATTTTCTAGTGTCCTTTTTCCTTGAGATTAGTAAATTTAATTTGAAATTCTGTATTCACAAGTAGTGCACTGGCTGAAGGCAAGCTGTAGAACAGATGACAAAGGTTATTACATATTTTAAATTATATTTTAAAGATGTTTAATAGCTGTGGAGAAAGGACTTCTATGAAAATGGAAATTGGCAGATTAAAGAATGAGTTTCACGAAGTTGTTTTAGAAACATATGAAGTTAGTTTTCCTATCAGTCCTTAAAGGGCCAAGTTCTGATTCTTCCGACCCAAATCCTAACTTGGACTGGGATTTCACTGAATTCACAATCATATTCTATATACTGATTCCAAATGCAGATATAAAACTTAAGATGATTACCGATGGTAAGCAGTTCTCAAACACAGCTTTAAGTGTTCTTCTTCTTGTCACCAACCTTTACATTTAAGTTGCTTTCAAAACATGGGTGATGTTTTTCTGTCTCTGTTCAACCCAAAATTTAGTCTTTTTGGAGCTAAATTCTGCCTTGGTCTCGATACAGTGATGTAAACAGGCAAACCACCTCCACACTGGGAATTTACAGCCTGATCATCCAGTCCTCAGCGAGTGGGAGTTTCCTGCGAGTATGAATAAGAGTAGGACTGAGCCTGGGGGGTTGCTGTATATATAATAGAGCCCACCCACTCCTCCTTAGGCTTCTGCTGCTCCTGAAAAGAACAAATTGAAGTAAAAGGTGATGTTTGCTGCTGAAGTCGGCAGGTGCAACTGAAAACACAAAGGAATAGGATGTGACTCAGGAGGCAACTTGCTGGTTCTCACCTTATTTTCAAAACACTTCACTCTCATATTTGAGAATAAATGATAGCAGGGAATAAATGCCCAGAGAAACTCTCAGCTTCCCACACAGAGGTGATCCAGTAACACACACCCTGCCAGGGTGCAGTGCCCACCACCAGCCCCAGCCCCAACCCCTGCATTCAGCCCTGAGCCCACCACAAACCTCCCCATCACCTGTGCCCTCACACGGGGCTTTGTCCTTCAAGTGTCAGTCTGACACCCAAAATTATAGGTGTCACCGACTTAGAGCCTGTGAGAGAAGAAATGTGCAATTTTAGGGCAGAGCATATAAGGTCCCCTGGCTGTTAGAAATAGCTCTGGCTTCTGTAAAGCCTCCTAGTGTTTAATTATGCAAATGACTCCAATGACTGTGTGTTCTGTAGCATTCCATGTCCTCTCTTCTTGGGATAAGCAGTGGAAGAAGTGGAAAGTGTCAATCTAATCTCAAACAACAGGCTTACCCTCCTCAAATTGAAAAGCTTTTAAATTTTAAGAGGATGCAATCCAAAGGAAAGCACTGGTTCAGTCTGGAAAGCCACCCTAACTAGCTGAACCTAAAGAACAGTCACAAACATGTGCATCCCACATAGTCTGTAACCTTATAAATTGTCTATTGGAATTTACATAAATTTCCATTTTCTTCATCAACTTTATAGTACATGTTAATCTTAAATTATAGTTTCTTTTCTAGCATTGTCTGAGCCAAATGCTGCTATCAATTGATTCATATAATTACCACTTTCCTCTCTAATTATTTGTGGGAGTAAGGTACAGAGGGAAGGGTACTTTTAAGTGATAATGCAAAACATTTCCTACTTGTCTGCACCTAATTCATAAAAAGGTCATACAAAGGTTTTACAACTAAACTCAATTAAGATTAAAATTCACACAAGTAGCTCTTCTAAGCGAATCCACTGATGTTTCCATCTTTAACATCTGGAAATCCATTTGCACCAGGCTGGAGACAGCTCTGTCGGCTTTGGAGGAAGGACGAGTTGTCCCTCTGCTCTCAGTCCTGCAATGGGCAAAGCCAGACCCTTGTCCCCTCACAGGGACCACCCCTCCACCCATACAGGAAGGTTTTAGGAGGGTCTCATCACCCTGACCCCCACAGAAACCAAGTTTAGAGGAAGAGGCATTGAGCAGGTGTCCAATCCAACCCCATCCAGCCTGACACCTCAGCCTGCCACAGGCTGCTTCTCTTCTTTGCAAACATTTCCAGCAATATCAGAAGTAAAATTGCCCAAAGTTACAGCCAGTTATGAGTTATGCTGATGAGAGGGGGTACAAGAAACTAATTAGTTTAAAATTAGCTTGTTAAAGGCCCAAACCCCCATGATTAAGAAAGAAAATTTCCAGTGAGGAGGAATACAAGACAATGCTATCCTCTAATACTGATTATTTTCCAATTTCAATAGGTAAGAAAAGCTTCAGACATCACCACAAAATCCCTGGCAGGAAAGGCTTTGATGGAGGATCAGATCCAGATAGCCTGAATTTCAAACCTCTAAAGGCCTGGCAAGAAAAGCCATAAAAAGAAGTATTTTTTATATGTTTTACAATCCCAGGCAGATGTCAGTGGTGCAACAGCCCCAGAATCAAACCAGCATTTCAGATGGCCCAGCCAAATGACCCAAATCAGTTGGCATCAAACTTGGACAGTGTGTGCAATGCTGCTACGTAATTAAATTCAAAGTACTAAAAAGGTAAAAATACACTTAATGCTGATCAGCAGCACTTTTGAGGTTAAACAGCCCTGATTACATTTGATATTCTATGTCTGGATGGAAAAAAACCTGGAGAACTGCAAATACTTCATTTTATTATGAAATTGCTTTGGATGAGGATCTTTGTAAATGAGATCCCAAAAAATAGGTTTTGGCAGTGAGTATGATTGAGGGAGAGGAAGGTTATTACCAAGGTTCCCCAGTGCCCTAGGTTTGATGTTATTTGAAGATTCCATTAAGAGCCTGAGAGTGGAAACAGGCACTGACAGAGCTGACTTGGAGCAGGACTGCACTGAGGGGACACAGCCACCCACC
>JACBWW010000016.1:25881448-25961135 GCA_020086605.1 Lanius collurio
ATTTGATTCCTGGGACTGGTTTGCTTTTTGCATTAGCCAGCTGAGGGTGGGCACAGAGGAGATATACTGCAGCAAAAGATAATGCTTGTCTGCTTGGATCACCTTCAAAAGTTGAAGTTAAAAAAAAACAACTCCACAAACTTGGATTGGAATTCACATTTATTCATCTCATTTTTTAATATGAATATTTTTTCTCTGGTGTATTACAAAAAGCCTCCTTACAGATATCTTATTTCACAGTCCCCTAAAGTTCCCGTGCATCCTGAACAGAAGTTCTGACTTGCTTTAATCCTTCAAAATAAAACAGAATTTAAGATGGTCTGAAATGCTTAGCCAAGTCTGCTGAAAAGGATAACACAATGTTTTTTTGAGACCTTACAAGTCATCAACACAGAGATGGCAGATGTTTGTTGCTGCTGGCTTTCTCTCAAGTGTAACAGTGGACTCCTGAGCCAACCAGTAAGAAGATACATCCAAAGTTGTGTATTTTCTTTAGTCTGTCTACTGACAAAGTGTTTTTTTTAGTCAAGTATCCGGGTCGTCTTAAGCACTGACAAGTTATTTCCATCAGTCCCTGTTTCCTTACTCCTGCAAAGCCAGAAAATGCAGATTTCTGACAAACACTGCCAAAACATGCTGAAGCCTGAGAACCCCTGGTGTTTCAGAGTGAACTCACATCTCACCTCCACACGAATCCAGAGTGGGTTGGTTATTGAGGACTGCAGGTCGCAGGTCTGGAGCACTCAGCAGACTGAACAGGTTGTCTCCTCTGTCTGTTGTTGACTTCACAGAGGTCAAACACAATAAACCTCCTGATATCCTCCGGGACACCTGGGCTGGCTATTCTTGATCACCCCCTGCCTACCTCATCCTCTATTAATCAGCAGGAGGAGGAGATGGTCACAGTCTGACCACGCTTGGTCTGTGCAGTGCTCCTCAAGTGATAAATTATTGCTGAGCTAATACCTGACACATCCAAGTTGCCGAAGGTGGATCCAGACGTTGTCCCCCTACTAATGACGCACTTTGTTCCTTCCAGGACTCACCGTACGCAGGTTCTCACCCCAACATTTCGCTAGGTATCAGCTCTTCATTTCCTCCAGAATCACTCCTGGCCACTGCAGCCCAGTCTCAGGAAACACAAGAAGCATGCAATTAAATTCTCGTTTGTGGCCTTGTTCCAGCTCCTGCCTCTAATTTATTACCACCCTGGAGTCCTGCACAGGCTTCGCTCTCTGGACGCCCACCTTCTGCCTGTCCCTCCGGTTTACAGGGGAGTAGCAGATGCCCAAAGCCTCCCCTATTGCTCTGCCATCTGCTCAGAAAGATTTGGTCTGCAAACATGGGAATAACACTCCATGCCTTTGTTTCAAGTTGCAGGAAAACAACTAGCTCCTTTCAAAGCCTAAATAATGGATTTGAATTTAGGTCTGATATAGATGCAAGGTTGGCCAGCTCTCATGGAGAGTTGTTCCACCCCACTACAGAGACATTTCACCTCTGAAGCCCCCTGACCTCATCTCATAGCAATGGAGACAGGATGAAACCCTGGCACTGTATCCCAGAATGGGATGAGCACCCTGTGCATTTCCTTGCTCACTCAACCATGCATGGGTTTGTCCACACACAGAAGAGTCATCTCAGCCTCGTTTGAAAGCAATCCCTAAAAGAGGGGGACTCAGACCATGAAACCACAAGCCCACAGCAAAGATTTTAGCCCCCATGATTAGAATGAGCAAACTGGACACGATCAGAGCCTGAAGGAACAGCAGTTTCACCAAAATCCAGCCAGACCCTGTGGGATGGCAGCCCCAGAGCAGAGCTGATGCCACAGCAGCCCTGCACCCAGTGATGCTCCTGAGACCCACACAGGTGCTTGGGCCCCAGCACATCTGGGAGTCTGCTTGCTGTGGGGTCAGGAAAGGGTTCATGGAATCTACCCAAACCACATCCTAAACAAAACAAGGCCCTTGAAATTTTAGCTTTATTTCAGACAGCACAGTGTATCAGATCAGGGAATAGGAAATCTTAGTTTTAAACTTTTCCAAACAAAGTCAAAATTTACCAGCTTCAGAACCTGACGGTGGTTCTCTCCTTTCCCATCATTTCACAGCTACAGATGGCATTAAGCTGCTTTTGTATTTCCTCTCTTGGACAGGAGCTGCAGAAGCAGCTCCACTAGTGGGTTCCTCCACCCACATCCCACCAGCTCTGGCTCAGATATGAAGAGGAAGTTCAACAAATGCATACTACACACTAAAGTCATACAAGCTGCAGTGCAGAAAGTCAAATCAGCACTAGAGGAATGCTGTTGGCCTTGCTGCAGGACTAACTCCTTCCCAAGCCTAAGAGCCTCGCTTTCAATAATCTAAGCCCCATACAACTCCAAGTACCATATTAATCTCATAAATGATTTTCCACATCCCAGGTTCCTGGATGCATAGAAACATTTGCTATCATCCCATTTTGCTGGCCTCCCCCATTATTCCTGTAACACCCAGCCCTAAGCACTCTCTCCTCCCAGCATTGCATGAGAGTGCTCAGCACCTGCCATGAAATATTAAAGGAGAGCACCATGATGATTTAAGGGATCTAGAAAGCTCCATCAGTAATGAGGCAGCATCAGAGCTGCTTTCTCAGCCTGAGCCCTGCCGAGCTCCATCCTGACTCTTACAGAGAAGCCTTACAGAGTGAGTTGGCTTTTCCTGGTAATTACTGGGAGGTTTTGTGTTCCAGTAAGCAAAGCCGATCTCTGCAGCACACGCGCACTTTAATGCGGGAGGACATTTGGGAATGGTTGTTATTGCTCCACCATGCAACAGATCCCTTGAGAAGCAAAGCAGGGTTTTCTCTTTACACATCTGTACAAGCTGCTGCTGGGAGAGGGAAGGGCTGTGGTTCTAACAGAGAGCTCTGCTAGTGCCACAGAGGTCGTGGCACCAGACACACACCACATCTGCCCAGGACAAGCAGCAGCAGCAGTGCAAGAAGAAAGACAGTGAGAAACTTCATGGGTGAACTCAAAACACCCTCAGAGTATCTGAAGGAAAAATAACTTAATTCCATTTGAACTGAGGCCATGCACCCACCTGAGTCCCAGGACCCCATGTGTTGCCTGCATGACCATGCAGAAGCCCCACAGCTCCCACTGCCCAGGACCTCCTCCCACACCCCTTTAGGGTGACCCCACAGCTGGGCCCAGAGAGAGCAGAGCTCCATGGAGCAGCCCCTCCACTGCCTGGAGCTTCTGCCCTGTCTGTGGCCGGCTGTGGCACTGCTGCCTCCCCTCCACGGAGGCGAGGGTGACATTTGCTGGTCCTGGGTGGTTTTCAAGCACATTGCTCCTCACCCACCCTTGGGCAGGTACAGAGTCTGTGTCCTCACAGCACAGGCAAACCCTCCACTTGGAGAAAGTGTCCTGGGCCTGAAGGTTTTGCCTCTCTGCCGCAGATAATGAGGCAGAGTGTTTTGTCCCTGTGTTGCATTTTAATTCCATTTCAATTCCATTTTTATAAAGCACTATTAAAAAAGTTGCATTACTTATTTCTGAGATGCTAGCAAGTGCTTCCTTCAGTCCTTTCTCCAAAGGGAACCTTTATAAACTCCCAGATTTCCTTGTTTCTGTCCGACTGGAAGAGGCAGAGGCAGTGCTGCTTCTGAGGGTGCTCCTCTGCCAGCTCCGAGTCGTTGCTGTCTCATTCCCATTCTCCTCCAGCTGCGCCGTTCATAAAGGTGCAGATATGACATTATTTCACAGAAATTCATTGGGTAACTGAACATTGCAAATAAAGGTGTGTATTTGACTTTCAAAACCAGTTCCAGACATACTGTGTTCCTATACAGCCTATCTTCCTTTTTCATATTGATGTCTTTCCTTTTGCATTTCCTGTTTGAATTATTGCTGTGCCTGAGACATGATTTACATTTAGTATAGCTCAGAACAACAAAATGTAACATTATGTTATACAGGGCTAATCTTTCCTTATACAAACCTAATTCCAAGGAGTGGTGTGCACTCGCTGATCCAATATGATCTAGGAAGGCAGGTTGTTAGATTTAAACAAGTCCCAGGTAGGAATTTGTTACAGGTGACAGTCCCTGAGCTGTTAGACATACACTTGAAACACACTCCTAATGACAGCATTATGATCATGAAATGATGGTTAAGGAGTAGCTGACATTCTGTGACTGTGCTTTATGTTCCCTGGAATAGCAGGGCTTTAATCACAGGCAAAATTCGAAAGAATTTCACTGACTTTCACCTGTTGCTTGTGCTGCCACGTGCTGAAAAAAGAGCTAAGTGAGGAGATGATATTATATAAATAAACAGGGAAAAGGCAGAATCATAGAATGAGGTAACAGGATTATACTGACCTGCTCTCCTGAGGATTCCCCTGATCTGAGAGTGAGGGGAAGGATGCTCAGCAGATCAGGAGCACCTTCATGTCTTGTGCGAGGAGAGCAGCACCCCACCCAGGGGCTTTGAGGCTCCCTCCAGATCCCTGGCCAGAGAGATCCATCAGGCCAGACTGGGATGCCGGAGGGCAATTTTTGCCTCAAACTTTACAGGTGCTGCTCCACAGCCTCCTTTGACAGGGTTCTATGGTTTTGAGCTAAACAAGAATTGAGTTTTTTTGTAGGAAAGCTGAAAAACCAGTACAAGGGAAATTTCTGCCAGCTTTCCCTTACCAAGATCTTCTTTTTTCTCCCTCAGCAATATGGCTGGGAATGGGAAATGGAGGGAACTTGCCTTTATTTATGAAAAGAGTCAGTTCCCCAGTCTGGTGAGTTTCTCAACATTAAATTAACTGCACACACCAGATTATCCTCTGCCAATCCTGCCCTGCCATCCCACATGTGTGGGGGAGCAAGGAGGGGACGCCCTGGACCTCAGCTCACAACCCTGTGAGCTCTGTGCCCTGGCAATCTCGCCCAGGATCTGGCATCGACAGGACTTTCCCATCATACATTCCAAAATTGCAGTGTCGGGATGACAAAGCACCGACAGCGGAGAGCCAGGCCGCGGCTCGCCTGCCCTTCGGCATTAAAATGGATGAAATGAAAGTCAATTTTTCAGCTTCCAAACAGTCTGTGGTAGGGGAAAACATCTCCACTCTACTTGACTCCTCTTATATCCTTTTCATTTCCTCCCTGGCAGGAGGATTTGCCATCTCCTGCTCTCTCTGGGGCTCGCAGGGAGCAGCCAGGGGCACAGCGCTGCTGGGGCACATGGCACGGCACGAGGCAGAGTGGGGAGCATCCTCCAGCCCCAGTACTTGTGCCTGTGCCTCTCACCACGGGGCTTCTCTCTGTGATGAGGAAAGGGGGCAGATACTCACTAATTGTGGTGACTTCTCCCTGAACTCCCCGTGTGCATGGTCAGAGCCCCCATGGCCATCACACTGAGGATGTGCTGGTGGTGATGGTGCCCATTTGCACTGGAGAGGCACTGATTGGGGAGGGCAGGGCAGGGCTGTGCAAATACTTCATAGAATCATGGAATCACATTGTTGTTAACGTTGGAAAAGCCCTCTGAGATTATTGACTCCAACCACCAACTCAGCCTCACACCATGCTCACTGTTAAATCGTGTTCTCAAGCGTCCCATCCACAGGTTTTTGAGCACTTCCAGGGATGGTGACTCCACCACTGCCCTGTACCTTTTCCATGAAAAAATATTTCTTAATATGTGATCTAAACCTCCTCTGGTGCAACTTGCAGCTGTTCAGTAAGATGCAGCCTCTCTCAGGAGGGGTTAACAGTCTAAAAGGTTTCTGCCCTGCCTGGCATGGAGGATGGACTCGGCAGGGACACTGGGCACTTCTCCAGGTGGAGCTGAGTGGTTTGTGATAGATTGCTTTTATGGTTGAATTATGGTTGGCTGGGAAAGTATTGCAAAAGAAAGGAAAGAACTTCATGCCTGAAGGCACTTTCAGCAATGTATGAAATAAAAAATATATTTTAAATCATGAGGAAGAAAACAAAAATGGAGTCACATACAGAAGCAGGCACAAGTGTTACTGTAAATAAAATGAACAGTGATGCCAGTGGTAGCTTATGGACACAAAATGGGCAGCACAGGTGCAGAACAGAGCATCACCTCCGCTGCTGAAGGTGTTCCTTGTCTGCCAGAGCTGACAGAAATCCGTGTTCTTCTCTAAACAAGCCTTTTTCTCCCCAAGGAGCCCTTGTCCCTGAACCCCCAACACATGCAGGCTCTTCTGCTGTTCCAAGGAGCAGCCAGAATTCTGACACCTCTAAATGCTGCAGAATTCAACATCCCAGGGCAGTGCAGAAGGGCACCAACCTGTCACAGCTGAGGACAGGGAAACTTCCAAATGGAGAGAAATGGTGATGCCTTCCTAGATCATATTGGATCAGCGAGTGCACACCACTCCTTGGAATTAGGTTTGTATAAGGAAAGGTTCCATGGAGAGGCACCTGAACTGGGTGGCTTGGCAAGGTGTGCCCTCAGCATCCCCTCCCACCACCAGTGGGAAACAGTGCTGCTGGTGGGGTGTGGTGCCAGTGGTGGGTATGGGGTTGGGTGCTGGGGTGTGCTGGGATGTGGTGCCGATGGTGGGCTGTGGTGGGGTGTGGTGCTGTGGTGGGCTGTGGGGTCGGCAGCATGGAGCCTCTCACAGCCCTGGTACAGGCACTGCCCCACCACAGAGCACTGCCAGGGCCGTGAGGCTCCCTGCTGCAGGAGTCCCAGAGCAAGAGAAGGCCATCCTGGGAAGCTGCCATGGCTGCACAGCATGAGCTCTCTGTGGCAGACGGGGGTGCTCTGTCCCCCACCTGGGCATGGGTCAGGTGTGGGGACAGCGGGCTGGGATGGGACCATTCCCCCAGCAGAGCTGACCCCTTTACTCTGAGCTCATGAGATCCCATCCACGCTCTTCCTTTAGTGGTCTTGTAGGGAAATAATTAAAGATGAGAATTCTCTCAGATCCCTGCCCTCTGCTGAAATCAGAGAGTGCTGAATCTATTAAATATTTTGTCTCTGAACTTTTCAGGGATCCCGGTGATGTGAGGAACGCGCTTTCCCGGCAGTGTCCGTGAAACAGGCGCGGGGCCCGCGGCAGCGTCTGAGCAGCGGCGTGGCAGAGGGGGACACTCCACTTTGAAGCCAGAACAAACCTGCCACAGATGCCTCACGCTCCACATCCTTTCATTCCGTACATCCAATTAACCTCTCCTCGCCAAGGAGAGAGGACACTCTCCTTTGATTGGCAGTGCTTGTCCCGGTGCCGGTGGCTGGAGTTCAGAAACGCGGCTGGAAAATCAGGCTTTATTAAAACATCCTTTAGCACTTGAAATGAATTCCAGTGGTGTATGGCTAAGGCAGGAGATAATTCAGCATTTGTTACTTACTGACAGAATACAGAATTAGAATTTATAGTGCAAGTCCTAATGTCAGAAAGCCTAATGTACCAGCAGTTGAATTTCGGTGTGGTTTTGTAGCCTCACATCGGCTGCTCCTTTAGTGGGAGGGGTGGGAATGCTGCACGGCTCCGTGATACACTTACACCACAGAGTTAAACCTAAGTACAAGCAGAGCAGCAATTTGATGTATTTGTGGTGTGTGTGTGATGAGCATTTCGTCCCCACCAGCATTTGCTGACTGGCATCCTTTGGAAGAGAAGCATATTGTTGGAGTTATTTTTTCCTTAATGAGTGCTCAGGCTTTTCCAGCCTGAATAAGCATCTCCAGCTCCCAGTGTATTTTATCTGTGTGTCTGTATCCTTACTTAACTGAAGCAGCACAAAGATGGGGATACACCCATAATGGACAAGAAGAAGTGGCCTCAAGTTGTGCCAGGGGTGGTTTAGATTGAACATTAGGAGCAATTCCTTCCCTGAAAGGGTTGTCAGACCCTGAAATGGGCTGCCCAGGGCCATGGAAAGGGAGCAGCAAATTATTATGTGAGGGCAGTGACTGATCACTAGGCAGGAGAAAAACTCATGGAACAAATGATTTTATCTTTTCAAATTTCAAACACTTCTGACACAGCTTCTATCAGAATCCGTTCTCTTCCTAGATGCCACCAGGATGCCTGGGTGCCGGCAGGTGGCACGGTCGGGTACGCTCGGGTGCTCGGCCCTGAGCCCCGCCCGGAGCACGGGAGCTGGGCTGGAGGAAGGGCTCTAACTCCGAGCTGGGCACGGCTCCGTGCTGCCTGCTGGAAGGTCTAACACAAATCTTATCTGGGGCGATAATTAGTCGGGGTACCCCCAATTGCCTGATGAATGTACATGTTTTCCAGTCCTCCTTGCTGCAGTGAGTCTGTCTCACAGCCCCACCCTATCGATGCTGTAGATGCTGTTTCCTGCCCTCCTGGGAAAGCTCTGTGTTTGGGGAATCTAATCCTTATCCAGCTATTTTGAGAACAAAGGCAGAGTCTCAGTAAGCAGAATTATCTTGATGGCTTCAGAGCCCAGAGCAGTTTGTGGAAATTCAGGTGTTCCTTTCTCCCCTCCCTTGAAGAGAGGACTCCACCGGATTATCAGAAGGATGGGCAAACCAAACTTGGATAACAGGATGTGGAGGACGAGTGTGAAACGAGCAGTGGAAGCCCATCAGATAGCTAGGGAAGGCAGCGAGCACTGGAGATAAAGGGGGAAGCACCTATTTAGGTGTGTACAATGATTTCCTCGCCTCAGAAACAGGCCAAGTTCATTTATCTGCTAGAGCAATTCCTGGACACATTGTCAGAGCAACTCGTCAGAGGAGAGAAAATAATTGCAGGAGATAATTCTTTAGATTGAGGGGAAAGAGGTGCCCGAGGGCCTGCAGCAGGTTTAGCTCAGTGATGCGCTGGGCCCGTGCCGTTGGATGCCGTTGGATGCCGAGGGAGGGAAGGCAGAGGGGAAAGCCCCGGGAAACGCTGGTGATCCTGCAGGTTGGTGTTCCCCTGCATGGCTGGGCTCTAGCGGGACTCTGGGAGGCTCCAGGACAGTGTCCCAAGGGAGCTGTTTGCCACATGTGCAGCCCAAGTGGTGCCAGAGGGATCTCAGGGGCTAAGGCAGAACTGGTGGGCAAAGAAGCAATGAGCAGCAGTGGGAGCAGGGGAAAAACACAACGTGCACGGGGATGTGCGGAACTGGTGGTGAAGATGCGGCTTTAATCAGGCAAGGCTTCGGTGCCACACGCCTTTGGCAGGCTGGAGCCGCAGAGCCGGGGAGCAGCGTGTGAACAGGAGCCCCTGAGTAATTAGGAACGAGAACAAAAGCGGACACCAAGAGGGAGCTGAACGAGCCTGCGGCTGGACTCTCATTAACACAGACACAGTACCCCGGCAGCGCGCCCGGGGCAAAACCCCTTTGGTGGGATGGGACGGGGCAAGGCAGCGCAGCCTGGCACAGCCACCGTGGCCAGCCCGTGGCCAGCCCGCACGGCAGGGGCAGAGACACCTGGCAGCACCTATTGGGCCGTGGCACGGCCGTGCGTGGACACGACAGGTGAGATGCAGCCGGCCACCGTCGTCTGAGCTGGGGTGCCTTCCTCCTCATCATCCCCACAGGTGAGGACGTGTGCTGTCTGTGTGGTAAGGGTATTGGTATCAATATTCATGTTCTGGTTTAATTTTAAACCCCAGGAAGGCTACAGAAAGTGTTGGTAATGTAATTCAGGGGAGGAAATGGGTATGAGTGGGAACATACACTCCCTTGGGACTTTCCTAATCTCCTCAAGCAAATAAACAGATGAACTCCACGTGCAGGGGAAAAAAAAATTCCTGCATTAAAAATAAAACCCTTGAGCTGGAGAGACTGCACTGGAGCAGGCAAAATATTCTGCAATGGTGATAACAGGGACTGTTCCCTTGGGAAGGGGTTCAGAGGGATGCCCCATCCCTGGAAGTGTCCAAGACCAGGTTAAACAGGGCTCAGAGCAACCTGGCATAGTGGAAGGTGTCTCTGCCCATGGCAGGGGGTTGAAAAAGAGGGGCTGAAAAAGATGGGCTTCAAGGTCCCTCCAAGCCCAAGCCACTCAGTGATTCTGTGAAATCAAAGAGGCAGTGGAAGGTCTCTCTGGTCCCATACACTGGGGACATGCTGTGAGCCAGCCCTCCTGCAAGGTGCCCCAGGAATCTCTGGTACCTTCACCGTGTCTGAGCTGGCACCCCAAGCACTGTCCCTGTCCCAGCACCCCTGGCCCCTGGGGTTCCCCGCCACGGCACCGCCTCTGGCAAGGCCTGGTGCAGAGGGATTGTGCTGAGCATTCCCTGGCAGGAGCAGTGCTGGCAACTGCCAGGAAAATGGAGCATTTCCCTGCTGTCCAAGAGGAGGTGGAAAACATCCCAGTTCCGCGCTGCTCCTCCTGCAGGGATCAGGATGGAAGGTGCTGCCATGGCCCAGCCTGGGCCTCTGCCACAGACCTTTGTCCCAGGGGGCTCTGCCAGCTTTGGGGGCCCTGATGTGGGCTCAGACGTGGCCCAGGCAAGGAGCTGCTCGATCAACATGACACGGGCACCACAGGAACAGGAAAGCCCGGTTGGGGCACCAGCTCCCAAGGGACATAGCAGCAGAGAAAGGCAGACAGCTCTCACTTCCATCTGCCTGCTCCAAACCATTCTCTCCTCAGTGCCTCTCATTATGGTGCCAGTGAGACACAGCAGGGCTGAGTGCTGACGAGCATGTGGCAATCACAGCTCGGAAGAATTATAACAATGAGCCGCTTTTTTCTCCTCCGGTGCCGGAAGGTGCCTGTGTCTGATTTTGCCTCGTGGGGAATGTATGTGCCAACGGGGCTCCTTTCCCCAAAGCAATGATGAAGAAACTCCCCTCCTTCCTGTACTTCTTCCTCCTTCACGTTTGTGCTCGCTTCCCACAAGGCACAAATACTTGTTGTGACAGTGGTGATGCAGATGTGTCCAAACCTGTCCTTTGCCTTCAGATTCCTCGTCATTCATTAGCGGTGGCTGCAGATTTGCCTTTGGAGTCCTCTGCTCTTCTTTTATTCTTCATATTTAATGAGGCATGAAGAATTGTGCAATAAAAGCTCATCAAAGCTGTCATTTATCTATGTTTGACTGTCTTTGTTATATATTAGCAATAAATGCCCTAAAGCTTCCTGTATATGGAGACATTTCTCCTCATTATTTTGTGCTGTTTTGTCCAGAAATTCATTCACATACTTTTTTTTTCCAGTCTTCCTTCTCTGGTTCCTGACTAGGAGAGGGGCTGTGGGAGTCCTGCCACATCTTGAGGTGGAACCCATGGCTTCCTCCAACCCTTCCTTGAGGGTGTAGCTGCGATTTTCCTGTGCCCCGGGCTTGGTGCAGCCCTTACACCAGGACAAAAGGACGGAGCAGCCTGGGCTGCAGCACCCCGTGTCTCAGAGCAGCCTTGCCCAAGGAGCAGCCACAGTGCCCAGGCCGTGTTCCAGCCTGGGTCCTGCAGGTAGCAGGGCTGGGAGTGCTCCTCTGCCTGAGTGCCCTGCTCCCACAGCAGGGCTGGGAGTGCTCCTCTGCTCCCACAGCAGGGCTGGGAGTGCTCCTCTGCCCCAGTGTCCTGCTCCCACAGCAGGGCTGGGAGTGCTCCTCTGCTCCCACAGCAGGGCTGGGAGTGCTCCTCTGCTCCCACAGCAGGGCTGGGAGTGCTCCTCTGCTCCCACAGCAGGGCTGGGAGTGCTCCTCTGCCCCAGTGTCCTGCTCCCACAGCAGGCACCGCCGTGCTGGCTGCGGGAACAGCAGCAGCAGCGATGGAGATAAGGAGGAAATCCAGAGAGAGATTTTTCTCTGTTATCTTCTTCATCAAGGCAATGTCCAGTCTTCTGGCACAGAGGGAGGAAAAAGCCAGTAGGAGCTGTGTGGGTCAGACAATTCCAGGGAGGCTTCTTCACAGGGCTGGAAGGGAGCAGCACAGTCCAAAAGGAAATGTCTCCTGCCCTGGTTAGGGAAGGAGTCCTGTGGAAGAAATCATAAGATCATTAAATAACCTGGGTTGGTTTGGAAGGGACCTTAAAGATCATCTCATTCTATCCCTCACCATGGGCAGGGACACCTCCCACTGCCCCAGGCTGCTCCCAGCCCCAATGTCCAGCCTGGCCTTGGGCACTGCCAGGGATCCAGGGGCAGCCACAGCTGCTCTGGGCACCCTGTGCTCAGTGTTTATCTTTATCACAGCAAATGAGGAGCCCCATAACTCCATGCAGCTGCCACCCGAGCTGGCTGGATGTGGGGCTGAGCTGTCCCTGGGCAGCAGCCCAAGCCTGGCTCAGGGCAAGAGCCACAGGCAGAACTGCTGAGCTCAGGGGCTGTGTTCTCCTGGGACAGGACAGCACTTGGTCCCCAGAAGAGAAAGCATGGGTGTCCCAGCCTCCTCCCACCAGACTCCTCGAGATGGAGACACCAACACTCCTGAAGAGTTTCTCTTCAAGTTTAGGAGAATAATAAAAATGCGTAAGTAAGCAGGAAACATAAACAGAGAAAATAATTAGCTAATTACAACCTGCTTTAGCAGAACATTTTTAATTGTTAAAATAATTAGCGAGATTAAATTCAAAACACAAACTCCATAAATTCAACCTGAACTTGTCCTTGAAGCTCTCAAGTGCCTGAGCCAAATGCATTTACCTGGTGATACTTCCATTAGCACAACAGAATTCATTAAAACTTTTTTTTTTGAACCTTCCAGTTTATTTCATTTGACTTTCCCGAATATTTTTAACATTTCTGCCTTGAAATGGATATTTGAGAATACCTCTGTGGGGTTCTGAACAAAAAAATTAGTTAATATATTTTTTTTCTGCTCACCTCCTCTATTTGTTTACTGCATTTTGCATAGAAATCACTCCTATATTCAAGCACCTGATTCATTTCCTGTTTCCCAACTGTGGTTCTTGAGAAAGGATTTTAAAAAGCATTTCATCAGTCTGGGTCATTCATCTCCATTAGCATTACATCTCTGTAAGTGTCCCAAGTTCCTCAGAAATTCCTGTTCCTCACTGTCCTGCTGGGGATGTCTTTCTGACATTAAAATACTCAGCAATGGAAATTATCTAATCCTCAGGTTTCTGAGCATTTATTCCCTTGCAGGACCTGGCTGCTGTGATAATTGTGTGTGGATGTGCTGCACACATGGGGACACAGACCTGTCTCGAGAAGAGCAGTGTGGTCTGGGGCAGTTGTGTGCTGCCAGCTCCCTGCCCTCGTGCCTGTGGGTACCCCAATGCACCCCAGGTCTGCACACATGGCAGAATTTCACTGGTGGCTTGGGTTGGAAAAGCCCATCAAATCCAACCATTCCCCAGCACAGCCAAGGCCACCACTGCCCCATGTGCCTCATCCACAGAGCTGTTAAACCCCTCCAGTGATGGGGACTCCACCACAGCCCTTTCCATGGAGAAGTTTTCCCTGTATCCAACCTAAACCTCTTCTGGCACATTTTGAGGCTGTTTCCTCTTGTCCTATCACTGATCACCAGGAAGAAGAGCCCAATCCCTGCCTGGCTACAATGTCCTGTTTAGCTGTTTGAGGGTGCTGATGGACTTTTTGGTACAACTTTTTTTCACCAGAGAATGAAATTTCTGAGAAAATTTCATGTCAGGCCTGACACTGGAACTGGAGCTGTCCGCCAGGACCGTGCTGCAGGATCAGGTCCTGGATAATTTTCTCTCTCTTGTTAACCTTTAGCAGTTTTCCCCTAAAGAAGATTTCCAGGCTTGTCTCTCATTTTCCAATATCCTTTCGTTGGAACCCCTGTGGTACTTCCTGAATTTCTGACTCTCCAGCATCTCAGAAATATGTTGATGGGAATAAGCCAGAAATGTCTGGTGGAAACGAAGAGTTTGTTTCAGTCCATGAAGAAATGCAGGTCTGGAGCCAGGAAGTGTCAGGTTGGCAGGGAAGAGGGGGGGCTGTCGTGAATCTCTGTTCTGCCCCCGCTGTCGGTGCCCCTCGAGCAGGAACCTGAGGGCTCCCTCCTGCCCATGCCACCTCCACTGCCATCCCAGCTGCCACCTGCCCCCTCCACCCCCAGTCTTGATGGGCACTGGCCCTGCTCCACATCACTGATGCCGATGAGCAAATTGCAATTTGTTTAAAACTCCATTACCAGGACAGGATGTGGCACCAAACAATAAATAAAAAAGTGATGGTATCTCACCAATTCACGTCCCTTCATTCATCACCATGTGAGACTGAGGCTGATAACACCAGTGTGTTTGATACTCAGCCATCAGTCACTTCTTTGTGTGCCCTCATACATCTCAGATTAATTGACAAGATATTTATCGCTTGGACTTGTATGAATAAATATAATTCCCAAATACTGAGGCTTATTCTTGAGCATTCCTTTTCAATTCAGAGCTAATTGAAGAGAAGAGAAGAACTCAGAACTGCTTCATGAAGCTGGAGATCAGGCCAGCAACAGAGCATGTTCCCTCTTTTTCCCCTCAGGAGTTTCAGACCTATTTGTGTATGAGCTGCTTCCATCGTTATGTAACTCTGTCACTTCCTGAGTTTTCAGAGCCCATTAGGCAGGGTTATAAAACTGAATGGAAAAATGAGGATGATTGTAAGAGATGAGTCCCTCTCTGGTGCTGGCACTAACCTGTGGTACCAAAACCCTTTTTTTGGATCACTCCACTGGCATGAACGTGCTCCTGGTTCTGTTGCCAGTTTGCAGGAAGCCTGGGTACATTCTTGTCTTAAAATTACACCCACAACTACATTTCTGTGCTGCTGATTTGAAACCAAAATGGCAAATCCACATGGGATATACAAGTCACCTCAGCCCTCCCAGCTTCAGGTGTGTTGTGCTGGAAATGAGCACAATTCTGTAATTGCTGCTTCTTGGTTAAATTTGATCAGCAAAGTCTCATTCAAGGCAGACAGACATGGGCAGAGGAGTGTGTGAGGTGCAGGTCTGAGAGGACAGAAGGCAGGATTCAAAAAGGAGCTTGAGCAGATGGTTGGTCTGTGCAACCATCACCCTTCCTCCTTCTCACCTCTCACGTTTCAGATGTCATTGTCCATCAGCCTCTCCACACATTGCATTAGACTGAATTAAGGTTAAATTACTCTTCTGCTCATTTAAAATTTGGATGAAAGCTAATCTTGCTCTAAAATGACAGATGAAGGTAAGTTTGGACTAAGCCTTTCCCCAAAGGCCACGGGAGAGCCTCAGTGAGTGCCCTGGGAGTGGTGACCAGTGCCAGTACCTGGGGCAAGGGCTGCCACTTTCCTCTGCCCTGTGGCAGCTCCTGGTGCTGGGCTTGGTTAATTGGGTACTTAATGAGTCTCATCTTGGTCCTAGTGGAGTCAGTAGTAGGTCTGGGACCAACATGTCACACTGCTTTTCCTGTTTTAATTTACATTGATACTTTGCTCCTTACTTCAAGTGACTCTTGATCAAGGGTGAGTCCTGTGTGCTGGTGCTGCTGCATGTACAAACAGCCCCATATTTCTTCATTATCTGCCTTGGGAAGCTCCTTGCATGGAGATCTCAGTGCTGGTGAAAGGAGCTGAGCTTTTCTCATCACTCCTAAAGAGTTTCATCTCAGTCAGGCAGAGACCCATAACTGCCTATTGCAGGAAAAGAAGTTGCAATATTAAAAGCTGTCACTGCTGTAAATTGAGCAAAGATGAATAAGAAGCAGCAGTATTAAAAAGTGTCACTGCTGTAAGTACAGCAAAGATGGATAATTGGAAGGAGGTATAGCCCCAGTGCAGAAGGTATGTACCACACGTGCCAGCCATCAGTAACTCCCAGGAGCTGCCTTATCTGAGATGTCTGTGAAGGTGGGGGAGAACATACGAGATGATGGATGTGTTCCTAATGCTGTTACAGTCTTATCAGTTAAAAGAAACTTGAGATAGAAAGTTTGTGATTCCAGGCAATTGCAAGGTGTTGTCTCTCTGTCAGGGGCTGGTGGGAGCTGGATGTGCCTCAGAATCCAGTTTTCTGTTCAAATTCTCTTTGCAAGTTCATGGAGCTTTCTTCTTCCTGATGTATCAACAGCCATCTCATATCTTGTAGAGAGAACACAGGTACACTGAAAAAAGCCAGCAGAATGCAGTTTGAAACTGAAGATGAAACTACATTAGTACCTGCACAGTGTGTGCACACATGTGCAAAGCAGCAAGAGAACCAGAAAGAAAGGCAGTGAATAAAAAACACCTGTGAGAGTCAGGTGACAGCTTGGATTTTAAGTGGAACTTTTGGAACAGTCTTTGTGCTCCTCAGGAAGTCAGGAGTGAGCCTCCATCTCTGGTGGTGCACCTAAGCCAGGGAGGAAGGTGGCACAGATGCCTTTTATGAAAAATGCCTTTTTTTCAAGCAGATAGAATATGGAGAAGTAAAACAGGAAGAGAAAGTAAAGCTCAAGGTATAAGAGCAATGTGTTAAAAATCTCCTTTTTCTGTCATGACTTTTGCACTTCTTGTTGAAAAGGTCCACCCAACATCATCCCATGTGGGGCCTGGGCAGAGCACCCGCACCAACCTCCCATGGGCACGGCACACGGAGCCTTGGGAGGGTTTGCCTGCTGCAGACAGTGGAGAGAGGGCCAACAGAACCCATGAAAGATCCCCAAAAAGGCATGGAGAAGTTAAATGAGGAGAAGAGACATGGAGTCACATGTCACATGGATGAGGGGTGAACAAATCCACCCCAGACTTCAGGTGCTCTGACTTTGTGATGACCAACCCCAGGGCAGGGTGACCCACACCAGGACAGTGACCCACCCCAGGGCAGGGGGACTCACAGCTGCGAATGCCTCTTGTCCCTGAGGGTGAGGGACATCAGCTGCTCTGTGGACATGGCCGGGCACAGTGGGTGTCCCTCTGTGCCAACATGGGCTCCCTGTAGACTTTACCTATCTTCTAAAGCAAGAAATGGATGAGTCAGAAATCACTGCAGAACAGTTTATTACCCAAGTAATTAAATCTGTTGACTCACACAACTAAACCCTCAATTTACCAAACATGACATGATTTCCATCTTACCCGAGAAGTTGTGCCACATCCCAAATCATTAGGTGGTGGTGCAGCAGGAGTACACAGATGCTCCTCAGAGTTCTTTCAGAGCTTCTAGCATGAGAATAAGCAAACAAACAAACAGGACCCGACAAAGGCGGCAGGGTGTCATGGGAAGCACCAGCTCTCTGGGCTGCAGCAGAACAGGCAGAGCAGGCAGCGAGTTGCCTCGAGACAAGAAGTGTCGGCTCTGTAAAAGCATCAGTTCCCAGCCCACAATCCGATTTCTCACTGTGTTGCATAAAATGAACCTTTCCCCTCTGCAGGTAGCCAGCTTCTCAGAGATAGACTTCCACCTGCCACAGAAGCAGAGCCCATGACGGTGCCTGAGCAGATGTGTTACGGGCTCTCCCAGCACCAGCTCATTCCTAACGAGACATGCTTGAGTGCGTTTTGGAACATTCCCGTCCCTGCTGGTTGCCAGCTCATGACTTTTCATACTGGGAGTGAGGAAATGCTGTCCATAAATCAGCCTCCAGTACCCAAACACAGTCCCAGCACTCCAGCTGCGGGGTGTGCCAGGGGAGGGTGCCTGAGGGGACACCACATGATGGACACCAGGCAGCAGCAGGCACAGATCCTCAGCTACAGCTGGAGCCCTGTTCAAGCTAAACCTCCCCTGGCACGACTTGAGCCATTTCCTTTCCTCCTGTCCCTGTTCCCTGGGAGCAGAGCCCGACCCCCCTGAGCCCCCTCCTGTCAGGGACTTGTGCAGAGCCACAAGGTCCCCCCTGAGCCTCCTTTGCTCCAGGCTGGGCCCCTTTCCAGCTCCCTCAGCCAAGCAGGATCTCCCACTGCAGGAGTCTCTTCAGGTACATTTTTGTGTGCAGGAGAAGCAGCCTTGAAAAATGTTTTCCAGTGAGAGTTCTGCTGTCTGGTATAGGAGAGTCAAAGATTAAGATCAAGAGAAAATCACATAATGAATAATTTAGTCCCTAAATTTAGCATCTGACTCTGCAGAGGCTATTGGAAGGAAGGGTGCATTCGCTGGTATTTATCCCATGCACAGATGCACTGGAAAAAATCTTGGAATATTCAGCTATTTTCTTGATGGTGAATTGTCCCAATTACAGTGGTCAGAGCCCACCCGCACTGCTGCCCTCTCCAGCTGCTGTGTGAGGGCATCGCTCAGACACATGGTTTGGGAAGTTGGGGAATGACTCTCAGCCTGTTCAGCCTCACTGGGGTCATGCGTGGACAAGCAGCTGGGGAGGGAAACATGGACCTATAGCCCTTCCCCATGCTCCCCCTGTGCCTGTGGGAGCATTACGGAGGCAGAGTGGGCAGCAGGAGCCTCCGCTCCCATTCCAGGATGGGAGTGGGGAGCACTGGGGCATCCAGCTGGCAGGGGGAGCAGGGAGCAGGGGGGACACAGTGAGGGAAGCATTGGTTTGCTGGGAATGGGGTGACAGAGCAGCTCCAAACTGCTCTGTGGGATGGTGACTGGGGAGGGGTCTATCACAGTTTGGCTGTGATCCCCACAGCAGAGAGAAAATCACCACAGCATCCATCCAAGGTCTGAAAAAGAGGAAACAACCACTGGAGCGTGGAGTTGTTCGCTTCAGAAGGACTTTGCAGGCTCAGAGGTCACTTGTGAATTAACTGAAGAGAACAGAAACTCATCCATCTACAGGGATGGAGACGTGACACCGGCCTGCAGCAATGCTTGCCCAGACCCCAGTAATGCCTGCTGGCCCCCAGTTGGTGCCCGGGCTGCCCTGGCTGTGCTGGCAGCACAGGAAGACGAGGACAAAGCAGGGGGATTTGACATCACATCAGCACATCAGGTGTCCCCTGTGCCATGACCATGGCCCACCCTCCCATGGCCATTACAGAAATCTGCTGGAACTGCAATCTGCTTATTTGTTTAAAAACAACAAAACGCTATCAAAGTTCCCCAAATTCATCATGAAATTGATTAAACAGTGTAAGCAACTCAGTGTTTGGGAATATTAGAAATACATTAAAAAGAAAATTAAAGCATTACAGGATTAGGACTTTTCTGTTTGAATTGAAGTCTGCTATAATTCCATTAAAATTCACAGTTTCACACTGATTAGAGGCAGTGCTGTTCATCTTGCTCTGCTTTTGTTTTTCTAAGTGCAGTGGCAAAGTGTTGACAATGAAGTTCAGCTTTGTCGTGGGGCTGCTGACAAAGGTTTCAGGTTTATATGTCAGGAGGGCACACTCCATTTGCTGTCTCCCTCTCCTTCATTCTCCTCTGAGCAGCTTTTCTCTCACAGTCTCATTTTTGTGTCTGTGAATTCCCAACCATCATTAATTCTTCTATGGAGCACAGGAGTCTTTGTTGTGCTTTATTGATAAAGTGTTCTCTATTTGGTTTTATTATTGCTATGTATTGATAGTTTGTCTTCACCAAAAAAGGAAAAATCCAATCCATGGCAGTAAAACTGTATTAGGGTTATAAAGAATATTAAATTACAATGTTGAGTGTGAGGGGGACAGTACCTTGGGCATTTTATTTGAAGCCCAGATTGGTCTATATTTGCCTGGTTTGTTCCCACAGGTCCTGGTTGTGCTCTGAGCATCCCTTGCAGTGGAGCAGGACGGGGCTGGAGGCCCTGCCCCGGGGCTGCTGCCTGCTCCCTCTGCTGTAGAACGAACTCAGGCAGGAGCAGATCAGTGGATTAACGCTAGTGAATTACCACTGGCATTTCCTAGCCCTGCAGAAGGTGGGGAATCAAACCAGGCCATGGGAACAGCACTGTGGCTGCTGCCCAGCATGCACCAGCCATGGACCAGTGGGAATTCATAGAAAAGTAAATGTAATAAATTTTCAGAGCTATCTGAGTCAGACTATTACCTGGTCTGAGTGGATACCCATAAGTCTTAGTGTCCACAACAATGTAGTTCTGCAAAAGGGAAAATACAGCTGATATTTCTATCGCTCTCTCATTCATTTAAATCCGTATTCTCTCAGATTTTTCAGTGTGTGTTAATAAAGCTGAAAGGGTTCATCTTGAACAGTGGCAGAAGCATTGCATTTGCTGGTGAAAGCCCTGGGGAGGGCAGGGGCCAGCAGGGCAGCTGGGTATGGCTGTGCCAGGGCAGGCACAGTGTCCAACCCACCCCAGTCCTGCCCCTGCCAGGACCCGCAGCCTCCCCTGCTCCAAACTGGCACCTGAACTGCTCCTTTCTCCTCCTGGTGAGGGAGGCACATCTGGCTCACACAAATGTGTTCCAGCAACAGCAGCAATCAGTGGTTATGTGTATAGATGTAGATAGATATATAAATAAATGTTTAATTCTGTTTTGTTGTTCACAAAGATGGGGCAAAATACACCTTGTTTTAACAGGAAAAACTATGCTTTGACACAAATTATGAGAATTCTGACTTTCACAAAATTATTTCAAAGACAGAGATCCAGCCATGATAAAATCATGAGTGGTGAATTAATTTCATTTCTCTGACTTCTGACGTTTTCCTTAGTGAAAGGTCCAAGCCACACGATGAATCACTTTTGAAGCCAAAGCACCACCTAAGCTGCAGTGAAGAGGCTGGGACTTGTCTTTGTGCCCTGGTTTGTGCTCATTCCTAAAGATGGAGCCCAAAAGGCAGGGTGAGAGTGTGCAGAGCTCACCCGGGATGGGGCAGGAGCAGAGGGAGCAGCTTCGTGCCCACACCAGATGGACACTGCTCATCCCTCTGCCAGCTCAAGTTCTCCAGCACCTCAGGATGGGGGTGTGGTGAAACCTGTAGAAATGTCTTTTTCTTTATCTAACTTATGTATTCAGCTCATAATTCCATATCAAAAAGCTACAGGAGGCCAACTGTAGTATTTAATTAATATTTCCCATCTGCTTTTTAGCACCACTTTAATTATAAATAGTTAATTAAGTCACGGGGTAAGTCGATCACAGATAGGGAGTGGCCAGAGCTTGTACAGCCCAAAAGCCATGCCAAGGTCCCTTCCCAAGAGAGGGGGACAGCCTGGTGGGGATCTGCCCGTGCCTCTCACCTGTGCTTCCTGCAGCAGCACTTTGCAGCAGGGTTCAGGGCAGGATGGGACACCTGGACAACAGGAAAAGCCATTTGAGGCAAAACGAGCCTCTCCAAGCCCTTGGGAAGACTTGTGGGAAATCCAAGCAGGGTTTGCACAACTTGCTGAGTGTTTGTGCCCCCTGAGAGCTGCTCCAACCCGCGGGGCTGGGGATGTTCCTGGCTGAGCTGTCTCCAGGCAAAGCGGCTGCAAAAGTGACTTGAGTTAAAGTGAAATTCAAAAGCTGTTTACAGCTCCAGCATCCTTGGGTTTTGCTTCCTTCTCATTCCCTCTGAAATATTTCCTTTTGATATTTTAATTTCTTTTGGGCTGACTTTAAGGAAGAACGTTGGGTTGAAACAGATGGTTGTCAGCAAACCAATGCCTGCAAAGCACAATTGAGAATTAGCTACAAAACCCCAAAACTTGGCACCAGCAAAATCCTCTTGATATAATTGTCAAAAGAAATCTGGCTTAGAAAAATTTTTTGAATAATATTTTCAAAATTCAAATGTCTGAAACTTTAAACAAACAAAATACAGTTTATTTGAGTGTGTGCAAGTGGTAATGACAAACCCCCAAAGGTCATTCCCAAAAGACCACGTGTGACCCACAAAACTCCAGCTTGAGGCTCTTTCACCATGGGTCAGCTGCTGAACAGCAGGACGTGGTGTCCAGGGAGCGACCTTCAGCAGGAGAATTTTATCGAGTCACCTCCATCATCCATTTTCTCTATGGCTATGGTCAGCCCACTTCCCTGGCACCGGCACAGCAGTGCCACCAGGATCTGGCTGCCTGCCTTGAGGACATCAAACTGGCCAGGGGGGTGCAGCCTGAGCAATCCCCCTTTACCTTTCAACACAAAAATGCTCATTAGTAGCTTTACTAAAAGCCTCTCTCCTGTTCTTTTTTTTCAGGGAGAATTTGTTTACTTTGGCTGTTAACCAGGCTTGTTGAGAAGACCAAAAGTCTGTAAATTGCTGATACTCCTGGAAGAGGGCACGGGGCCTTCTGGAAGCAGCAGTGTATCCCAGGTTGAACCTTTGTTCTCCTAATCTTTGGCCATTATAATTTCTTTATGGATGAGGAGATTGTTTCACATGAATCCAGGGTGAATTTATTCCAGACTGAGAAAATAATTACTGATAAAAAGTGTAAGCACAGAAAAAAAAAAGAAATAATTTTCTCTTCTGCGTTCCCTTTTCCATTTGAATAGAATATTTTATTTAGAAACAAACAAATAAAAAACAAAGCAAAACAAAAAAAAAGACACTTAAAAAATCGGACAGCAAAACCATTGGCTGCAGAAGAGAGCTGTGAGGGAGTGAGAAATGGGCTCGACATCAGTGATACACATGGCCAAAGCTGGCATGGAAGGACGCCAGGTCCGGACCTTGCGGGAGAGGGGAGAAGCTGGGAACAAGGGCATCATTTCTGCCCCTCAGCTCTGCTGCCCACCGCTGCCAGAGGACACTGAGGGACCGACAACGAGCTCAGCAGACCAGATGTAGATGCCTCCTTGAAAGATTCATGGAATGTATCTGTGACACAGCCATTAAGGATATTCTTGGGTAAATCACTCCAATCACCACCTAATTGTCACAGCTCCCTGTGTTTGACAGCGCTCCTAATTTGGAGCTCACAGTGCTCTCCATTGTCCCCGCTGCCTAATTGGCAGACAGAGGACATTCATCACGCAGTGACACGGGTGTGGAACCAGGTCGAGGTAATCCATCACTGCTTGGATCCTCACAGGGACCTCCACGGCGCCAGCACACGGACTGGGCAGTGCTCACGGACTGGGCAGTGCTCAAGGACTGGGCAGTGCACAGGGACTGGGCAGTGCACACGGACTGGGCAGTGCTCAAGGACTGGGCAGTGCTCACGGACTGGGCAGTGCTCACGGACTGGGCAGTGCTCAGGGACTGGGCAGTGCTCAAGGACTGGGCAGTGCTCACAGACTGGGCAGTGCTCACGGACTGGGCAGTGCTCACGGACTGGGCAGTGCTCACAGACTGGGCAGTGCTCACGGACTGGGCAGTGCACAGGGACTGGGCAGTGCACACGGACTGGGCAGTGCTCACGGACTGGGCAGTGCACACGGACTGGGCAGTGCTCACGGACTGGGCGGTGCTCACGGACTGGGCAGTGCTCACGGACTGGGCAGTGCTCACGGACTGGGCAGTGCACACGGACTGGGCAGTGCACACGGACTGGGCAGTGCTCAAGGACTGGGCAGTGCTCACGGACTGGGCAGTGCACACGGACTGGGCAGTGCTCACGGACTGGGCAGTGCTCACGGACTGGGCAGTGCAGAGGGACTGGGCAGTGCACACGGACTGGGCACCTGTGGATAGTGGTGAAGCTGCCCTGCTGCCCCTCAGACATCCCTGGAGGACTTCCCTGTTCTTGATGATTTCATTTCCCCTTAAATATCCAGCAGCACTCAGGGTTCTGGAGTTGCACCTGCTCGATAGTATTTCCAGGTGCTGAGATCAAACTGTCAGGTTTGTAGTTTCCTGGGTCTTCCTCACAATTTTCTTGTAAATTCTCACTCCCACTGTGTTCCTGGACATCGCCTCCCTCCTGCTGGCACATTTCTCATCGTTCCCACGCCTGCACCAAGGGCTGGGCACCCCAGGAGCCCCCCATGGCTGCTCCGTGTGGCTGAGCCAGCATTAGCGCTCGCTGATGTATGTCCTCTGCAAGGCAGGATTGCATTTAGGAGAGATCCCTATGGCAACTTGCTAGGAACACACCCAAGACTGATGACTTCTCAGTCTGATTACATTTTTTGATCATTTAACTGTTTTTAATCCATTTAATTTCTGAGGCATCACTGGCTATAAGGCAATTTTTCAACGTTCCTGGGGCAGTGAGTCAAATTATTTTAGGAAACCTGTTTTGTGGCAGTTACCTTCAGCCAGCAAAGTTATCATCTCCCATGGCAAATGTCTGTAAGGCTTCTGCACCATAAAACCACTTTGTTTGGCATTAATTGCACTATGGAATTGAAGAGTTCGTTACTGAAGATTTCTCACACGAATTTTTTCCATTATTATTTCTGGGCCTGACAACTGGTCTTTGGTTATGAGAACATTTTAAGCACAGAGAGCAATGTAATTTCTCCTCTTTAGGAACCGACCCATTGTTCCAGGGTTTGTTAAAAATTATTATTAATGGCTTGGAGTATTCAACTAAGTTAATTTAATTCTCCTACGTACAAGCCATCCAATCATGTCACTGCAAATGCTTCTGAGCACTAGTGGCCCTGTGCAGGTAAAGCAGGACTTTGATTGTCACTGAGACTTGCAGGTAATTTCTTCCCTTGTTTTTAATTTTACCAACTGGCATCTTTGGCATCTTCAGCTCCCATGCTCTTCTCTGTTCCCTGAGGGCCCGTGGGCATCCCTTGGTGTCCATCTTGCTGTCCGTGTCTCCATTGCTGTTTCTGTTGGGCACAAGGGCAGCATTTCCAGCCCTTTCCTCCTCAGCTGTTCAGCGCATGGTGCCAAGTGCCCTCCCGTATTGCCCTCTCTTGCCACTCCCTTCTCTTTCTCCCAAACCTTCCAGAAGCCACGTTTTCTTCAGCAGTGTGATTGCTGAAGCTTTCTTGCAATTTCCAAAAGCACAGAATTGTCATCTGTGTTCTGAGGCTCTTGCTCTTGTCATGAGTCCTGAAGCCGTAACTCCCCGTGCTCAGCCGTTGTGTCTCAGCCATGGCTGAGCAAATGCACCGTGTTTACCCCTCCGTGGAGCTGCTTCTCCCGGCGGGAGAGGGGCTGCAGCAGCACCTCAGTGCAGTGCCTTGGCAATGCCTCTTCCTGGAAAGGTGATTAAGTACAGCTGAAGATAATATCTCAGAGAGCAAACAAAAATGCAGAAAAAAGAAAAATCATTTTCTCGGGAAAACAATATGAATTTTTCATTAAAAGCTGCACTCAGGCTGTCTGATGAGTGCTACGAGGTTATCCCAGCTGGAAAACACCCAGCTGACACCTGTGAACCTCTTCTGTCTCTTTTGACATCTTTAACTTAAAAACTTCTCTATTCCTTTCCAGCAGTTTCTCTTCAGCATCACCTCTCCTGGCAGCCAGACCAGAGACCAGGTAACAAGCTGGCAGCTCTCCAGACATGATTCCCATCAGTCCTGCTCTGCCAGACTCTCCAGTGGAGACAGCAGTGTCACATGGAGCCAGATCCCGGGCAATCCCACACCCTGCATCCCAGCACGACGTCTATGTGGCTTGAGTTACACCTCAGTTAGCAGTCACTGCAAAACAGCTCATAGCTGGATTAGGCTGGCAAATGGAACAGGAAAAAGGGAGGTCCCTGGACTGATTTATCCCCTCCCATGGCAGGTATGTATGAATCCCAGACTGGTTAGAGTCGGGACGCACCTTAAATCCCCCTCCAGCCCCTGCCATGGCAGGGACACCTCCCACTGTCCCAGGCTGCTCCCAGCCCCAATGTCCAGCCTGGCCTTGGGCACTGCCAGGGATCCAGGGGCAGCCACAGCTGCTCTGGGCACCCTGTACCAGGGCCTGCCCACCCTCCCAGGGAACAATTCCTGCCCAATGTCCCATCCAGCCCTGCCCTCTGGCAGTGGGATCCATTCCCCCTTGTCCTGTCACTCCAGGCCCTTGTCCAAAGTCCCCTAAGTCCAGCAGCACAACAGTTCCCCTTGCAGAGAAGGGGGAACAGGTAGGAAATCCATGAGGGGTCTACATTGCACAACTTACCAACTGATACCCCATATATAAATATAACATTTGGTGTTATATCACAGACCCATCATCAGGAAATTCAGGAATTTCCATGGCTATTTAGGCTTGATTTTCCAGGGATCAGCTGATCTGAAGAGCAGCCCTTCCCTGCTGAGCACAAACACACTCTGTGACTAAACTGCCCTCACAGCAGGCTGAAACACCAGCAATGGTGTCATGCAAATGCCCTTGATCTTTTGCTATAAATTCAAAATTCTTTAAACCTAGGTCCATAAAATCTCTAGAAATGAGTTGTTATGGTAGAAAGAAACCTATGTGATTTTCTGAATAAAACCTCTGAAAAGGGCAGTCTGAGGGACAACTGATGACAGAGGTGTCTGAACTGACAGAACCTGATTAAATTTGGCCTTGAGATAGAAACTGAGTTCAGTCCTGGGTCTCCCAGAACACTAGGAGGGGACAGTCTGATGGGGATCAAAAGCCAGAGCAAATCTTGTCACAGCCCCTGTGAAGTGAAACCAATGAGTTTTACACAGCAGCACTTCAGGGCTTTTATGTGTGTAAAATCTCACAACGCAGCCCTGATGTCTTCTTCTTCTTCATTTAGCTTTCATGATTCTCTTTTGGAAATACATGTTGAAATAAAAGCAAAAAAACCACAAGCAATGCTATAATATGGACAAGGTGGCTAGAAATTCCCCATGTGTAAATCATGAGTCTGTGTTTCCTTCTGCACTCAAAGAAAAATTGTCTTTGCTGGACCATCCCTGCAGCCCCACTGGGTCTGTAGCTCTGCCTTTCCCCCATGAAAATTCGGAGAATGAGGCATGACTCTGACAGACTTTCGGGCTTAATGATTAAATGCTTGAAAATACAGCAAATTAAATATATTTGAAGAAATAAGGCAAAAAAAAACCCCCAAAACAAAAACTTGAAGAAAAATTATCATTTCCCAATTCATTAATATTAATACTGGAACTTCAAATGGGAGATCCTCCTCAAGGCTTGAAGCATGAAGCTACTGCAGTCCTGCAGCTGCTCAGGAGAGGCTAAAGCTGGTGAAAAGGGCCCCACTGGGAAGAGCAACTATCTCAGCTGGATCTTGGAGGAACACCTGAAAACAGTTAAAATTTTATGAGAAACACCTGAAAACACTTACAGTAATTTACTCACAGCTCGGAAGATGCATATATGTGTATGTTGTAGAAGTATTCAACCCCCTATTGAAAGCCAGTGGTGAACACAACGGGTTTGTGTGGGTGCAGTGGAAAGAAGAAATGGAACTGATCCACTCAAGTCCCATTGCCTCTGTCCGAGGTTTGTATGGTTTGGTGCAGCCCAACTACCCTTTATTCCACACCACATATAGAATTAGAGAATCACAGGCTGGTTTGTGTTGAGAGGCACCTTAAATATCATCAGTCCTGTCCCAGGCTGCTCCCAGCCCCAATGTCCAGCCTGGCCTTGGGCACTGCCAGGGATCCAGGGGCAGCCACAGCTGCTCTGGGCACCCTGTGCCAGGGCCTGCCCACCCTCCCAGGGAACAATTCCTGCCCAATGTCCCTGGCAGTCCTGTAAGCACTGCTGAGAGCTAGGCTTTCTGGGTCACCCTCCTTGCAGATGTCCCTCCCCCTCCCAAAATTAGTGGCAGATTGCAAATGTTTTGCAATCTAATCTGCTCTAAATGCAGTGTACTAAACTGAAAAAATACTGTCAAAAGCCCACATTTCATTGGCTTTGTAAAGGGAGAGGGCACCATGCTCAGAATCCATTCCCTGCTTTCTGAGCGTCCCTTCTCTGGCAGGCAGGGGCACTCCCGTGCCCTGCTGCTGCTGGCCCTCATCCCCCAGGAGATGCCCTGGCAGCAGGCACCCACAGGGCAAGGAGCCTGACGGGAGCAGCTCAGCCCAGCCCTGACTGCTCAGGATGCAGGGACCCAGCTGGGGATGAGGTGGGGATGGGGCAGGGGGACTGAGGCTGGAGGAGGAGCAGCAGGAGCTCCCGAGGGGCGCAGGCACTGCCCAAGGGCCAGCACGGGGGCTTTTCCCCACAGCTCCACAGACCCCCCAGGCACAGAACATTGCTAAAGCATCGATATCAGCCTGTGAACACATCAAATAAATATTCCGGTGTGTTTGTGCCATCAGATGGATAACCCGGCAGTGTTTGGGTTTGGCTTTGAAAGCCAATGACACCCTCAGCATTCCCTTGGCAACTGAGGCACTGCAGAGAAACTCCTTTTACATTTAACAACTTTAAATGTGTTGACACACATCAAATCCTGATCTGGGGTAGGTTTAAGTGACACATGTCATCTGACTGGAGGGTTTATGTGTTTGCCAGTGTGAACACAAAAAGGCTCAGCATGTCTGAGGAGAAGCAGAATCAGATCTGTGACAACAAAATTTGCTTGCAGATAATTAATCACATTTGTAAATAAGTGAGGCCATATTTGCATCCCTTTTGTTTCTTCTTCTTATGATCTACAGGTCAACTCTTGCTGTGAAAATATTAACAGTGAGCAGATTTGCCAGTCACATGCCCCAGTACTGACTGAAGATGTATTTTGGTGCTCAGACAGACGTGTTTATGCTAGAAGGGCTCCCAGCCCCAGCAGCGGGGCCCGGTGAGCAGAGCGAGCCAAGGGTCTCCCACGAGGGTCAGGCTGCAGAGCCAGAGCTGTAAATAACCAGAGCAGGCTGTTTGCTGCACTGAGGAAGGAAGCAAACTCTTCAAATAAATAAAGGAGCCTTAAGCTGCAGGAGGGTAGATTTAGATGGATCTTGGGCAGGAATTGTTCCCTGGGAGGGTGGGCAGGCCCTGGCACAGGGTGCCCAGAGCAGCTGTGGCTGCCCCTGGATCCCTGGCAGTGCCCAAGGCCAGGCTGGACATTGGGGCTGGGAGCAGCCTGGGACAGTGGGAGGTGTCCCTGCCATGGCAGGGGTGGCACTGGGTGGGCTTTGAGGTCTCTCCCAACCCAAACCAGTCTGGGATTCTGTGATTCTGTGATTCATACATACCTGGATGTTTGTCTCTGGTTTACTGGTAGGACATTACATTTTCCTGGCAACACTTGCCTTGCAGTACCCAGAACATCATCACTGCAGCTATGGCCAAAATACAGGGCAGAAACAGTGGAGACCATTCCCAGCATCCCAAGCACCCCTCACTGCCCACAGTGCAAGGATGATGCTGCAGCTTTAGTGTGTCCAACAGAGAGGGTGTGTGCACATGGGAAACCTAGTCCCAAATTCTTGAAGCAGTTTCTGAATCAGAGGAATAGGATCCCGCATCTTGTCTGTGCAGGTTCTTTATACTGACGATACAACTTCTTTCTTGAATCCAGCTAATGAACCCTGGCCTCAAAAGCCAATATCTGTTTTCCCCAGAACTATTGATTGCAACTCGAGTATAATTCTTCCATATAGTTTCTTGTTAAAAAAAAAAAAAAAGCAAGCTATTTAAGTGCCTATCAACAAAAGATGTAATTTTAGTTAAGTCTCTTTGGGTTCTTAAATGTGTTGCCATTATCAGAGGGAGAAAGAATTACAGGACAGATAAGAACACTAAAATCTTGTAATCTTATGCATTACACAGTGGGGTTTTTTTCTCACTTACAAAACCTCCAGGAAATGCCAGGATTCAATGGCTCAGGAACGCCCGGATGCAGATGCACAAATGCACCTGGTTAACTTTGTTTCCAACACAGCTGAGTTTCAAGATGGAGCAGCAAACTGCAAACATGCACAAATGAGGGACAGAGAAGCAGCCACTCAGAGAACCCGTGGGATCAAGTGTCCATCATTTGCATGTGCTCCAGAGGAGACCCCAGCCCATTTATGGCCTGCCCTGATGCAGACCATGGCATGCACGGAGGGATGGAACCCTTGCACGTGTGGCTTTTAACATTCATCACACACCAACATTTTCCATAAACCTGTTGAGAGCACACTGAAGTTTCATTCTCCTGGTACTTGTTTGGAAACAGATTTGATACTTCTTGCACATTTTTCTGCACGTCCAAAGGCACAGAAGGCGCTCTGCAGCCGGGGGGCTGTGTACACTGGTGTTTATGCGGTTGATTAATGAGATGGATTTTCTATGTGGGATGCTGTCAGGAGCGTTTGCACAGGGCTGTGTAATTCTCTCATTTGTGAACCTTCTGCAAGTGGCAGAAGGGAGCTGAGGAGGAGCAGGGAGATGTGGGAGATGTGATCCAGGCAGCTCCCCAGAGCAAGCCCCACCCAGGTGTGGTGTCAGAGAAACGAGTCTCTGCTGCAGGTTCAGAGGCACCGAGGTCACCCCAGCGCTACTGTGCTGCTTTGGGGGATGCTTTAGGGCTGTACAGACAGGCCCCTGGTGTGCCCCATGGAGCTGTGGGTCCAGCAGACCCCTGCCACCAGCTGCCTTCAGCAGGTGAGGGACACCTCCCCCCTTGGCTTCCAAGGGGTCTCCATGGACAAAACTGGGCCAAGCGTTGTGATTGACATGCGTGTGACTTTTGACAGGCCATGGGTGGCAGACCAGGAGTGACACCAGGCTCTGTGGACCTGAGTGATGAGACCAGGCTCTCTGGGAAGGGCTGTTCCAGCAGCCCTCTCCTCCGGCCCCAAAGCTGCTGTCAGGGGACACTGGGCACCAAGTGCTCCAGCCATCACCGTGTGCTGCTCACACCTGCCCTCTCCCACCTCCTCATGGTGTCCAGCACCTCTGCTGCTCCCTGGCCTTGTGTCCGTGGTGGGCATGGGCAGGATGTGATCCCAGGGAAGCCTCTGACGGCTCTCCTGCTCCTCTGGGACACATTGCCAGACTGGCCTGCAGGAGCAAAGAGCTTTCTGAAATTCTACTATTTAGGTTTATTCAAACTGGAAAAAAGATGGAAATCAAAAAACAACCTGAATATGACCCTGAAGTTTCTGGGATTTGCATTAAAATCCTTCCCCCATCCCACCCTTGAACTGGATTCCCAGGCTGCTCCAAGCACGTGCTGTGCTATAACATGGCAGCAGAGTTTTCAATGCATTTTTTGCTGCCTGTTTTGCAGAATGTGTTTCTGCAGGATTCAATTTACAAGCCAAACTTTGGAAAGATCATTTTTATATTTCTTTCACATCTCCACGGATCTGAAGTAAACAATTCTGACTTGCTTAATTCTTAATTCAGTGTTTTGTAAGAGAAGCCATTCGACCTCATCAGCTTTTGAGTCTCAGAAAGAAGGGAAGTAGAAGATTACAGAAAACTTTTCTTGCTGCTCTCTGTGACCATCAGTCAGAAAGAGCAGAAGGTGATGTGTTAAGACACCCTGACTCAGGCTGAGATTTAATTGCCCTCTTGTACTTTCCCTGGGAAAGCAGACTTGCACAGGCACAAAAGGTCACCAGAAGAGCCACAACCTGTAGGAACTCCACTTCAGTTTCCAGGAAAATACCAAAATAAACAAGTGAACCAACTGTATGTCCTTGCAAGGAAACAAAAGGAAAATAAAAACTCAACATTCATTTGTAAGACACTTCATGTCAATTCACTCTCATGGTTTTCCAGGGCACAGAGGAGGATCTTGTGGAGAGGAGTAGCTGTGCCTTGAGCAAGGTGTTCTCCTACCTGATCCTGGCAAACGCTGCCCAGGTGATGCCCTGGTGCCAGAGATGGGAGAGCCCTCAGAGACCTTTCCTGGAGAATAATGAGCAAAAACCAAACGGGGAAACAGACGGGCAGAGCTTTGTAGCCATGCAGCAACTTCAGCATCATTAGAGGCATTGTTTAAAACCGGCAGACTGTGGGGTGGTGTGTGGAAAGCACCTCACCCACTGCAGGTGGGGCTGTTCTGGGAAGCGCTCCCCAGCCTGGAGCCGATTAATCCTTACTGGAACACAAGAACAGGTACCTGCATGAAGGATGGGGTAAAGGGCTCTTTATCAAATTAAAAGGCTTGGATTATATTTTAAATTGATTGTAAGCTTTAGAGATTTTTGTTCCAGTAAAAGTATTGATCAGTGGGGGATTTGCATATTCCTCTTTCACAGTACAAGGTGGTTCTGCCACCAGCAGTTATTGCAGGGCTGGTTAAGTAAAACAGGAAAAGATTAAAGGCTGCAGGAATATTTTTCACATTGCCAAAAAAATATTTTTTTCTAGGATAAAGTTAAAACTCTTTAATGTACATTTTATTTTTCAATAGATTCAACCAGCAATAGATACAGGCTTTGCTGCAACATCTCCTTACCTCTAATGACTTGCCAGGTTTTCAGCACCAACATAAGAAGAAAAACAATGGAACAGCTTCAGTCTGATTTTAGCTCCTTTTAAGCACTTCTCAGTTACAAGAGCTCCAGCAGGAATGCCATTTTTAATTACCAGAGCTATGCTGTATCCACGTCTGAAATCACAGTCCTGTGCTCAGAGGTGGGAGAGAAGACTTCCTGATGCCACTGGCAGAAAGCAGAGTCAATATTTAGACGTTTCAGATGGCTTTTATTTTTAATTCCAGTAACTACAACTGGCCTCCCATTGCTAACTACCTCTTGCAGCAGCAAAGGTAAAGCAGGTTCTCGGGCCTTGGTGATCAAATGTGACCTCAGAGAGCTGCATTGGCAAGAAGTGATTGCACTCCTGGGCAGGGGCCAGGGCCTGTGGCCAGTGTGGGGAGCCCTGATCCCACTGCTCCCCCAGCTCCCTGCTCCCTCCTGTCCCTTTCTGGCACACGACCCCACCGTCCAGTCCCAGCTGCAGAGCTCCTCCCCTAGATCCTGCCTGAGCCCCTTGGCAGAAGAAATGGTGCCTGGAAAGGATATTCTCCCTCATCCCAAACCCCTGGGAGCCTCTCCTGGGAGCAGAAAGTCTGTGAACAGCAGCAGAGGGCAATCTCAGCATCAGTCCTCCATCCCACCAGGTCAGCAAAAAGCCAGACCCACCAACTATTTGCTGACTTCTGCCTCAAGCTGGGGGAGCCCCTGGGGATGTTGGGCTGGTCCCACAGTGTGGGGAGTGCCTGGGGGGGCTTCAGCACAGCTGAGGAATCTCCTCCCTGCCCTCCTTAGTGCTTGTCCCCTATCCACAGGCATCTGCAGTCTGTAGGGCAGCACCCAACAGGCCACTGGGTGCACAGAGAGGGTTGGGTGAGGGGTCACAGGCTCAGGGTCACTTCCCATTTCTGGCCACACACAGTTCTTCTGGCTGATTATTTGCACTTGGATTTTGCACTGTAAGAGATCAAGCCATGCTGCCCACTCCTGCAATTGGGTAAGGAACAATTCTGAAAAGCTTTGCTTTTTACAGTGCATAATCACAGCAGTTTAAAATTTAAACAAAAAAAAAAAAAAAAAAAAAGGTCAGAATGCACCCCCATCCCACTCTGCATCAGGGAATTTAGGGCAAGAGCCAAGAAGGAGAACTGTGAATTTCAAGTCAGATTTCAAGTGCCTGGAATCAAACCCACGTAAGCGGCGGGCATTTACCCTTGCCCAGGTTTGGATACGAGCACGGGGAGCACGAGCACTTTGCTGGCTTCACAGGCACGGCAGAACAAAGGCAGCGCAGTCCCAGCCCCGGCGCCCAGGGAGCCGCGCACCAAAGCGGCCGCGAATCCTCTCATGCCCGGAGATCAAGCAGGAGAAGTTCGCACCAGGATTCTGGGCATGTAGAGCGACGCTCGCGGTCATGGCAGTGCCGTTAGTAAATCTGATGTGGCAGATGGGATATCTGTCACCAGGAAAAAGAACGCGATCGTTAGAAGACGAGTCCATGGTACAAGTCCTCAGGAGCATCGTAGGGATGAGACCACTGCGGCTCCCGCCGGCTCCCTGGCTCAGGAGGGATCATTCTGAAAATACTTCAATCGTGAATGGTTTCTTTATTGCCTGCAGGACCTCCCCAGCAGCACCAATTCTGTACCTATTTCTGTGAGGACAAGCAGAATCATGTTCCTTACAATTACCCTACACAGAATTTCTCAGCCAGGGATCTGGGAACCGCACTGATTCCAGGTACTCGCCCAGGATCCTTCAGGGACAGTTTGCTTCATGGCCTTCTCCCTGAACACCCTCTTAGTTGACCTGTGGTCCCAGAAAGCATCCCTCACAAGGGGATACAAGTCACATCCTTCCAAAATGGTTTCTCTTCAAATGAAATTCTGGTTCTGCTCATTTTTAAAAGTTTTTCCTCACATATCACACAAAACAATCTGCTCCAGCACTGGGATTTCAGGTTCAGCTCAGAATTCACTTTTGATAGAGATATGTTGACTTGCTGCTGTTTACGTTTTTGCCAAGCCAAGATAAGGCCTCAAGTTTGCAGCAAGGCTGTGGTATGAAATCAGAGCACGGCATTGTTGCATGGCTGCTCTTCAAAGGCAAACTTCAGTCCCTGTGAAACGCCTGCACGAGGCACGGGACGGTGTCAGGGTTGCCTGTCCCTCACACAGCAGACTGTCCACTGGTGGGTCTGCAGGAAGGGGACAGCATCTTCCAGCAGGGCCCTGGGAAGTGCTCCGAGGTGGCACACCAGGTGCCAGGCGCGGGGTGGCACTGAGGACACATCCCTGGGGGGAATGGTGGCCACCAGCACCACCACAGCTCTGGGGCACAGCATCACCAGCACCCTGTCCCTACCCCAGGGCACTCAAATCAGGACCACAGGGATTAGAGGATGCTCCAGGAGGCTGAAAGCAGGACCACAGAGATTCCAGGTGCTCATGTGACCACCGAGCAGTGCTGATGCCAGCAGAGAGCCCAAAACTGACCCCAGGAATTGAGATGCCTCAAGAAGTGCCAGCACAGGGGGACAATCACTGTCCTGGTCCTGTGGCCCTGCTATTTTTTGTTCTATTTGCACTCTGGAAAAATCTCCCCAGGGGTACAAACACCAGGGTTTTTTTCCCTTGGTCCATCTTCAAGACTATTTCAAGACAACAATAAATAAATTCATAGACTTGAAATGCATGTTATTAACTGACCATTTTAGAACAATACACTGCAAAAGGCATATTTCCTCCAGGAATGTTTTCCTAAATTCCATTTGCTATTGTAAATAATAAACCTACAATCTGTGAGTCCAGACATTACAGGAGTACTGAAGGGCTGGATACTTTAGAAATGGAAAATGCTTTTGGCTATGTATTTTATCATTCTTTATGTATTTTGTTTTGAACATGAATAGTTCATAAATGCACATTAAATCCACAAGGTATCTCAGTATATCGACCCCTCCTCACCAAGTGTCTCCCTGAGCACATGGCAGGGTTTTTGTCTGGTAACTATGGTGATATGCAAGGGTGGGATTCTTCAGTGGGTTTGGGGCTTTAGAGGTGCTGGGGCCAGGGGGGGCTAGGCTGGACACTGTCCTTTTTTATGTATGTTGTAGTGCTGGTTAACATAAAACAGCTTTTTGCTAAGATAAAATAAAAACTAAGAGTAACAGTTGATAGACACTGTGTATAAAAAGCCAGATCAGCCTGACAAACAGCTGCAGCACTTTAGATTTGTCTTCATGGATATGCATTTGTCTTTACAAAATATTTCTGCATGACCTGACATTACCAAGGTCAAAATTTGGAACCCAAAAATAACTCATATGAATGTAGACTAGAATGAGGTCAGAATGGATCTGCCAAGGCAGCTCTTGAGCGTGAATATTTAAGTCCCATCTCTGAGAGCAAGGTGTTCTCCTGCTGCTCTCCTGTACTTTGCAGTTTAGCTTTGTACAAGAGCACAAATTTTAGATAAATGTTCTCCAGCAGACCCATTTCGCAGCCCTGAGTGGCTCATTTCTTGTGCAGTCTTTGGGGCCTGCACAGGCTGAACTGCTGAAAATGAGACATCCCTCTGATAACAGCGATCATCCTCCTAAGTGACGCCTACTCCGGCTCTGTGACTCGGCAGGGAGAGCAGCCAGGCAGGAGGTGGCTGTGGAGGAGGAAAACATCAACGTGTTCCCGCAAAATGGTTTCCCAAATGTGGATGTGATGTGCCTTAACGCCATTATCAGCTGCAATGAGGTGGAGAGGTCACTGCAGCAGCTGAGCCGCTTTATTGAACTCGTCTGTCATGGTCGGGAGCCGCTCCGAGGACCGGCCCCTTCCCTCCCGCCCACAGGAGCGCCGAGACTTCCCGGTGGTGGCACCGACACAGCCCTGTGCAACGAGCAGAACCAACGGCGACAACGAGCTGCTGCTCGGGGTTGTAACGCAACAGCAACGCAGCCGCTTCTCGGGGTTGTAATGCAACTACACAAACACTGCTCCGGGTTGTAATGCACCTACACAGCCACTGCTCGGGGTTGTAATGCAACAACTACATAACCACTGCTGAGTATCCTCACCAAGCACACACACAGTGCCTCCGAGAGGAACATCCCTGCCAGTTCCACGCTTGGTGTTTATTTCCTTCCCCCTAGCACTCCCCATCTCCGCTCTTTGCGCCCAGCACCTGCTCAAGGACACTGTGGACTGTCCCAGATGAAGGCACCAGCCCTGTTTCAGAACACTGTGCACCCAGGTGCTCACAGAAATAGTAGCAATCAAACAGCATCTAGCCAAGCAGAAAGGCCAAGCCAGCACTAAGCAAAAGGATTTTTATTTTAAAATTTAATACATATCAGACCAGTTCTTAAAAGGCTTACAGAGTTTTCCTTCTCCATATTGCTTTGTCACTGATATCTGAAAGTTTGTTTAGATCTTACTATTCCTGTAACACCTGCCACCAAACTGATGGCAACTGATCTGGAGAAGAGGATGTGCCACATAATTTGAACTTCCTTCTAGGACTGTCCCACCAGGGGGTGACAATAGTGGGGGAAAGGAAACTGATGAAAACCCCTTTTATAGCCCAAATACAGGAACTTCACTCGGGTGGAGGTAGGGATGCACCCAACCACCTGCCCTGGGCTGGGCTGAGCATGCTCCAGCCGGACCGAGTTCAGGTTGCACTGATCTGGTGGAAATGACTCAGGACAAGGGTGATGCTGGCCAGACCTGATACCAGGGTGCCTCAGAAGCCAGAAGATTCCCTGGTACCTCCAGTGCACGTTGGGGTGACAGTGCAGCTGCCAGAGGGAGGTACTGGGGCTGGAGCAGAGCCTGGGGCTGAGGCTGAGATTGGAGCAGGGGCAGGGGCTGAGGCTGGGACTGGGACTAGGCTGCCCCAGAAAGCAGTGAGGTTCTACAGAGCTCCATGGGGCTCTGCAGACACAGCAAACACAGAAGAGAAGAAAGGCCTGTGATCACAGGAATAATTGCTGAGGAATATCAGACAGGGTTTGTTTGCAGAGTGTTCTCTCAGTCTCACAATAAAAGACATGAAAGGACAGTAATTGGCCACTAGGGATAGAGTTAATGGTAAATACTCTAATAAAAAAAACCTAGGCTGCACTGCAAGTAGATCACTTATCATGGGGTTTCTCCGATAGAAAGACTTTTCCCCACACCTCTGCACTTTTACGCTTGATTTGCCAGTGACTTCTGCAATTACAGCATCTAAACAAATCAGGAAAGAGCCTTTTGTTGGTCTGAATTAGAAAATGAGTCTGTCTAGGTGGAGAACTGCCATCATTTTAAATTGCCTTCTCTGGAGCTTGGCATTCCAGGCTTTGGGGCTGGGGGCATATTTGGCTCGGACTGTTATCTTATATTTTGACTCAGCTGAGCACAGAAATACGTGCCCGGGAACTGAAGCTCTAATGTTCTGGTATTCACTGGATTTTATTAAAAATAGGTTTGGGCATTGGTGAGGACAGTGCCTGTGCAGCACCATGGGACAACCTGATCCTGCTCTGCATTAGAGCCTCAGAATGGACGGAAAGGGTAATTTTGCTAAGTCAAAATAAAAATGGTTTGAGTGTCTACAATGTGTAACTGCAAGGGACGTCCTCCACTAGGGCTGGCCCTGGTGCAGAGCCAAGCAGGGCCAACCGTGACCCCCTTGGCCATGCCCTTCAGACAGACCCCTCAAGGTGTCAGGTCTGTAGGTGGGACCACACAGGGCAGGGAGCAGAGAGGGACAGTGCCCATTCTCACACTCATGGAAGGAAAAATTAGGCTTTCTTATATTTTTAATTTTCAGAGAGGAAAGATAAATGCTTTTTACACTACTTTGACCTGGAGCTGTGGTCTTTTACAGTCTCATACATAATGTCAAGGTTAAGAAAAATTATCTGGACACCCAAGGACCACAACACTGCCCTCACTCAAGCAGAGCTCACATTAGAGATTCCTGATAACTAAGACATCAGTGAGTATGAAGCAAAAGGACATGGTGTTATGTCCTAATTGCACATTCAGTCTTAGGATAATGCAAAGGGGTGGAATGAGATGCTCTTTGAGGTCTCTTCCAACCCAAACCATTCTGTGATTCTATGATTTTCATCTCATGGTACTTTGGCAATCAAAGCCCAAAAGGTCAAGATCTCTTCTTATTTCTGCTCTTGCTTCATATGCAAGCAGATATTTTCATAGATCTGAAATTATAGGCCTGTAGATCATAAAAAGCCTTTTTAAAAATTCTTGTTAATTACAATGTCTTTAGATTAAAATCAACAGTACATAAAAAATACTCTGTGCAATTAACCATCAGGATTCAGTCATTTTATTTCTCTATTTCTGCCTTCAGAACCAAGGGCCAAGAGCACTTTCAGGCTACAGCAGAAGGAGTTCAAGGAGACATCTGAGCTGGTAAACACCACCCTGCTGAGCAGGAGCAAAGGGTCCCTGCTCATTCTGGACACTTGTGGAATCTGTAGTTTATCTGATGGCATTTCTTGAACCAAAAGTAGGTGAAGTCATGGATGCAAAAACCTCAGTGGCAATCCCTCCCTTAGCTGCCCTTCCTGCTGGACACTTCCCAATTAGCTCTCCAACAGGCAAGGGCCAAAAGCTTGCGTAGAAAATTAAATCCTTCTGCTTGTTAATAATCCTTGCATAAATACCAAAATCCATTAAATTAATTTCTTTGTTAAAATTAAGTAAAACCAAGATATTCACAACTGCACACCAGTAACCTCCAAAGTTAGTGGGTAACACGAGAATAAAAAGGTCTGGAAAGTTCCTCTGGAAACACTATTGGACATGATTTCTGCTTCACACATGGATGGGATAGCTGGAATAAAGTCACAGCCACGTTTGAATGTTTGGAAAGCACTGCCCAAAAGATCTTCTGTTATGTTTAATGGAGGAGTTGTTGAAAATAGAAAAAATATTTGTAACATTCAGGGAATTAAAAATGTAATAGAGTTGAACTGATGTGCTATCAATGACCTCCTTATCTCTCACCAGAAAAATCACAGCACCTGCCTGTCTTACAAAAGAGTGAATTTCCAAACTGCTGGAGGATTTGTTCCCGCACACATGGCTCTGTGTGGCTTTGGCCACCGGCTCAGCTGCTGGTCACTCACATTTTCTGCAGCAAGGTGGCAGGAACCCACATCAAAATAGGGAGATAAAAGATCAATAAATATTTAAATTAAATGACATGCTAATCAAAGGCAGGAAGACTTGTGACATTTACCCAGGCAAACCTGGGGAACTCAGGGAAGCAATCACTTACGCTCCTGATTATCTTCAAGAGCTCTCGCATGTCCCAGCGGGCTGGGAAAGGAACAGGAGTATTTATTTTTAAAAAGGGGGGGCAGGGGAATTGGAAACCAGTCAATCCACATTACGTGCCTACAAACAGAGTGAATCAAAGCATAGAACAGGTGATTTGTTAACAGCCAGAGGTAATAAATAGAGCTGGCTGCAGTGATTCTCCATTTCACTCAGATTTGGGGGTTTTACTGCTGGTGTCAGTCTGGAATGATGGGTAGGCTTACCCAGAAGAATAAGACAGAGAGCAATAACATAAATATTGGCAACTGCCTATTTGCTGCAGGCAGCGCACTTACTGGATCTGACTGAAGCCTTATTGCAGTCACATCTTCCTTTCATTTCTTTGGGACTTTCATAAGTTTCACACATTCGGGTGATTTTTACAATCTTCTGTGTTTGTTCATCGTGGTATGAATCTGTTTTATAAGTGCCTTTTGGGGAAATGGGCTTTGTACAAACATTTTGCATCAACGTATCCCAAGGAATAAATGAAATTTTTAAAAAGATTTCTGTGCTGGTCACCCACACTTGTCCTGGCTCACTAAGGGCCCAGACTGGAAAAGCTCTTTTAGTCCTTTTAGCCCTTTTAGCCCAAGTTTAGTTTGAGATCTTGCTCAAGTGTTAGGAAGCCCTGGAGCTGTTAGAGTTGGGTCACTGTCTGTGTCTCTGATGTACTCTCTTCTGACAAAACCTTTTCCCATTGGACCTTCATCTGTATGTAAAGGCATACACATTCCATCTGGCATGAAAGGGAAGGAATGAGCTGGCTTTGGCTTTTGACTCCTCAAACAACAAAATTCATTTTTGTGATGATGCTGTGCTCAGACTGCTATCTGTTTTCTCTTGGACCTCTCTTTGGAGTTTGCAGGGACAATAAAATACCTTAGTCCGGTGTAGCCAAAATTGTTTAAATGTCATATTTTAAATTTTCCTGTTTTGAAAACATCAGCATATCAGTGATTGATGGAAAGATTCTAGAAATTAAAATAGACTATAAAAATAACTTGTTCTATGTACTTCAAGTTCCTCAAATAGTGTCTTGGGTTTTCTCAAACCTCAGTTTTTTCCTCTCCCTCTCCCTTGCAGTGGTCTCTCTCTCCACCAGAGAATTCCAGGGGAGGAAGGTCGATTTCACTTTTTCAGAGCTAAATTATTCAGCGAGATCGGAAGATCTGCTGCTGTCATATCATCCCCTCCGTGGCACGTCACCGCTGAGCGCCGCGCACCGCGCCCCGGAGGCTGGAAGTGGGTCACGGCAGAGCGCACCCAGCCCCGCATCGCGCATCCCCCGGGCAGCACCGCCCCGCTCCTCTCACACCGGGGCACGGCTCTGCCCCGTCAGACGCCCGGATCTCAGCCTGCACCCTGCACGTTTTATTACAGACCAGCCCAAAAATATTACTTTAAAAGGCCTCTCTCAGTTTGGAACTCCTAAAGCAGATGAGCTCAGATAGTGTTGCACCAGCACTATTTCACTCCAGGATTGTGTTGTTATGCCTCTACTCATCTTCAGGCCAAGGAAGCAAGAGGGGCCAAGGAGGAAAAGTAAAAACATTAGCAAAGTAAAAACCCGGTTTGAACATCTTCATACAGAAAAAGGCTGAGAGATAAGCTGCGCTTAGAACCTTTCACATGTCAGCTCAGATGCACAAATGATACAAAGGAGGATGCTTGGAACACATTGCTTGAAGCGTGTCCATCTCATGCAGGATCCTTGTGGTCCTGGGGCAGCTCAGCACCTACAAACCTACAGCTCTTTTGGATCTGCTCAGACAGGAGGTTCCTCACTTTTGATTAAAGTACAATAAAAATTTATTCTTCTTTCTAAATTATTTCCTGTTTCTCTGAAGTGCTAGATTTTACTGTGATCCAAACCAGAATTTTCCTGAATAAAACTAGAGAAAATAAGAATTTGCATTTAATTAAAGAAGGCCCAGTTAGGTCACTTGGAAGACACATACAGCAAATTTAAATGTTTGGAGTTGTACTTGGGTCCTGTGAAAGGACATTAACTACAAAGGCTGGTCAGGCTCATCTGTGGCAGCTCCCCAGTTTCTGGGCAGGAAAGTTTTCTGCAGGAGTCTGGCAGGTGCCTGGGGCAGGGGAGGCTCACAGAGCCAGTGTAGTGGGTCCCCTCATCCCACTCCTCACAGCTGGGACTCCTCTGTGCCCTCAGGGGACTCGTGTCCCCATCTCAGGTGCAGAGCAGGCCCTGAGCTGGTCCCTCCCTGCTCCAACCCGGCTCCCGCCCTCCTCCTTTCCTGGTCTTCAAGCAATGGCTGCCAGTCCATTTCACTAAGGAGCCAAAATTTGTAAAACGCTCCAGGAGCAGTATTTGAAGAATCAACAGGTTGCATTTTCCATCCTACTTATATACACAGGTTGCATAAAATGATGACTGAAAATGAGCTTTAAAGTTCCCTGTGTGTTGCTAACAAGTGCACATCCTACAGCAGACATTCTGACACATGATTCCAGATATTTTTTTTAGCAAGCAAGGATCTCAGCCGGAAAGCAGAAAGTGTTGTGCAACACTAGTACCAAGTGACTTTGCATAGTAACAATTTGAATTATTTCTGCAAGGCAACACATTTTGGAGAAGATGGCTGGTAGATCTGCATGATGAGATTATCTGTGTGGGAACAGTTGTGTCTGCTCCTTATTTTTTGGCTGCAGCATCTTTGTTGCTGGGGTGGAGGGGCCTCAGTGCAGCAATGGTTGGTGATGAGCAGGGCAGGAGCACCGGGCACTGTGTGAATGCTGTCAGGGTGCTGAGCACGGAGCCACAGCGCAATGCTGCTCTCGTGGTGCCAGTTTGCAATCACAACCTCTGCCACTGCACTAAATGCTCCCCTATCACTTCTTTCCCCCAATAAATGGGATTCATCCTCATTGTTTCCCATGAGGCAGCTCAATTGTGGCCCAGCAGAGAGGGACCAGAGGGGTTAAAGGCAGCCCCAAACCCTACACTGTAGTATATTTAATGCTGTCCCTTTACATCATTTTAATATGAATTTTAGATGTGGTTATCCAAAAGTACATGTATTACAACCCTGAAAGCTCTTTATTTTAAGCAATCATATAATTACTGGCTGTTTTCAAATTGCTCTGCTCTCCTCTAATCTTGTTTTCATAATGAAATTTACTTAAGTCTAATATAGGCATAATGTAGAGTAATGTATCTTCTGCACCTCAGAATGAATGTTGGAAGTGTAAATTCATTACTTCTCCTTCAGCAGATCTCCTTTTTATCTCTCTTCTATAGACATTACAGTCATATTTTTCTCCTGAATACACTGATGAGGATCCAAAACTAATTTTCACCAAAATGAGAACTCCTTAAAAACATGCTCTTATCATATCGTGCAGGCTCTCTCAGCTCCACCACTTTCACCCCAGCTTTCATTTATAAGTGGGTTTTCTTTTCCTCCCAGCATTTCTCTCCATCTGCAGGACCAAGTCTTCTCCTTCCCCTGTGCCCAGCCCCTCCAAGGAGTAGATTCCTTTGGTGAGCAGAGGAGGGTTCATTTGCACAGGTCTATCCTGGGGCAAGAGGAAGGACAAAAATGCATTGACCCAGGAAAAATCTGGAACTCAGCAGTTTGCCCTGACTTCAAGTGCCTCCCAGCTCCTGATTCTGCTTCAAGACAAAGTAAAATCAACCGTTTAAGGTCAATTTCTACTGCTTGGGCAGGCAGATACATAATTCCCTACTCAGTGGTACACACTCATTCACCACTTCAGTCATTCACCAGAGCTGACAGAACCTTTGATGTCAGGTCTGCAATTGGTAATTGGGCTTAATCACTTTCAAAGACACCTTTCACATGGCAGAAAGTCTGAATTCTGAAAGAGAACCACCAAAACCTCCAAAAACACAGTCCTAAAATAATTGCCATTTCAATTTAGATTGCTGCAATTGTATTCTTGCCTACCCAGCTCTTTTTGCATTGCAGTATGGAAAAATAAAGAAAGATGAATTTCAATCATGCTGTTGCCCTGAAAGCTATTATCACAAGATTGATTAACTGAGACTACTTTGTTTGAACAATGGGTTGTGGAGAGAGAAAAAATACATTTTCCCTCGGTCTTAATCCATGAAACAGTGATTAGACATTTATTTCTCAATTGGCATGGTCAAAATCAATACATGTTTTCCAAAGATGTGCGCAATTCGCTTTAAGAACTTGTCCTTGCGTGGTCTTCAAGTACTACGAGTTGTTTGGTAATTATTTGTTTCTAGATTTTGATAGATTCTCCTTTCTTGTCCACGACTTCACACTGCTGGAACTTTTGCCAACTTGCCAAGGGGTTCCTGATACACAACCCCGGGTGGTTAAAGAGAAGCGAAGATGTCTCTGCATTCGCCAGCTGGGCTGGGCTTCAATAGGAGGAGGGATGGTGCATGTGGGGTAACAACTCCAGCCCACATCCAGATGCAGCTGTAGGTGGCAAGGCATGTGTCAGGCTGTTGTGTTGCATCCTTCTTGCAGATGATAGGCCTGGGTCCTGCCCTCTGCTCAGCCCTTTGCTGCCGCTCTCATGACAGCGCAGAGCAACACAGTTTGCCTATGGACTCTTTGTGCTCCCTCCTCAAACTGACCCCTCCCATCGAGCCTTCAGGGGACAGGCACTTGGTTATGAATCCTCTGCAGCAAGAAACTTCTGCCCTTGGACACTGAGAAAGTGATTAGAAAGGTAAACTAAACAAATCAGCTGCTTCGGGGTAAAGAGGTTTCATGGAAGCATTGGGCAGACTGGGTGAAACAAAAGACCTTTCCCTATGTATCTCCTTTCCCCATACAAATACCCTCAGGGTTGTTCTGAAAATTCTCTTCTTTTGAATTTCTGTCCCAGTTTCTTCTAGCAAGTTCAAAAGTGCCCTGAGACCACCTGCTATATCCATCCGTAACCAATTTGATATCATGAATCATTGAATCACGTAATATAATGTAATAATGAGCAGGTTGGATAGCAGCTTTATGAGCTGATGCTCTCTTAAATAAGTTCATGCTGAAACAGAATCCTTCAGCCAATTTTTTCCACTTCCCCTGCTGTTCAGGGGCAAACTAGGAAAACTAAGGAAAAAATCAGAGCTGAGAGCAGCACTGCTACGTGTCTGAAACCTGCTCGGCCATCTGAAGAGATATTAAAGGAATACAGATATCTGAGCACATTTCGCTGAAGAAGGCAGCCTTAATTTTAGCTGGCTGGCAGATGGGGTTTCTCATTAGCCTGTCTTTTCATCTTATTTCATGCAATTAAGTAGGTTTGGGAGGGACCCTACGGGACTGGCCATCTTCCAAAGGCTTGCAGAGCCCAGGCTGCATGGCTCCCCACTCCACAGCCGGCTGCCCTGTCCTGTGGAGCTGTTTTCCTTGTCACACACAGAGCCAAAGGAAGGCTTTTCTGTGTGGATCAGGTCTGCAGAGCTCCAGTGCTGCATGGAGCAGCCTATCATCCCTCAACAGCACTTCCCCAATGCTGAGACAAACATTGGGCCTGGGAGGAATGGTGGTGGAGATCGAAGAGGAACTCAATGTGCCCTGTCCTTCTTCAGCTCCTTCTAGAGCATCAGAGACCCTGCAAGAAAAGAGGGGTTCTCCATCAGGGTCTTCCCAAGAGGGGCAGGAACAGCTTGATCCAGTAGGAACATCTCAGTAGATTCATATTTCCTCTACATAGCTGCAATTTATAAACAACCTGTTCAACTTCCTCCCTCTGACTTTGCTCTTACAGCCCAGAGAGATGCTCTAATGGTGCCACCACTCTGGACAGTGACACTCTGGCACTCCACAGCACCCAGCCATGGGACAAGAGGGGGGATGGAAACAGCCCTTGGGACACGGGTCAGTGGTGGACTTGGCAGTGCTGCGTTAGCAGCTGGACCTGATGATCTTAGAGGGCTTTTCCAACCCAAATGATTCTGTCATTCTGTGAACCCATCCTGGGGTGCACCATGGCAGATCTCCTTCAGCTCCCAGCATAGCCCCAGGAACGAGCAGATGCAGGTGGCCACACACCCCAGGGGGGTACCTGGGCAGGGGTCACTCCCTCGCTGCCACATCCCACCCTGCCACTTCATCCACCTCGCTCCCAAGCCCCCTCAGCATCGCTTCCTCTGCTGCGCTGCTCGGAGGCATCAGGCACAGCCATCGTGTCACCCTCTCATGTCAGAGCCCATCCTGAAAGCCTTTATGGGAGCTGTTTCAGCATTCAGAGGGACCATTGGTCTGAGTAAAACCTGCTCCCCAGGATTTATAGGACAGGCCCCATATTTTGCAGTCCATTCCTTCGGCATTATTTCTTTGTTCCCATAGAAACGGGGGGGCTTTAAAGAGTAGTCTGGAGCAGGGATAATGAAAATAAATCCAAACAAAACCCTGTCAAACCTCTGTACACATGTATTGGGGGAAGAAAATAAAATCCTTGACTCCTTTTTCTGTATTCTGTAAAACATTGTAATTTAGTTGGGTAAAAAACCCCAAACTCTCATGGATGTGATCCTTCTGCATTGTTTGCTTTTGTTCAAAGGCAATTTCAGAAAAATGCTTAGCAACATATACAGAAGGAAGCTGCTAAATCTTTGTATTAATTCTAAAACCCCCTTTTCTTATTAAGTCACAAGAGATAGCTTTTACTTTGTTTCCAGCAAAAGGTAATTTGGGCTTTATTTTATTTAGAACATTGCCCACCGTGCTGGAGAGGCAAGATTTCTTAATTGCTTTGTTGCAAAAACAATTTATGTGGGGGCTTTTAATGAGTTTAATTTTCTTTAAAGTTTTCCATGTACAAATGTGGCAGCATTTTGAAATCAAATAAATTATCTACCTAGCTGCCTCAGTGCTCCCATCATTACACTGAGCACTTGAAGCTGTTCCACGAGGCTTATTGTACAGAAATTATCTGTACAGAGACGAGATGGAGTTGGCGGTTGGAAAAAACAATAAGCAAGAGAGAAAAAGAGGGAGATTATTACCTCTATCCTTGAAGCTGTCCTCCTACTACGAAGCTGGAGCTGCATCCAAACGTGGGGAGTTGCTACACAAAGACAGGGTTTTGAGAAGATGGCAAAATATCTGCTCAGAGAGTCACAAACAGGCTTGGGTTGGAAAGGACCTCAAATCCCACCCGGTGCCACCCCAGCCATGGCAGGGACACCTCCCACTGCCCCAGGCTGCTCCCAGCCCCAATGCCCAGCCTGGCCTTGGGCACTGCCAGGGATCCAGGGGCAGCCACAGCTGCTCTGGGCACCCTGTGCCAGGGCCTGCCCACCCTCCCAGGAAAGAATTTCCCTCTAATCCCTAATCTGCCTCCCCTCCCCTCAGAACTGTTGCCCTCAGGTTGATTGGTGGTGCACAGAGCGCACGCTAACGCACACCACGGAGTAAGGAGTGCATCTGAAGAAGCAGTGGCTCAACAGCAAGCCAGAAGGCAGAGTTCTCTCTCTGCATCAACAAACATCCCAAGACTTCCAGAAGCTGAATTCTGTTCCAAACCCATCAACAGCCTCACACCTGGGTAGTCAGGATGCGGTGTCTTGGAGAGGCACTTGCCTGAACAGATGACTTATTAATTTCATCAAGCCCTGCAATGCTTACAGCAGGTACCTGCATGTCCTCCTTGAGAAGGGAGCCAAATCGAGGGCAGTTTTGCCACTTCCCATGGACCTCACCATTTAAAAATTTTGCTTGTCAGCATCTGTAGGTGTCTCTGACTTTCTAATGACACACGGAGCTGATGCTGTAGCTGCACACATCTCATCTCGTGCCGTATTTCAGGGAGGCAATAGTTTATTAGATGCTGTTGGAGCTCTTCTCTTTCAACTGTCCCCATGCAGCTCAGGGACCAGCCAACCTGAGGTCCCTGCCAACCTCAGCCAGTCTGAGATGCTGTGATGTGTCATCCCATCTTGTACCCCAAATTCTCAGGTCCCCAAATTCATAACAAATAGATCATAATGACCCCAAGCCATCTCCATGCCTTCTCTATCCAATGCCTAGGAGCTCCCTCCAGCCCAGGATGGGGCCCTCGGTCCTGCCTCAACTCCATCCCACGTCCCAGCCCAACCTGAGACCTTGCCTGTCACCTCTCTGGCCATTCCAGCACTCAGAACCATCTGATCCCACAGAAGCAACTACAGCAAAGGGTCTGAATAGGTCACAGCTGGATGAAATTCCAGAGAAGCTTCAGGAAGAACAAGTGATCCAAACTGAAATCACAAAATGTGTCTAAATTTCCTCACGTGGCTGTTGACCACAAGCTCTCAGAGGTGAGAGAACCGAACATGAAATCCTGCACTGTTCTTGTTAGGAAGCTGGAGGCACTCATAGTTAATTTACATGATATATAAGATTTAACAATAAAGAATTCATGAAGCAGGAGTTAAATATCTCAGCTGCTGAGCAAATGGGGACATTTCCTCCACCACAGGCGGATGATTAATTTTACTCAGGTACCTGGACATCAGACAAAAAGTCCTGTTTATCATCTAGACAGGAGATGATTCCACCTCTCTTGCCTTGAAGAGTGTTGCCATTTCTGAAACATGAGTGAGATCCATCACTAATACTTCAGGAAGAGCATTAGAATGAACCCTCCAGGTCAGTTCTACAAGATAGGGAGGGAGGGAGCTGTAGGATATATAATCATGTATTTATCCTGTAGCTTGAGGTGTAAGTTCATAATGACCCTTTTGCAATCCCCTAACAGTGTCAAATCTTAAAAGCAATATCCAGAAAGAGCAGAGGAAATATACAGAGCTCTAGTTAAAATATTGTTTGAGAAAAAAAAAAATCCAGATGACTTCTCTTTGGAAAGGGACAGGAAAAGGGGAATTTAAATTGTATGCATTATACCAAGCCCCAATTCCTGCCCCATCTTCCCCAGAGCCATCCCCAGCCAGAGAAGGAGAACGCCATGAACGCTGTGGTGTGTGGCTCACAGCTGTCCTTCCTTCCTTAGCCAGACACAGCAATCCATGGAGCACATAAAGCGTTCGAACAAATGCCTCCCAACAGGATGGAGGGACCCTACATGTTGGCTGTGGAGGAGGAGATGTTCTGGGGAGGAAAGCAGATAAAAGGGAGAGCTTTTCATCTCTCCAGTGCAGCCAAACATTTCACTGGTAAAGCAGCAGAAACAAGGCACTCCTCTTGCACCTTCCCAGGTACTCCTGCACACCAGCACCAGCCTAGACCTTCCCAGGAACAAGGGGGCTCTGGCTGCTAACACTTCACATCCTCCTGGATGTGCCACCTCCATGAGACAACAACTCCAAGAATAATGTGACAGCGACAGCTAATTAGTGTTGTATGACACCATGACAGTGTCATCCCTGAAAGTGCCACAGTCCAAAATGATGGATTAACATGGTGACTCTTGTATGGGAAACATCTAAACAGTGACAGCTTGGTAGCTGAGCAGGTCACCGCCGGTTAGACATGCTGATGCTCATTATGTTCAGCAGTACCTCGCTGCTCAGGAATAGTCAGGCTCATTGTATCGTCCATAATAAATAAAGTTCAAAAGACACAGAGTTCGTGGGCAGCCAGGACAGCCATGGGCATCGCCAGGCATTTAACTTGTCAGATTGTTGCCTTCAAAGTGTGTTCTCTGTATAGCAGTGTTGCTGAGAAATGCCATTTCCTAAGTGCCTGTTTCCAGATGAGATGTTATTACTTATTTATAAGCACACAACAAGTGCCTGGAAATTAAGAGATATTCACAAAAATTAGATCTCTGGTGACCATCAACCGCATGATGCTGCCAGAGCATCTTCTGTATGTTGTGTTTGCTCTTAGTGTGAGTAGTAAGAACAATTTGGATTCATTTCTTACAAGTTTTTTTGTGATTAATCTGAATTTTCTTTCAGTCCAAATAGTTCTGCTTTTGAAAATGCACTGAGTGATCACACAGGGGCTCTGCCTGGCAGCTAGAGCTGGTTTTGCCCACACACCAAAGCCAGACATAGTCAAGGTGCAAAGCCCTGTGGTTCAAGGTTCATCCACCTATGCACATGTAAGGAGAGTTTTGCACAGAAACTCCTCTGCCTCTCCCCACTGCAGGCCATGGGGGCAGTGGGGCCACCAAGGCCACTCCTCAGTGTCATCTCTACAGCTGCCTGAGGAACACCACAGCCCTTCTCCATCCCTCCAGCCTCTGCCAAGCAAGAGGTGTTTGGAATCAAACTCCAAATGCAGACAAACTAACAATTTCATTTTTCCATTTCCCAGCCCAGATGAACAGGGAAGGATGCCAGGCAAGGGCCAAGACACAGCCCAGAGCATTCCCAGTGCCAAGCCAGCCATGTCCTGGCAGGCAGTGGGCACCATTCCCCCAGCCCCCACGGCCTCTCCAGCCCCCCCAAGAGTGCACTGCTGACAGCAGGCAGCCCCATCGCTCTCCTGAAGAGCAAAGCCTTTTTTATCTCTTCCTTTGTGAGCTAATAATGTTTTTTTAATTGAAACATGTTCAGCTTCTCCTTTCTTCTTGTTTCAAGTGATTTCTGCCTCTGCCAGCAAAATAAGAGCTTGTGTTGCTGGGTGTCTTTTTTTTTTTTTTTTCCAGAAAATGCAAGGGTTTTTTTCTTCCTCCTTTTTTTTTTTTTGCAAGATTTCAACTCTTTGACTTTGGAAGAGAAATCATTGTGGAGAAAGTATTTCTTGAAATGATGACAGAAGCAAAATTATATTCCTTTGTAGAAAACAGGGACATTTGAAGACAGGCTTTACATCTTTGTTCTTTGTTCCGGGAAGTGAGAATTTGCAGGGTCTTGGACCATTAATCCTTCCCCATTCTTGGTTTTTGAAGATGAACGTTGCAAAGAATGAGGCATTGTGCTTGAAAGGTCTTTTCAGAAAATACCTTTTCCTTCCACAATATGTTCCAGCTCTCTGATAATTTGCAGAATAACTTGGCAATTTGTGGCTTTTCCTCATAAATATTTATTTTCCCAGGACACCCTAGTGTGATCGGGCGTGAGCAGCCTCCCCCCACGTTCCCAGCACAGCGGGTGTGGCAGCTGCCCTGAGCACCGGCACTCACCGGGCTCTTTCCCAAAGACCTGGCCTTACCAGAGCCTGCTCCAGCCACAGCAGGGCTGGTGGCAGCCTGGAGGCCACGGCACCGGGGTTCTCCTGCTCCCTCTACATGCCCAGGCTCCTCGGGGTGAAACCAGTTCTCCTCTGCTTAGGTTAGGACATGTTCTCATAGAATCCAAGACTAGTGTGGGTAGGAAGGGACCTCAAAGCCCATCCCATTCCACCCCCTGCCATGGGCAGGGACACCTCCCACTGTCTCACGCTGTTTTAAGTCCCATCCAGCCTGGCCTTGTGCACTGCCAGGGATCCACAGCTGCTCTGGGCACCCTGTGTCAGGGCCTGCCCACCCTCCCAGGGAACAATTTCTTCCCAACATCCAATTAAAATTCACCCTCCTTTGGCTTAGAGCCATTTTTCTCTGTAAATATTTTAGTCCTCTTGCTTCATTAATGAGGGGAGATGCCAAAGCCATAGATGAGCATTACCCACAGCAGGAAGGTACGTGGACCATGAGCCCCACGTGCACCTGGCTGAAGGGACTGTTCTGCAGGTGATGAGGGTGCTGGTACTGGGGCAGGGCTCTGCCACTGTTCACTCTCTATCATTACAAACAAGCAAGGAGCATGACCAGCATGGGGAAAACTGGCAGGTTTTGTTACCCAGCCAGTGCTCTCCCATGTTCTATGGTATTGCTCGAAGTACATTAAGTACATTAACACCAGACTGTGACACATGTGGAGGTGGGAATCCGAGGGCCACTCAGTGCTGTGAAGTTTCCCACTTTATCGGTTAGAGAAGCAGCTCTGCCAACTTGGGGCTGTGAAACTCCGCGCTCAATACGCTCACAATTTCTCAGCTCTTAAGTGGTGTGGGGCAGCCGCAGCGAGGGGCTGGGAGCAGGTCCGGTGGGGCCCTCTTGCCGCCTGGGTCTGTGGCAGGGGGCACGTCCACGTGTATCATACAATTAGAGAATGGCCTGGGTTGGAACAGACCTTAAAGACCATCCAGTTCCAACCACCAGCTCTGATCCCAGCTCCCCGGAGGTCAGGGGCTCCTCAAGCCGCACTCCGGTCTGCAGCGTCGCACTGTGGTGGTTGTCGCTTGACGCCTCTTTAACAACGCTTCTGGCAGAAAAAAAAAAAAAAAAAAAAGCCTCAGACGCGACTCTCTGGAGCTCTCCTTCACCCGCCGGCCCTTGCCCAGCGCTCCCCACGGCCTGGGCACGGGGGCGGTGGGCTCTGCTCACCGGGACACGGACCCGCTCCCGAGGTGCCCGAGCCTGGAGCTGCCGGGGCGCTTCCTGGCCCCTGCTGCTGCTCCCCGAGCCCGGGCACCGCCGGGTGCTGCAGCGGGCGGGATCGCACCCGCTCTTGTAATGACTTCAGCTCTCGGGGGCACCATCCCCTCGGGCTCCTCCGTAAGCACCCACAAAAATCTGAAAAAAACAGTCCGCAAAGCTGAGGTGCTGCCCAAAACCTGACTTCAATACGGAAGCAAAAAAAAAAAAAAAAAAAAACCCAAATTTTCAAGAGTTTGAATGAAAATTGTTCTAAATAAAGGCAGACTCCCAGATACTTGGAGTATGACATCCTACAGGAACTGCTGAGGCTGCTGGATCCTGCACAAAGATTGTTTTACGATAATGCCGCGAGGTCAGGGCGCTCAGCACGACCCCCAGCTCTGTTTGAGCACTGATAATTCCAGGAGCAAAGCTCCCAATCTCCTCGCACAGCCGCTGCGATCGCTGAGCCCTGAGAGGAGGCGTCAGGCAGAGCACGGGCAGGAGCAGAGACGGGCGGGATGCAAAGGGCTGCTGCAAACCACGACTCTCGAATTTCCCTCCATTCTCCCATTCCCAGGGAAGAAGGGAAATATGTAAAGTCTTCAGTATTCCAACGTGAATTAACATATTTATTTTTTACATTCTAGGCGTTTAATTTTAGCATCTTACTTCGTTATAATTGAATTTGTATGTGGGATGTGAAACCAACATTGCAGCATGTTTTAAAGTCTCGGGGTGGGGAGGATTTGAACATCTGGTGGATACTGGGGACAGAACCCCTCTTGCCTGACAGTCACCTGGGATTGTGGAGAAGTAAGCACCCACAGGAGTCCTTCAGAGGTGCTCTGCAAAGCACAAACACATCCGTGATTGTGAACTGCACACATAGCTGTGTCCTGGGAAGAACACATTGCAGTTAGGGGCTAATTACACCCTGGTACTAAATCCCCCCAGCAACCCAGGCAGAGCATGCATCACCTTTCACTCCCCCGAGGTGGAGAGAGAACCAGCCCCAGCTGTTTTTCCAAGGCAGCTGTTACCTCCCAAACGTGATATCCAACTGCAGCTCACCACTCGGCTGCTCTCCAGCATTCCTGTGCTCCTCAGCCTGAAGAGCAGGTGTCAAAAGCCTTTTGAACTCGTTGATAGGGATGGCAAGTGCTGGGGCATGTGGGCAGAAACACAGAGTGGCTTATGGCAGTGTCTGCTCCCACCCATGTGTGGCAAACCCATGTTTTTAAAGGTTTGTGGCTTAACTTCTGCAATTTGCCTGGATGAGACCTGAGAGCATGTGATCCCTCTGGAAGTGGTGTCATACAGCCCCTCCCATCCCCAGATACGGGGTGCTGACCGTGTGCACAGGCACCCAAAATGAACCCCAAACATTTCTGTTCTGGGGTGGCACCGTGAGCACAGCTTGCAGCAGGGAAAGGTGCAGCATTGCCCACAGCCAGATGTGCGGTGTCAGGCACAGCCAGATGTGCAGCATCTCTCACTCCGAGGCTGCACAGAGCTGCGTTGGAGGCCAGAGCCAGCAGCTTTTCTGTTAAAGAAATTAAGCACAAAGGAGTTCAGTTGTAAAAGGAAAAGCAGCATCTGGGATAAAGAAGGATGATAATTCCTGAGTCATGAAAGAAAACCAGCCAGTTTTACCATGAATAAACATACAAACAAGCAAGCAAACAAACAAACAAATAAATGTGGCTATTAAAAAAAAAAAAAAAGGTGGCCATTTTCCCCTGTGTCTGAAGCCCTGGTTCTGGCATTGGATATGCAATCTCTTAGTGCTGTATTGCTCATAAAATGATTTACTAGTTACTTTCACACTCTATCAAACCTCCTGTCATTAACAACACTGGTTCTGTGCAAATACTCAAATATTAAATGCAAAGATTATCTAAGCCTCTTGCTTTCCGGGCTGAACGTGTTACTTCCAAGCTGAACTGCTCCTTACCTGCCAGGCTGTGTTTTCTGGAAGAACAAAAGCCCACAGTGCTTTGTTTATGGAACATAAAAGGAACTATAACCTTGGGTAAAAGAAAATGATTCATAAAACATGGCTTGTTTTGCCCATGCTTCTTTCCTTGCCAGGGTAACTAAGACTTCTTGGTGATGATTGTGTGCATCATGTCATATTGTTTGTCATAGAGGGGGGCTCTACATTTTCCCCTGCTCTGGAGCTGCTTCCCTTGCACAGCTGGGCTGTGCCATAGATGTGGCCACCGGCTGGGAGTGTCCTGTGCCTGCCCAGACACAGGTGCCATCTCACTGACAGGCTCTGTTTATTGAAACAAGGCTCCCCATACACCCACACCAAATAATTTGCACCTTGTTCCTGTTCATGGCTTTGTGTTCTTCATATGACCTGTGGTTCCAGGTTCCTTGCAAAGGGTTTCTGGAAAGTCCCTTGATCTCCTCATGGAGGACCCAGCACAGCTCGTGCAAGACCCACTCAAGGCTGAAATGCAGTGGAAGAGGGAGCCCTCCACAGCACAATGACAGCCTATAAAAGTGAAGAATGAGGTGACAGAAGTAGCAGCAAAAATTTTATCGCACCCAGCCAATATGGGTCCAGGGAAATACAGAGAACAAAGTTAATAAAAACAGGATGGAAAATAAATAGTGGAAGGAAAAAGAGGCATGAATCAGCATTTGTTTATTTGTTTATTTGTTTGTTTGTTTATGTATTTATTTGAAGGCCTCATTCACCGCTGACCTGCAAAAGAGATATCCCAGGAAATGCCAACACCATGCAGAGCTCATCAAGAGAGAACCATGCAGGGACACAGGGAGTGCCAGGTGCAGAGACACCCCTGAGGTCAGGGGCTCCTCTGTACAGGTTTTGCAGCCAACTGGGAAACAAACCCCTGCTGAACACTTGCATTTTCCATGTCCTCAAAGACTGTCTTTGCAAATCCCATTCTTATCAATTCTGATTCTCCCCATTAATGGCTTTGCTTGGCAGTTTCAGAGGACTAATGAGCTCACTAACAATGTTCTCCTGCCATCTTTCTGCTCAGAATGTTTAAATGATCTGGCTGTAAAATCCACGGTCATTACTGGGTATTCGTGATTACCAGTCCTTTTTCTAAACACATTGTCAAGGTTCCTGAGCCTGTGTACCTTCAAGGTGACCACAAATTAACAGCTATTTTGGCTTACTCTTCAAAAGTCTGACTACAACAGTGCTACATGCAGTAAATCACCCCTTGAAAGGTATTTACACAGCAGACAACATGTGTACAAATATTTCTCCCCACCAGCAGCACAGCCTGGTGGGTGTCCTCCCAGATGTGTCACCATAGCCAGCACCTACCTTTCAAACCCCAGCTGGGTGCACTGTGGCAGGACTGGCTCAAGGACAAGAATAAAAGTAAGAGATATTGCTTCAGATTCTTCCAGAATCTAATTTCTGTTATTTCTCTTGCCAAAAGAAAAATAAAAATGTCTCTCAAACACTAGCATCTCCGATTGGAAAAATTACCCTTCTGTAAACAAGTGCACAAACTTGCTCTGAAGAAGGCATTGGTCCAACAAGCTCCGAGCACCCTGGTCCAGCAGGATGGGTCCTACTCATTGCAGAGGGGGTTGGAGCAGATGACCCTTAAATGTCCCTTCCAACACAAACCATTCCATAACTCTATGATCATCTTGAGCCAGAACAACAAAGCAGGAGTCAATGGCTTCCCACAGGGTGTCTGCTCAGACTAAACTCTATTTTCCCAAGTTCCCAGTGACCTGTTACTGCACCGGCCGGAATGCAGCCATCCGCCTCACTGAGCAACTGCTGCAGCAAACAGACATAGAACTCATCGTGTTTGCTTTCCCTGACTACAGAGACCTGATTAGCAAATGAATATGAGCTGTTCGTGCCAGAGGAGCCCTGACCACCATTTGTGATGTCATTTCTGCCATTTCTTATCAGCTCCTCACCACAGCTCAGCTCTGTCATTTCCAGCTCTGAGCAGCCACCCTCTGACCGGGTGTCACAACCAATAATCAAAGTTCACAAATATTCTAGACAGTAAAAGAAATGCAGTTCAATTCACATCTCTACTATGTTACTCAAAGGCCAAACAATTCCACCAACATCAGGAGTTGCCCCAGTTCACTTCCAGCACAGTGGTGATTTGCAGTCAGCTGGTTGTTAATTTAGCCTAATTGCATGTCGAGTATGTGTGTGTGCGCACCTCCTTACAGAGATTTATCTGTTTCTGCCAAAACACAGAAAATGTTTAGTACAAGCAGACACTGAGAACATTTAAAACTGAACATCTAACATTTGTCACAAATATAACAAATTCAAAGAGAAGAGTTACAGTGATTTGTTGAGTTCAGCACTGGGAACTACTGGTTGCACATACAGGAGAACTGGATTTCAAAGAAAAGATTTTGCTGTGTTTTGGCCTTACTTTAGGCAAGAGGTCTGGGTCGAGGCTATTAACAAGGATCAGCACCTAATTTCCCCACAAGGACAGATTTCCCCATGAGGACTAACTTGGTGGGAGCCAGAGCAGGACCAGCTCATGAGAACCTCAGGGCTTTTTGAGGTGGCATTTTCCCCCAGAAGACACAACCTACACACATGGCTGCAAGCCTGAGGAATGCAAACAACTGAAGTCCCAGTGTGCTGGCTTTGCTTTGAGCCAATAACTAAATAATTAATTGTTAACACATGAATGATGGTGTCTGATGCTTTTTCATGTCTAGGCATGGCTGCGTATAAGATCAGAGGATATGTTTAAATTTAAAGGAAGCACCATTCGGCATCAGTTTGTTGTGGTTAGGAAGAAATGGTACCTGGGGGTAATTGCTTCAAGACTTAGCACTAATATTGTTTTCCCATCCTGATTAGAGAATAAAGACTTTCATTTGTATGTTTCACAAAGGCATGAAGTCTTAAGGCTTCAATCCTTGTTGTGTTTTGCTATGGACCATTAGGATAAAAGGAGAACACACATCTGCAATTGAAGTACACTAGCCCAAACACATCTTACTGCTTTATGCCTTTTGAAATTATATTTAAGTTTTGGAATATGAACAATAAAAAGGACAGAACAATGGGAAAATGGAAAGGAATATGGTATGGCGTGATGCCTTTAGTATTCCGGGGTGCGACAGCAGCAAACTGATAGTTTACCATGTGCCCTTTCATTTGAAAGGCCACCTGCCAACTCATTCCCATTTTCCCTTTGCTGGGTTATCAGATGCATTTAAATGAAAGCATTCCTGGGACATGCTGGAATGCTCATCTGTGATGAGAGCAGGAGGCCATTGGTGGATGGGCCTGGCTGTGGGGGCTGCTCTGAGACCTGCCCACCACAGCCCCTGCCAGGCAGAACTTCTCTCCCAGTCTGGATGTGAACTCTAGATTAAACAGCCCATGAATTAAAAAACTCTCTCTGCTCTGATTAAGCTCAGTCCAGATGCCTCAGCAGCTTTTCATACAGTCCTGGGTCTGACTCCTGAGATACCTTCAGCAGCCAGCACAGCTCCCATTCCCCTGCCAGCGTGTGGAGCAAGGCACAGCAAGGAGAAGGCTTCACTCTGCTCAGTGTCAGCAAAACAGGGGCTGCAGTTTTGGCCTTCCTGCCAGGAGGGGCCTCAGGAGGGGCAGCCTTCAGATTCCTGCTGGAGAATTTGCAGAAAAGCCTTTTGCTTCCAGTTGCACCACGAATAGCCAGAAGTTGGGCTATTAATCATTGGCTATTCAGCTCAGAACAGGCAGTGGATGTGTTCCTGGCACAGGAATAGTGTAGGTCTGAGGGAAGTCCTACAGAAGCCACTAAATCTCCACAACACACACTTGCACACACATGTGCACACACACATGCACCTGCACGCTCTCACCATGCCCATTGTTTGATGCAGAATGGTTTTAGAAGAGGCTCCAGCAGAACACCCTGCCTATCTGTCTCCATCTTCCTGACCATTTTGGGAAGGAGGCCCAAGAGGTGCATTCTTCTTTTTGATGGTGGGAAGTTACAGCACTTCTTTCTCTTGGGAAGTTATCCTCCTTACACCCCTGGGGTTCATCCTTAGCTATCTGTGCTTCATCCTGCAACACAGTCCTGAAAATCTTCAGGAGATATTTGAGGAGGAGAAACTGGAGATAAATGGTCTTTGTTTGTATAATGATGATGGGGTTTTTTGCATGCTTGTTCTTCCTCTTACTGCTGTCGTTTTCTCTTGCTCTCCAACCTCTTCACTTCCTCAGTAAACAAGCAGTTAATTGCATTTGGTAACTGCTGACCCTTTCCCAAGTGGTCCTGAAATGCTGGCTTTATTAAACATAGTTTTAATGTTACCAGACTCACTTAGCAGTGTCCAGTGATGGATGATTTTGCACAGATCATGAAAGGGATCATTTATAATTGTTGACTCAGCCACTCTCCACACAAATGGCATGAAGCCTCATCCCAGGAAGCAGCAATTCCAATGGGCTGGCACTGAAAATTGGCCACAAAAGCCCTTCAAAATGAACAAAGAAACTATTATAAAGGGCACTATGTATTTTTCGTGCAGAACTCCCCGAAACTCACGAAACTTCCCCAAAGTTTATTTTCCATAAATTTCATTTAAAAGAAATTTAGGAAGCTTTGTACTTTACCTTGATAGATTCACAGTGTATCCCCAGTGGAAGGAAGTACCACAGACATAGAAATGCTAAATGGATTCTTGTATCAGCACCATCACAGTGATTACCAAATAAATTCATAATTATGATACACTTGAAGTATTAGGAGGAATAAAAGATCAAACACACCTCCTTATCAGGGAATAGGAGCTGAAACTACAGACCATAACATGCTGTGCTGAGAGATAAAGATCATGTTACCATTGAATTTTTTATACCCTCCAAAGGTCAAAACCACTTCACCATAAAATTTTCAGTGTCACAAAACTCAGAAGTTGTAAATGTGTTTTTGTTCTAGTCTAGTCATGCACACAAATTATTGGAACCCTTAAATTAGAACATCAAATAAAAAAATCAGGATGTGGAAGTTCTCATCATGACATTAGAGTGAATATTTCTGAAAATCTAATCCATTGGAAATGGTCATAATTACTGTAAAATTGCATCTGAAACTAATTTGTTCATGCATACACAAATGAAACAGAATTACATTTCTCTTTTCTCTGCTTTTTTTTTTTTTTTGGTACAAAGGAAAGAGGAGACACCAGCCTCCTTTGAATATCAGGGTCTTTCGAATGTTTTGATCTTCTTTGAAATTTTCTCATCAAGGGCCTTATTAAGGCAGCAGAGTCCAAGCCTGACACCTTACAGAGCTGCAACCCAAACACCAGATTCAGCTGCAAGCCCAGAGCCACCTGCAGACATGCTCAGAGTTCACACTTCCCTGGGCTCGCACTGCCCTGAGCTCACACTTCCCAGAGCTCACACTTCCCTGAGTTCACACCTTCCCTGAGTTCACACCTTCCCTGAGCTCACACTGCCCAGAGCTCACACTACCCAGAGCTCACATGTTCCTGAGCTCACACTGCCCTGAGTTCACACCTTCCCTGAGCTCACACTGCCCTGGGCTCACACTGCCCTGAGCTCACACTGCCCTGGGCTCACACTGCCCTGGGCTCACACATCCCTGAGCTCACACTGCCCTGAGCTCACACATCCCTGGGCTCACACATCCCTGAGCTCACACATCCCTGAGCTCACACATCCCTGAGCTCACACTGCCCTGGGCTCACACTGCCCTGAGCTCACACTGCCCTGGGCTCACACTGCCCTGGGCTCACACTTCCCTGAGCTCACACATCCCTGAGCTCACACATCCCTGAGCTCACACTGCCCTGAGCTCACACTTCCCTGAGCTCACACATCCCTGAGCTCACACATCCCTGAGCTCACACATCCCTGAGCTCACACTGCCCTGGGCTCACACTGCCCTGGGCTCACACTGACTGCCCTGAGCTCACACTGCCCTGGGCTCACACTGCCCTGGGCTCACACATCCCTGAGCTCACACATCCCTGAGCTCACACTGCCCTGGGCTCACACATCCCTGAGCTCACACATCCCTGAGCTCACACTACCCAGAGCTCACACTGCCCAGGGCTCACACTGCCCTGAGCTCACACTGCCCTGAGCTCACACTGCCCTGAGCTCACACTGCCCTGGGCTCACACTGCCCTGGGCTCACACTGCCCTGAGCTCACAATTCCCTGAGCTCACACTGCCCAGAGCTCACACTGCCCAGAGCTCACACATCCCTGAGCTCACACATCCCTGAGCTCACACTGCCCTGGGCTCACACATCCCTGAGCTCACACATCCCTGGGCTCACACTGCCCTGGGCTCACACATCCCTGAGCTCACACTGCCCAGAGCTCACACTGCCCAGAGCTCACACTGCCCTGGGCTNGCTCACACTGCCCTGGGCTCACAATTCCCTGAGCTCACACTGCCCTGAGCTCACACTGCCCTGAGCTCACACTGCCCAGAGCTCACACTGCCCTGAGTTCACACCTTCCCTGAGCTCACACTGCCCAGAGCTCACACTGCCCTGAGCTCACACTACCCAGAGCTCACACTGCCCTGGGCTCACACTGCCCAGAGCTCACACTGCCCTGAGCTCACACTGCCCAGAGCTCACACATCCCTGGGCTCACACTGCCCTGGGCTCACACATGCCTGGGCTCACACTGCCCTGGGCTCACACTGCCCAGGGGAGAGATGTCTCAGCACTGAGAGGGATGAACTGCTACGATTGCCCACAGCCCAGGTGATCAGCACCCTGCACAGGAGCAGAGCTGACCTACGCTGTTCTGAGAATAACTCTGTGAGTCCTGTCGGTGCCTGTGCTGTCTTGGCTGATCTGGAGCTCTTGCATTGGCAGTGGCCCCTCAGGATGAGGCTCCAAGGAGTGCTGGGAGTGTGAGCAAGGAAAGATGGATGATTGGTTCCTTTGCTCTCCCCTTGACCTGTGTGGTAGCTCAGACTGAGGTGTTTCTCCATTTTGTGTGCTTTACATCTGCCAAGAACTCTCAGGGATGGTTCTTGCTCAGCCTGCAAGTACGGTGCAAAGTCAAGCCCATCAGTTCCTCAGAAAGCCAGTACAGGACACTGAGAGACTCGCTGGTGTCTCTAAATCCAAGCACAGTTTGCCAGCAGCAGCCAGACTTTGGCAGTGGGGGACCCTGCAGGTGTTCCTGCTGTGCAATCCCACGCTGGCCATCAGATCCCCACCGGGCCAGGGGCTCGGTGCCAAGGGCCGTGGGCAGCTATGGGCACGGGCACTTGTGGGTAGTGGACAGCCATGGGCTGGAACTTAAAACTTCTGGGCAAATTTCTTGCTCTTGGAAACTTCATCGTTTCCAGTCACTTGCTAGGGTGAAAAGCTGGTATTTCTGCCACCTTGGAAGAGAAAATAAAACTACAAAATTTCACTGTCCAGAGAGATTTGTGTATTGCCACTCGTTTCACCTGGTCTTTCTCAGGAGATAACCCCAGGTTACCAAGTGTCTTTAGTCATCTCATGTTAAGACTTTCTGGTTTCATGTTTTAGGCCATGGCTTTACTCCAGCTATTTGCCACAAGACAAGAAGCACACTCAGTGTCTCGGCCTCAGGTGCAATTTAAAAGCAAATCTGAAGCATGTAATGAGTCACTGTACAGAGGTAAACGTTGTTTTCTCTCAGAAGCAGGGGTTTGTGCATGTGTATCTCAAATATTTATCCCATGCTTTTTGATATACTCTCAACTTCACAAACTGCAGAGAAGGGAGTTGACTCTATTGTAATTCTGTTCTTTAATCATGACAAAGGTTACTTCTTTTCTAAGAATATTATCATTCCTTTGTATTATTTCAATATCTTATTTCTCTGCTGCTGTTACATTAAACTTAATTGAATTTAATACTATAAACCATGGGCATGAGACCATTACCCAGCCTGAGCTACTTGAGTTGTACTTCTCAGTGTAGTCACTAAGAAGACATCAGAGGAGTTTACATTTGGCTGCTGACTCAGCAGACAGAGACTAAGCCTGGGTTTTTTACCAGCTCCAGACCCAGAATAGGAAGGCTTCAGCTCTGTTATGTTATTCATGGCATTAATGAAACCCTGTCACTGCAACAGAAGATGGACTCTCCACTCCTGGGACTCAGTGTTAACAAGATCTTCTGCTTCGTGCTGTCAAGCCCAAAGGTAACACAAAGGTTCCTGTGGTCTAAGGAATAGGTAATGAGGCAAAAGGCATGAGTTTGGATTTTCTTCCATTGCTGGGACTTAAAACTTCTATTTCAAGTGCACAATTCCTTCAGGTGGAATACCAGGCTTTCCAAAGAGGAGAGATGAGGAACCTTCTTCCAAGACTTCCCCACAGTGCCTGTAGCCTGCAATATTATTGTTGTCTCCACTAAAAAGATGAAGCAGATGCAACATAGAAATCTGCAAGGTTTGGTTTTTTTTAGGCTGGGAGTATCTTTTGAATTATCTTGAAAGGAATCAGCTCATGTTTGAAAACCAGGCCTGGTGAGCCTCTCCCCTGCCCATGGGTGGCTGGGGGGTGGTTAGTACATGGAGGGGTCCTTCAGAGTAAAACCCTACAGATAAAGCACAATTTCTTGCAAGTCATGCTCCATCTCAATGAGAATATCATCGGGCAGAGTGTTTGGATCAGAAATCTCAAGGGTGAAAAAAGGGTGTTAAAATACTGAGCTGGAGTGTGTTCAGTCTTCCAGCATAAATTACACAGCTGTTTAATATTATTTACTAGTGTAAAAATGTGCTTAGAACATTCAGGCAAATCCAGAGAACATCCAAATGCACATATTTGATAGATCTCTGAAAGAAAACAAGGTATGTACCAGTATCCATGACAACAAAGCCACTGCGATCCATGGGTATGTGAGCAAGACATTGCTTAGCATTATGGAAATCTCAAAAAGCCTGCTGCTGCTGAGGGCAGAGCTTTTCATGGATATTTTCATGCATATTATGTTTATTACCCATTTCCAATTAGGTATCTTGATGTTTGGTGAGGTTTGGAATTTGTTAGGAGGAAGGAGCCCCCTGGCTCACTGCAGAGGGGCAGCCCAGGAGCATGGTTGGCAGCCAGCACCCAGCTGTGAGGTACCACTGGCTCTCCACATCCCTGGCACCCCTCAGTAGGGTGAGGGACGAGTAGAGGTGGTGCATCACTGGCATTGGGCTCTCCAGTGAGACAGGACCATGGGAAGAAGCACACAGGGCTGACCAGCACCTGAAATCAGGTCTGGTCCCAGGTGACCTGCCTGTCCTGCCCGTGTCCCCACTGTGTCCTGCCCATGGGTGCACCAGCAGCTCCTGTGGGTGCCTCTCCCCTCTCCCTGTCCCAGCCCCGTGCAGGGGCAGCACTGGCTCCAGCACAGTTCAGGTGTCAGGCAGCCTGCAGACCCCAGACAGGGCACAGGGGGGCTTCTCCACGCAGATCTAGGCTGGCAAGGTGATGTTCCTGGAGGGAAATAAATCCTGGGATGTGCTAAGAGGGAAACGGTGTCAAGGAAAAACCAAACACCTCTTAGTCCTGTTTTCCTGTCTTGCTTCCAGTGCCATCTTTCTGATCCATGGAAATCTGCCACATCAATGAGCCCCAGCTCAGAACTGCCCTAAATTTATGCCAAATGAAAAATAAACTGGAAAATTCAGAGATGTCCTCCACAAGACCCACTGTTCTGCAAGCAGCACAGAAAGAAGGGAGGTTCCTGTGCCGTTGGTGTTGGCTGGTCCCAGGAGTAAGGGCTGGCTCTCCCTCAATGGTTCTCACCAAAATGAGCTCCTCCCCATCCCATCGGTGATTGCCAACAACAAAATTAGCCACCTCTGCATTAATGCAGCCAGGGCAGCCCCTCAGCAAGCCTTCAAATTCAGATACTGTAAGACTCTCACATGGAACTATACTGCAGGAATCAGGGAGAAGAAACAAAGACCCCTGAAACACGGCCCCATGTTGCTTTCCTGGAGTTTGCACTGTGACTCCACTGACCTTTCCCCATTTCAGTGTGCTCCTACTCACAAGAGCTCAGGGACCTCTTCAGGAGTAACCCAGATGATACAAACCTTTGCATGACACTGGAAGTTACCATTCTTCCAGGGAAGTCCCCCCTTACAGACTGTTATTCACATGAGAAACTTTACATCCTGTCATTTACTTTTTGGGTAAATATTCATTCCGCTGCCTCAGTTTCATGACTCCTTATTTCTGGCATAGGAGATTCTGAAGAGCAAAAGTGAGTAAATGTGTGACTTTGGAACAGAAATGATGATGCTCTTTGAAACAAGGGTCACTGGATAATGCAGGAGTCCCGCTTCTCCCTCAAATGTTTTCTGGGTTTTGGTGGGGTTATTTTCCCACAAATAGCTTTTTTATTTCCTGAGAAAGGGGCTGTGTGAACCCAGAGTGCCCGTTGGAAAATCTGTTGTTGTGTTTATGAACTATACAATTGGCTGGAGATTGTGACATGAATAGCAATTTAGCAAAGGGACAGAAACAAACCATCTGTGCCTGGGTGGAACCACGTCTGCACAATGTCAGCTCAGGGCAACTTTTTACAGGGAAAATACAGTAATTATAACTGAGAACACGTTCATAATGGAGTCGTTGGCACGACCTTAACTACAGCGATAGGAGAAGCCATTAGGTGTTCACTACGATGGGTTAAGGAAGAGAAGTCTCTGTGCTGGCTCTCCAGGGTCAGAGAGACGAGGACATTCCTGCCAGCTGCCTGACAGCATCCAGAGGGGTGGCAGAGCCGGCGCTCGGAGCGGGGGGACCACGCTCCATGTGGGCTGGGACCCCCAGAGTCCCATCCCGGGGAGGGGAGCAGCTCCACACTGTGGCCCCATAGCGCGGGAGCTCCCACGGGGAAGAGGAGAGGCAGAGACACGGCTTGGACCATGGGCAGAGAGCCGGCAGCTCCGCTCTCTTCCTCCTCACCGGTGTTTCCCTGTCTTCCCTCTGCAGGATGGATTTGGGGTCCCTGGGTTGGAAAGATGCCCCGGTGCCTGTACACTCCCCTCTGCCACGGCACGGGCGAGGATGGGCTGAGTCCTCACAACCACATTCCTGACTGAAGCGACTGCCGTCGGGATTTTCCTCACACGATGAGCACCAGCTCCAGCGTGGCCCAACTCAAACCTGCCCTTGCGCGGAATGAGATGCTTTGGGCCACTCTCAGAGGCTCGGCGCGACCCCCAGCCCTGACCCCGCTCCTTCCCGGCATCTCTGACCTCCTGGCACACTGGCCTGCGGGGCCCGCACGGCTCCCTGAGCAGCAGGGAGGGACCCTCCGGCTCAGCTGCCTGCGCTCCCGAGCGGCACTCCCCCTCCTCTCGGATCCAGCGGGGCTGAGCATTTCCAGCATGGCATAAATTAATTTAGCCTGCGGCAGTAAAGTGCATTACAGAGGTGATTATATTCTGTACTAGAGTGAATGCACCTTAATAAACCCCAGCCAAATGCATACAGAAAAGGTAACGCTGCGGATTTATCTTTTTTTTTTTCTGTATTCTTTTATGGCCTCCATTTGCTTTTGTTCTCTTTTTTTATCCTTTTGGCTTTTATGTTTGCAAGTGATAAATTTTCCCATGTTTTACATTTTATATGTAGTTTATCTCTTTATTTTGTACTTATATTGCATTGAAAATGGAATGAGTCTTTAGAATAATACAGCTGATATTGAATTTTTTAAATTGCTATTGGGTATATACTGCATAAGGTGGTTATCAGATCTCCAACTTAATCATGGGAAAATATTGCTATGGGGAAAGCCGACTGAGTAACAATGAGACCCCTATGCTTTCATAAAATTTATTTAACTATAAACCTATTATAAAACATTAATATAGAATTCTCTTACTTTCTGCTACATTCAGGTCAGATTTATTGTACACCATTACTGAATTCACACCAAAACTGAATTAATCGTGCAGTCTCAGAGGTTCCTATTTGAGTTTATCAAGATATGCTCCTGCTCTCAGGATTTCCTGACTGCCAAAGTCAGTAAATACAAACAAAATTACAGTTTTGCTGTAGTTCAAAAGTGGAGATTCAGGGGTGAGATAGAACATCATGTGTTTGTCCTGCTAGAGATAATGGTTGACCAAAGCTGAAGGGCAGCCAGTGAAGCCCGAAACCTTCCCAAGTACCTTGGACAGCCCTGGAATTGCAAAGGCCACAGCCACCTCCCGCAGTCAGCCGCCAGCGATGCAAAAAGGCCCGGCACATTTCCGCGGTGATCACCTCTGCTGGCGCCCCGCTGGCACTGCCCCAGGGTTCTGCAGAAGTGCTGGGCTGCTGTTCTTCCGCGGCAGCCCCGCAGCTCCAGCGTCGCCCAGGCTGCGGATGGAAACCCCGCTCAGGGGCAGCGCGGCTCCGGGCAGGTGGGAGCGCACCTCCGCTGACCGCTCCTCTGCCGCAGCCAGCAAACCGCGCTCTGCGCCGGAGTCGAAAGCCATGGGCACGGCGGCGGCGTGATGTGAGAAGTGCAGAGTCACCCTGCTGGCAGCGGCATCGGTCTGCGCTCACAGCCGGTGCCCTCTGGGCTGCACTTGTGCAACCTAATCACTCTATTTTTCACAAGTATGTCTTTACAAGACCATCCCCATTTCCAGGCTGTACAGGCAAAACCAACGCATCTGCTCCAACACCTGTGTCCTGAAGTGTCCCATGAGGGGGTACAAGGAGAGGTATAAACCCCCTCAGATGACTGTTAACAAAGAAAAAATGTGCAATAAAGCTGCTGTCATGAAATGAGAATTTATGCTCTGAAGCTTTTATCTAATAATTTTAAATATTGTTAAATATTTTCCATATTTTCCACAGTTATGTGAAAATTCTTAGTATTTATTATGATTGTTGAAGACTGATAATGATCAGAGTTTTCAGCTGTGAATTCAACAGATATTTATTCTTCATGTAAAGTAAAGTAGTTTTAAGTTGGTTGCCACCACTTTTATGAGACATAAACTTGTACCTGACCATCTCTGGATCTCTGCATTTATTATGCTACCAGAAGGTAAATACTTCTCTTCCTTTTGATTTCAGCTGTCATTCTAATTACCAGGACAAGTTGTCAAGCCTCTGAAACCAATGTCAGCCATGGAATAGATCAGTGGAAGGATCTGGTCCATTAGCTTCTTTATGCATCAAGGGGAAGTAGGATCATAGAATCATAGAATGATTAGGTTGGAAAAGACCTCTAAAATCACTGAACCCCACTGCTAAACCAACACTGGATCATGTTCAGCTGCTGTCAGCTAGCACCCCCAGGTCCTTCTCCACCGAGCAGCTTTCCATCCACTCTGCTCCAACCTGGAGTGCTGGGGTTGTTGTGATCCAAGTGCAGTTCTCTGGATCTTCCTTTCAACCCTTCTCATAGATGGGCATCAATTTCTGAACTTCCAGTTGAGTGGGACCTCCCTGGTTGGGAGCACAGCTACCATGCTTGCTTTAAAAAAAAAACCAAACAAACAACAAAGCATTTCTCAGGTATAAAACCAAAGTAACAGAGCAGAGACTTAGCCCACCTGGGCACACCATCCCTTTCTCCATACAGGGTATGGCTGCTTCAGCAGAGAGAAAAGGTTTCAGATGCTGAGGCAAGTGAATTGAACGCTTGAACAAATGAAAAGCAAGCGTAACAGAAGACTTTGCATTTTAGCTTTATTTTGAGTGTGATCTTTCTTACAATATGGTAATGATTTATATAAAAGCATCTCAGGTTTGTTTTTCCAGACATTTTTGCTCAAGTGTGTTGCATATTCCCAGCAGAACAGAGCAATATCCTGCACCTGATGAGAGCACTGCACAGAGCCTGCTCCTCCGAGTTTGCAGTCGTGGCATACACCAGGATTTTCTGAGTTTCATTTCCCTGTACAAGGTGAGATCCAGAGCTAACATTAGCTCCCAAACTCCTAGCTGGAAGTGGGCTGGTTTGAGTGATTTTTAGTGACTGCAGCCAGTACAGCCAGATGTACTTTGGGATGTATCAGATCTCAAGTCTTGCACAGCTGAATAGCTTTACCCAGTGAAGCTGATTTTCCTCACCCTGCGGTGAGGATTTGGCCCTTCACATTAATTTTAATTTGGTCATTCCCAGCTGAGTCCAATGGATCCCCAAGTCCTTCCGAAAGGATACAGTGATGTGAAATTCCAAACCTCAGGGGCAGGAGTCTCACCATCAGAGCTGCAGGAAGCCTGTCCAATTCCTTGCTTACCTCAGGGCTACAATAACAAACATTTTGACTGATTCTCCAATTTATGTCTCCTCCAAGGTTTATTTGGATTTCCAGCAATGAGCAGAATTAACCACTGAATCAAATTATAGGACATTTAACACAGGGTAGTTTTAATGTCATCCATCAGAATAAATATAATTTCCCAAAATCCAGACTTGTCTTGCAGAATTGCCAAGGAGCAGCAGGGCTCAGCAGAGGCTATGGCTGCTCTGGCCACTCCCTTGACAAGTGCCTTTGGGAGGGGGGAGCTGATGCCCTGCTCCCACATTACCTGCTGAGTGAAGGGGCACACAGAGCCCAGTGTCTGTGCCAAGAACAGGGGCTCCTCCAGGGCCTGCTTCACGTGCAAAGGTATAATCCCTGGACAACCAAGACCTCCACAGGTTAGAGCCTTAAAGTGCTCCCACAACAAAGCATCCATCCTTTCCCAGCCTTGTCAAACTTCTAAGGACAAAGGAAAATGAAATTACAGAGTGGCAGTAATCCTATTTCAGTTAATGATCTCATATAACGGCTTGTTTGTGACAAAGCTCATCTCTTCCTCCTGAACACTGCTCAGCTGTGGAATCAGGATCAATTTCTGGAATAGGAAAGAACATGTTCCTGTTTGTTTCATTTGAATTTCTCTTTTAATGTGTTGGTAATATCTGCAATGCCCACTGCTGATGTAATATAGATCTAATTCTCAGCTCATTTAGCTGCTGCCTCAATAGGAACACAATGCCTTGTGGGAGTGATGATTAGAGAGCAACAGCAGAGATATAAAGCAGAGATAAATGAAATAAATTCCAGAAAAGTTACTAACAACATAATATGTGGCCACATCAGTCAGCTGCTACTCTGATGCACTAAATGGTGGCTTCATTTTGTTTGGTTTTTAATGATAGCCACATTATATAGTGGCAAGGAAGAGGAAAGCAAGAATGAATGCACAACCCACCCTCTCCTGAAGACCCCAATGTCATGGGAGTATCAAGTGTGGAGGAGACGGAGCCATAAAAGTGAATGGCACAGCACATGCCTCTCAAGCTGTTATCTGTTATCTATAAAGAATTAAAATGAGCTCATTATTTCATATGTGCCAGAAAAATGGGTTCATCAGTATTGTGCTGAAATGCATTATGACTTACTGATTCCTGAACTCATAGCTGTTGTACTTATTTGAAAACATATTTATAAGCTTTATGTCAACTGCCAGCCATTGAATTTTTATTGTATATTACAGAGAGAAGTCTTATGTCTCGATTTGCATCTCTCTTAGAAACATGGAATCATAGAATACATAATTCTGTTCTTGTGAGATTTACTTGGGAAATTTCCGATCCCAGGCTCTGAGAACATCCCTGCCTAACATGCTCAGGTGACTTCTGTTAGTTCCTGTCCCACTGCCTGACTGTGCAGGCCAACAGAGCTCCAGCCTCTAGCCCCAAGCAGGAGCAATGCCTTAGAAATGGCTTTATTTACACATGGCCTGGCAAAAGCTACACACTGAACAAACAGACACCGATCCAGGCTGCAGCTGAAGGGACCAAAATACATCTCAAACCCACCCAGTGCCACCCCAGCCATGGCAGGGACGCCTTCCACCATCCCAGGCTGCTCCCAGCCCCAATGTCCAGCCTGGCCTTGGGCACTGCCAGGGATCCAGGGGCAGCCACAGCTGCTCTGGGAACCCTGTGCCAGGGCCTTACCTTCTTCACAGGGAACAATTCCTGCCCAATATCCCATCTATCCCTGCCCTCTGGCAGTGGAAACCATTGCCTCTTGTCCTATTGTTCCAGGCCCTCGTCCAAAACCACTCCTCAGCTCTCTTGGAGCCCCTTTAGGCACTGGAAGGGGGTCTAAGGGTGAATGTATATTGAATTTGAGTGATGTGGCAACATGAGTCCTTTTTACACCTGGACACTGCTTGCTCTGGGACAAAGGCAGCCTTGTAATGTTGAAACAGATCTCTTGCAATGCCAAGACTGATCATGGCAGAGAGATAAAGGGAGGGAGATGTACAGTGCTGGATTTATCTTCCTTCCAGCCTCTACTGCACCTCAGTTTGGCCTGTGCAAAAAAAAGAAAATCATACTTTGCCTTGGTGGTATTTTGGTGAGTCATGATATGATGCCTCCCTCTCCCATCTCCACTGCCCCCCAAACTCTTTTTCAAGACTTTGAGATAGTCTGAATATTCCTGCAAATGTTTTCAAGTCCAGCAACTAGGAGCTGAGAAAAACCTCAACAGAATGAGTCAATGTTAGCCATCATTCTTCTGCTTCAGAGATTTTAGTCCTTCCATCAGAGCAGTAATAAAATCATCTGACCAACTGCTGGCTGAAATGATTGAGCAGCTGATTCCCAGCTGATCCCATTCCTAAAGATCAGGCAAATGAATTTATACTTATCTGTATCTTTTTGGCAAATTTTCTCTTCCCTCTTTTCCCTATAACATTCCCCTCTCTCGTGCCTCTCCCTTTCTGCCAGCTCTCTCTTTCCTGAGGAGGAGGAAAGCCAGGGCTCCTGCCCCACAGAAGCCTCTGTATCCCAAGCCCTGTCCATCACAGCCCTGCTGCAGTTCACCTTTCATCAGCTTCTTTTCTAAGCTCCAAGAGATGAATGCCCAAGTGGCAGATTGCTCCTGGGCTGCTCCAAGGGTCTCCTGTTTGCAATGAACAAGAAGCTGAGGGTAGAGGAGGGGTGACACATTGTTAGGGGACTCTTCCCCAGGGAGGAGCAGGACAACCTGTTCATAGTAGCTTCAGAAGTCACCTCCTGCCACTCTTGTCTGACCCTTCAGTGACTGATTTCCTTTTTCTTGCCATTGCTGGCTGAACATGTGCCCATGCTCCATTACTGTAATTCTGGAAATCTGTAAAGGCTGTGAACCAAAATCTCTGCAAATATTTGTGTTAATGTTTAATGAATTTGCTTCAGCTGTGTTTACCCTGCTTTGTATTCCCATCCTCCAAACACTCAGGCATGAAAGCCTCACAGATATGACTTAAGGCTGAAGCAGTATTCAAAACAAGGATTTCCTCCCCAGTTTCATGCTCAGCAGTGTCCCAGCATGGTCCCAGCACTGTCCCACCACTGCTGACCCCTCTGGTCTAAGAAAAAATTCACTATTCAAACTTCAGAGGAGTGAGCAAGGTCAAGGCCAGGTTGGATGGAGCAACCTGGTCAAGTAAAAGGTGTCCCTGCCTGTAGCAAGGGGTGGGATGAGATGAGCTGTAAGGTTTAGGATTAGGATTAGTCCAGCACACCACAGTGAACTTGGGCAGGAGCACCATGACATCTCCCAGTTCATGTCTTCTTGGGGGGCTGCAGGAATAATTAATGTTTGCAGAGCACTTTGGAAAAGGTAAATTCCTTTGCACTGTTGGCATCTTCAGCTGGATGAAAGCAGGCAGATGCGGGAGGCTTCACCTCCCCCTTGGGCTGGGCTCCTCTGCTGGTCTGTTATCCTCATTAAGGGTCACAGCATCTTCCCAACAAGGGCTAACCCACAAGGGCACTTAATTATATAGATAACATAGTTTGTGTCACAAGTAATCAGACTTGGTGCTACAGAAGAATCTCTTCTGAAGTGAGAGGGTAATGTGTCATTGGTGTGAATGACAATGTGTGCAGCCATGGAGAGAAAAATCATCAGGAGTGGGTTTTGGACCCACTCCAGAAATCTGCTTTTCAAGGAGAGAATTAAGCTGAACCAGAGACATTCTCAACTGTAGAAACACAAAAATACATATAATTTTTTTGTGGATGTGCAAGTAAGAACAAAATAAATCCATTGAATTTCTGTTTATTCACAAGTGGTTAAAATCCATATCACATCACGATTTTTCCAGCAAGAGGCAATCGGAATCCTGTTCTTGTGCTCGAGAGCAATGGGGGCACACTGCATATTACTTTTAGTCACACTGATGAGCACCTCACCCCACTGTAATCAGTGTTAAAATTCAGATCAATTGGACTATTTATATGCCTTAAGTTGAGTTCATGCATGAAGGTCGTCCATGAATCAGGTTCTAACAGTGCAATAAAGGTCCAAAAATCACATAAATGTTAAACCATTACAACCTGACCTAAACCTGGTTTTCAAGGCAAACAATCCCCATTCTCTGTGATAAACACGGTGAAACTAAATAGAAAGGCTCTCCACAAGTGTAATCTGGTCACAAGATGGGGTGTTTGTTCCCATTTACTGGGCAGCTGGATCAAGATAAAATACTTGTTGGATGCTGTAGCCCAGAGGAACACCCATCCAGCATTCCACCACCATTTAGCTCCTCCTGCTCCCATTTCTTTGTACTCTATGGGGTACTAAAAAGTTTGATCCATGCTTTCCAATAGTGTTCATAAATATTTTTCTTTAATAAAGGAACTAAAACGTGAGTGGGTTCTGTGTCTTAAGACTGAATGAATCTTAAGATTCATTGCCAAGTTAACATTAGATGCTATTTTAAAAGCTCATAAAACTGACAAGTGGTGTGGCTGGATGAGTCGCAATAAAGACATTTTGTTTGCTCTGAATGCCAGGCAGAACTGATGGTTATGTTTCCAGACTTACAACAGCAAATGGGTTTATGTGTCTCATCATTTGTGTAAAGAGACAGAGAGCAGCAGTGTGTGCTGAGGCCCCATGGCTGGAGATGGCAGCAGGAATGAGCCTTCAGCTCAGCTCTGGGCATGTCAATGAGTGATTCTTGGGAATGGGTGTGAGGGGAAAATAGCCAAGGATAAAACTCTCTTGAGAAAACTTGCTGATGATGAATAAAAACAAAAAACACAGTAAGGAGCACAATGGTACCTGGGAAAGCTCTCTGCTGACAGGCTCCAAGCATATCAGTACTTCATTTAACCAAGGGTGTAAAAAGCAAGCAGTGGCAGCATTAAAAAGTCATGTTCCTTGTGACTGCATTCACCTGGGCTGTCCTGGTGAAATGTCATCATTTCCAAAACCTGGCTTTTTTCTCCAGCTGCATCTCCAGACCGGGGGATTTGCTTATAGTGGTTTGTGAACCACAGGGAGCAAAGAACCCTCGAGGCCAGAGCACCAGCACTCTCAGACTCGCTGCCCTTCCAGGAGCTCCATCTGCCAGAGCCCTGTGGTTTCCAGTCCCAGGTTCCCAGTCAATCCATGACTGCTCTGTGCACAGTGTGTGGGGACCTTCCTCCCTCAGAGATGCTGCTCGTACAGGTACTGCTGCTTCCCAAGTCCTTGTGCTTCCCCAGGGACATCCCAGCGCCTCTAATTCAACATCATCAAACATGTGGTCAGGATTTCAAACATCTGAACATTCAGACTCACTGATAACATTCAGGAAATTGTTGTTTTGTGAAAGCAGAGAGGTGAGGAAGCAGTGCTGACACAGCAGCCATCAAGGCTGCAGCAAGAAACATACATTTCAAAATATTTATGTTTCTTTTCAAAGTAGGACCACACATAACTGGTGCTTTATGATGGACATGATCTCAGGTTTTGGTACTCTTAGGGACAAGTTCAGAGCCAGGCAAGTGGGGCAGAAGACATTTTCAGCAGACATTTTCCTCTGTGTGAGGAACCCCCCGACAGCACAGCTTGGTCAATGCTGGGCTTGGGTCACAGGCTTTCCTGTCTGTTTGGGGGAAAGGAAAGGACTTAGCTCTGAGTTATCAGTCTCAGTAAAAGCCTGTCCCCAGACAGGATTCCGCAGGCGCAGAGCAGAGGTTCCTGGCTACATGTGGCCTTCTGACTCACATTTGTCCTGTTCCCATACAAGGAGAAAATTTTTCAAAATATACATTAAACTTGTACCTCTGTAGTTGTAAAAACAGAAGTTATAATAAATCCAGAGCTTGTCCTTCTTCTGCAGTACTAACTTTACAACTGTGAGTGGAAAGGGCATTGCTCAGAGAACCTGATGCTGGGTAAGCTCGGGGCCCAGCTCTGACCGCGCTGGCATCACCAGCCCAGCCCAGTGCACGTGTGGCAGGAGCCCTCACAGCCCCCAGCCAGCGGGGAGGACCACCCTGGCCTCTTTCCCAAGCTCCCTTTGGAGAAGAGGGCTCCATGCCCTGGCCAGGTCCCCAGTCACCAGGGTCCCGCAGGACCCAGTGCCACACACTCACGAGTGAGTCTGCCTTCCAGCAAAACACACCCCAGTCCTCCTCTTAATGTTATCTCCAGCTATAATTGTGCAAAACCACATTGCTAACCTCATATTTTTCAGATTAATTTCAGCAGTATCAGCATATTGGCAATTCACTTAACTAATTATTGAGTGTGTTTGTTTTCTTTTAAAATATCCCTCGTAATAATTGTTGGCTCTCTTGTTATAAAAGATGCCAGAATCTATTTCAATTATTATTACTTTTAGAGTACAAATGACATTTTTAATATCCTCCTGGGTGCTTATTACCATAGGAAATTGCCACAGGAGTCTAGCATCATCCTTTCTGTAACTGATATTCATATTCTTCTCATTTCTTTGCTAGCCTCACCAAGCACTCCCAGAGTAGCAATCACACCTGACCAGGGAAATCACACTGTCCTGTTTTACTGAGCTCCAAGGCAATGGAAACAGCAAGACTTTTCTGTAGGACAAAATACCTGACTAAAAGTAAAAAGTACTAGAAATAATCTTTAAGGTCCCTTTCAACCCAAACCATTCTGGGATTCTATGATTCAGTGATTCTTTGCTCTTTCAAGGCAATACTGAATGCAAGTTTTGGTGATTTTGCCCAAATGCCATTTTACACAACTAACATTTCATAAGAAAGCCATGCCAACAACACACAAAGTATGAAGCTATTGATGTCCTCAGTAAGACACGTGTCTCCTCTCCAAATAAGTTCTACCACCCAAGAGATGCTGGTTGATGGATGGGCAGGAGGAAGGCACGGCTCTGCTGTGCCAGGAGCGTGAGGTTCATCCCTCATGTCCATCAGAAGGGTCACAAGTGCTCTACAGAGTCCCGAGTGGCCAGGGTTTTCTCCATGAATGCTGAGCTGGAGAAACAAATATTGAGAGGGAAAAAGGAACTTAAACCTTACTGTCCCACTGCCACAAGGGCCTTTCAGAAAATTGTGGGACAAATTCACATTGCTCCACTGGCTTCTCCCAGCAAACAAAAGGCTGGGTCGGTAGAGTAGAAAGTGCCCTTCCCTCCCCCCCATCTGAATCACATTAAAATTTGGGTTTAACAGGTGTTGGTACAGCCAGAGCATCATCTCAGAACAGCAACTAAAATCAGAATTCGCAATGAAATGAAGAATCAATATACAAAAATAACACACTAGAGAAATGCATTGAAAAGGTTCATTTTCAATGGACCTTTTGGTACCTGCCTCCACCTCAGCAGTGCACAGGAGGTCGTCTGTTCTCACTTGGACTGGAATTCTGTCTGTGAACTGAAGTGAGAAGAGTGGAGCTTGATGCTCGTGTTATTGATACACTGGTCATCCCAAATTTCTCACCTCACTGCCCAAATTGCTTTCTAAGGACCCAATCCAAAGCCTGTGGAAATAAACAGGAGTTTTTCTATTATGTGCAGCGGGCTTTGAGGGAGCCTGGCCTCTTGCAGGGCCAGTTGCTGAAAGACATCAGTGCATAGGAATTGAGTCATGATTTTATAAACTAGATATTTTATGAATCGTGTTCTCAGGCTGAGCCCCTAAAGCGCAAAAGAGATTGGTTTTATACAGTTTAATCATAAAGCCCTGTGTCTATAATCAGAGAAATGCCTTCTCCTTCCCCCACACTGGGAAGGTCAGCTATCCAGCACATCCACTCACTGCAGCACAAGCTCATTCCGCTGTTTCCACGAGTCACTCTTGGTTTATTGCTCCTTCGCTGCCCAGGTCACACTCACAGTGGGCTGTCCACAGGCTGGGAGAGAGATCTGGGAGGATAAATGCTCAGGGTTCCACGTCTGCTCCACATCCAGCTCTTCTGCAGAGGTGAGTGACGTTGCCATCCCTCTGAGCTGCTCCAGCCAGCTCTGCAGCATCACAGGTGACACTGCACACACAGCAGGGCTCTTACTCTCTGTGGAAGTGACAGATGTTTTATCCATTTCCCACCAGCGTTTTCCTTAGCCTGATTCTCAAACACAGCTGTGCTTGCAGAGTCCATGGCCAGCTGCTGCACTTCAAAAGAGTCAAACCACTGTGAGTTGAGCTCAGTAATTAAACATGAGATGGCATTAAAAAAAAAGACTTTAGGCCCAGATTCAGTATCAGGATATTGATTTAAAGCACAAGACCAAATCTTGTGTCCTACATGGCCTTGCAGCTATTGAGATGTATCTCCAAGCTCCTGCTGAGGCTATCAGCTTTCTACTTAAATTTTGTCACATCCTTCTCTTAGGAGATCTGCTCTGAACCCAGAGATGTCTCTGACTCTCTAACTCACTGCAGCTGCACGTGTGCGAGCAGCAACGGCAGTGCCAGGCTAGGGCAGCTCAAAGGAGCTGCATCAGTGCTCACTCACAGCCCCTCTGCTCCCTGAGGGAGTCACGTGCATCTGGGAGTTGCAATTAGTTGTGCAGATAAAAAGCTACCAGGACGCTGTCCCTGGGATGGATTGGCAGACTTTTATCGTGTAATCAGCTTTACAAACTGCAATCTGAGCTCCTCTCCCTTCTCCCCCTCCTTTCCTACTAAGCCAAGCTCACACAGCACTTGCTGGCAGTAACAAGAATCTGTCTGAATCCCAAAGTTATGCACATGTGAAATCAAAGCCACTGGTCCCAGGTGAGCTGCCTTTAATGATGCTCTTTGTTGACATCACTAAGAAAAAGATTGCACCTGCCTAAGCAATACTTCAGCTGCTTCCAAAAGAGGAAGAACTAATGCTGCAGCCCAGGGATGTGCTCTTACTGACCACACCAGGGACAGGGGAAGGAGCAGAAGGAACATTGCTGAGTTCCATCACACCCTCCCTTCTTCAAACTCTTTCATTTTCTTATTTGTCCCCTCTTCTTCCCCCGGAGACCATGCACGGGTGTTTGTCTGCTGCCTTCTCCATTCCTGTGACTACTCCCATCCACATGACAGAGATTGCATTGTACATCCTTTCCTAACTCTGGGGTTCAGAGCAGGGGCTTTTTCACACAGTGTAACTTCCAGAAAAACATGGCACTTGCTCAGCATCTCCAGGTCATATCCTTGCCTGCAGTCCCCTCAGCAAACCTGGAAGCTGTCAGGGCACAGCAAATAACTCTTTCCTTCTGTGCCATCCTCCTGCAGAACACCCCACAAGCTCTTCCACCTTTTACATCCTCGAGTCCTTGAAGCATAGAGTCATTAAGGTTGGAAATGACCTCCAAGATCATCAGGTCCAACCATAACATTTCCTTGTGGGAGGGTGGCTGTGGCTGCCTTTGGCTCAAATTGTCACTGCTTCAGACCTGAGCTCATTTCTGCTCCCCTCCCAGAGCAAGCAGGGAGGAGGCAAACACAGTGGAGGAATCCACAGTGGATAGTTCTGGTGCATTTATTCTGGCCATAACTGCTCCAGTTTGTTCCTCATGAATCCTCTTGTTCCCTGTCATCTCCTCAGAAGACAGCTCCAGACACTGGAGCCGCAGGTGGAAACCACGGTGCTGCCAACGCTCTGCCCCCGAGGATGGCCAGTGATCACCACCCAGCACCCTGACCCTCCCCCAGCTCCTGGTCCAGGGTCTTTCCTGGTGTTACAGTGCTTTGAAAGCTCCCAGAAAAGTAAATTACTTCATCTCTCCCCTAAAACTGCAGCTCGGTGGTAAATGGCTCCTGTCCTGACAGGATCTGCCTCGCCTCCTCTGGCACAGCCTTATGAGACAGTGCTGGGGACTGAGCAGTGCTGTGGTGGGTGGTAAATTAATTGGAATACCACGGCTCTATCAAGTCAGCCTCCTGACACCCCTCCAGGGTCTCCTGCAAGAGCAGCCCATGCTCTGGGCTGGGCATAGGCAGGAGTGGGCAGCCCAGAGCCCAAGCCTGTTCCCCAGGCACGCAGGCATGCCTGCCTCCCTCTCGCTGAGGGGTTTCTTTCCATACTTACACATAACACTGGCTGAAGTAATCTGATAAATGCTCATGACGAAAGATGTTTCTAATATAAAAAACTTCCATAGCCTTGAAAAGTGTGAGAGTTAATTTGCAACCATGTCTGCGCAAGAGGTGACAAAACAGTTAAGTGAGGAAATAATAAAGATATTACTGTCCTCTCTCAAGGATCTTCTGTCTCTAATTTAATAGTTTCAAGCTTTTTAAAGCATTTGCCAGCACAATTTTCTCACTTTAGCTGGGCACAGCTTGTGACCTCCATCTGAGTAATGTCAGATCACAACGCTCGTGAGCATATGAATAAAAACCTGTTTTCTTTGTCTCAGCTTTCTGGACACCATTTGCTAAAGCAGCCTTGGCACCGGGACCAGCTGGGGCAGGGCGGGGAGGGACCCTGCAGCTGCAGCTGACCTGGCACTTCAGGTCCCATCTGGGATGGAATGGGGATTTGGAAGCACCTGCCTGGCCAAGAGGAAGAGCCTGTCTTGGCCAAGGGGTGACCCCACACCCTGTGCGGGTCACCAAGCACCCACAGCCCCACGCTTCACGTGCCAGGCCCCCTGAGAGTTCCCCATGGCTGCACCACACATGGGGCTGGGTGGGGAGAGCTTCACACAGGATTCGGCAACAATCCTGGTGTCCAGGAACAGCCAGGCATGATACACCCCAGGGTGGTTTATCCATGGACACAGGGAAGAACTGCCTCAATGCAAAAAGGAAAAGGTGGGATCAAGAAGGCAAGAAGAGAAATCTCACCCACAAAAAAATTAAGTAAATGACAAGAGCATCAATAAATCCCAGATTATTCCTATTCAGATAGGATCTGGACCCCCACTGCTGGCTGATTGCACTGACTGAGATCAGAGACAGAGACAAGGAGACAGAAAAAGGCTTTTTTACATCTTCACCTTTATTGGGCAAGAAAAATAGTTCCAAATGTAGGTGTTCTTCCAAGGGACTGCTGTGCTGATCTGTGACATTCTCCTCCTGTTCTTCTGCCTTGACTCAGCAGTTTGAATAATTCCAGTATTTTACCTTCCTGCAGGAACCTGCTGAGAGAGGCACTGTACTTCTCACACCTGAGAAACACCTTACATGTGCAAAGGAATATGTTTGAAGGAGTTTTTTCCTACAAAGGCTGAAGAAGAGGGAACTTTTGATATATGCACTTTGGATTCTCTTTCCTTAGATAACCTTGTGGCAGCAGCATCACGTTTCCAGGGTTATCAGTGAACTCTGTGCAAGGAGCCAAACCTCAGCCTGCCCCACAGGGATCAGAGAGGGGACTGGTGAATTTGGGGAACAGGATTCCAGCATCCTTCATGCTTACAGTGTCTCTAATTCTCCATTGTCTTGGCAGAGAGATTGGAACAGCCGAAATTCATGACAAGCCCTTAATTGTCCCTTTCCCCGGAAAATGGGTGTTTGTGTGCACGAGTCAGAGCCATTCATTACCCCCTCCTTGTGCTGCTAACTGTGAATAAGCAGCAACACTTTGATAAAGTTTGCAAAAGCGTAATTAGTCCTACAGGCACAATATTTTCCCATTTCAAATGCTGCTTCCCCAGCTGTACTTTGCAGATTTATGATTTCAAAAGCAGCTGATCGCAGCCTCTACTGCAGCTCAAGATTTGAGAGGTTTGGTCTTAATGACATTCAAAACCTTATTAAAATACAAGCAGAGAGAGATGCAGTACATGAGCCTCAGTTTTCTTTGTTAAGTGCATCTGTCACAATCTAAAGATGTGAGAAAAAAAGAAAAACTAATACAAACACCGACTTTATCAGGAATTCTGCTGGGATTCCACAGCATGTAATCTTT
>JACBWW010000016.1:25961511-25999167 GCA_020086605.1 Lanius collurio
AGGGCAGCAGCGGCTCCCCGAGGGCAGCAGCGGCTCCCCGAGGGCAGCAGCGGCTCTCCGAGGCCGGGCTGGCAGCTGCCTCGCACACGCCGTGCGTGGAAGTTTATCACTGCTGAGGAGCTGGACGTTAATTTTTATGAAAATGGCTTTGTAAATGGCAGCTCATTGAGATATTTATTGGCAGTGCTTATTCAAATGAAGGAACAAAGCCAATAAATTTGGTTCTTTAGGAAATTAGTGCTGATTTGCAGCGTGAATAAATACAAATGCCCTGTCTTCTCCTACGACACAGAAACAATACTCCCCAGCCCAACAGCCTGGCCCCACCAATAGCACGGCTGCTCCAGGAGGGACCCCGGGGCTACATGGGCCAGTCCTAGGAATGATTCCCACCTCAGCAATAAACAGCGTGGAAAGGATCTGAATTCCTTCATTTTGCAGGCACTTAAGGAGCTTAGAGGAAATTAAAGTATATTATAGATATATGAATTTTGAAGAAGGAAATACTAATGGATCTTTCCTCTGTTATGTTCCACACTGACTTTAATTCCTCTCCAAAGGCAAGAGGCTTAGCATGACCCCAGTAAATCACAGTGGAGTGTTTGTAAGGAGCACCAAAGTGGGGCCAGGGCTGAACCCTCAGAAAACAAACCCCAGCCTAGCACTGGCTGCTCTGCCCTTGGGCTGGTGGCTGAGCTGTGGGAGGGGTGGTTCACTGGCACAGGCTCAGCCCCTGCCCACCTGGAACCCCAGCACCACAAACACATCCTCACACCAGTGAGAGCCTCTTTTCTCAGTTCACAGAACTGTTGTGGGAAAAGGCCCAAAATTCATGGTGCTCCTCCTCCATTTAATGGCCTCTCATTTCCTATGTGTTTAAGGCTATTTCTAATTATGCACACAAGAGAAATGTAACATATAAAAGGACTGGGTTGAAGAGAAACAGATGCAGAAAGGAAGGTCTTGAATCTATTAATTATATATCAATATGGTCTAAAATACAAATATTCTCTCTAGAAAACAACATATACCAGGGCTTCTAGGCAGGAGAATGTATGTTATAGGGGGAATATATGCTATAGGAATAGAAGAGGTTTCAGGTACCTTACTTCACAATAAAAATGAAAGGCTTCCAGCCTTAACACCCCAGGCCCAGGCATGGGCTGCACCATGGCATGAAGCAAAGCACCACCTCGTGTGACTAATAGGAGCAGTAAGTCCTTACTGTAGATTTTCATCTGGAAATTTATTCCTGAGTAAATGGCAAGTAAAGATTTTGACTTCGGACTCATTAGTCTGTGATGATCAGCAGCCTTAATCATGAAGATAAATTTCTGAGCATGTCAAAACATTTATGGAAAAGAGTTGAAGAATTAAAAAGCACGCAGTGATTCCTTAGGCGCTCAGGCTGAAGTCCGAGCCACTATTTCAGCTGTAAGATTTAGTTTCATTCCAGTTTCAATTATAAGATTTTATTCTTGCTATTAATTTACACTGTCATCTGAAATCTAAAGATTTGACATAGTAAGACTCAATTATGGTGGGAAATAAAATCTTCTCTAGCATTTTCTGTGTTCAGTAAAGGGCATGTTTTTAGAATTAAACAGTGGAAATATTGGCAAATATTATACAAAGATGTAGAAATGTGACTTTGTATAAAAAAAATAATTATCTTTGTTTAGATGAAATCCAACTCGCATTGCTGACTATTTTCTCTCAACTTCAAATCCATTTTTTGTTGCTGAAATGGGTTTACCCCTGCTGAGATGTCAGGTTTGTGCCCACCATGCTGCTCCTCTCTCTTCCCTCATTCCTGGTTTGTAGCTACAGCCTCTGCTCTGGGGACATCCCAGTCCCTCACAGGTGCCTGCATTTTGTGCTTCCTTCCCTTAGAAGATAAAAACTGAGAGCAGAAATCAGAGAGCAGGGCTGCTTTCAAGTGCAGACATGAAGGAGTGGTGACTTCAGACTCAGCTTTCTGCAGGACACTGGGAATTAAGAGCAACCTTTCCCTCTGCTCCCCTGCCCAACACTAAAACACACATTGCATTCTCCAACCAGCATGTGGGATCAGCCTCTGGATGTTGCCTTACAAAGGTAAATCCACGTAAGAGAGAGACATGAGCACCTGAATGAAGATGCTTTATCGAGATGGAAACACCAAACCGTGGGCACAGTCGTGCTTCAGGCTGGGCTGGCGCCTTCCCTCGCCCTCACCAGTGCTGTGTCTGAGCACTGGGAATGGAGATCCACTCTGGAATGCTGGCAGCACCCGTGACCCTCAGCAGCAGGACCCACTCCCTGCAACCCCACGGAGTGTGTTCACCTTGAGAGCAGAAATAACTGTTCCCACCCTTGAAGGGAGCCTGAATAGACAGGTCCGATTTCATTCTTGGGTGGCAGCTCCCAGGGCAGTGCTGGAATGCTGAAATGCAGGGCCCAGCCATGGAGCACAAATGCCAGGATTGGGGTGTGGAGCAAGGCCAGACAAGGGGATGGCCTGGCAGCAGACACTGGCTCCAGCATGGATTATAACAAAGTCATCAGTTTTGTGTTTAAGCCCCCTGAAGACGTGATCCTGACAACAGCACAAATAAATTGGGTGTCTGGTACACAAACACTCCTGAAAATTTTGTATTTACATGGCAACCAGCTTATTATATTTACATGAACATCTGCTGCAGGTTCACTAAAATCTTTAAAACAGATGGACATGAAGAAAGAGTAATTAACAAAGCTATATGTTGATTAAATCAGCATGTGGTTAATTTTAATGATTACTTATCTTTATTGGGGTCCATAAGACTTCTCAAAATCAAATCCACTTTATCTGATGTGTTGATTAGCTGCAGGCCTGCAGATGAGGTGCTCTCCGTGTGCTGCAGTGCCACGGCAGCGTCGTGGCTGCCACACTGCACCCCTCTGCAGGGTCAGGGCCTGCTCCTGCTTCCAGCAAAACTGACTGGAGCACACAGTCACGGCTTCACAGCCAGGATGGGCTGCTGTGAGCATCCTTTGTGGTTTGGACATAAAACTTTACAGGATCAGTTCCTTTCCAAGTAGAGCACCCTTTCAGAAACCACAGACCAAGCTCCATTGAGACACTTTGGCAGCAAGGAGCCAAGCAGCTGCTCCAGAGGGATGCTCCAGCTCCCAAATGGCTCTCACCATACTCAAAATGTACATTTATCACAGCTTCAAGCTTTAGAGCTCCTTATATCCTTGTCCACTCAGTTGAACAACTCTCTGCTGTCAAAGTTCTGCTCCTTGTGCTTGTAGCCAGAGAACAAACCACTCTTGCCCATCCCATTCCTGAGCTCAGCAGACCCCTCGGAGCTTCTCGGTGCCTGGCAAACACCAGCACATTGCCAGTGCATCAGCAGCCTCCTCATCTACCACATTTGTCATCTCATTAAAAAAACAGTCAATCTCATATACTGGTCCTATTCTCCATACTGCAAGTTGATTGACACTAATTGGAATGTATTCTAATTAATTATTCTTTAATCAAGTCTCGTACCGGCTCTGCTGTTGTTGTGCCCAGGATCAGGGATGGGCTCCCAGCGCTGGACGTGCCCCCACGGCGCTGATCACTCCCCCAGCACAAACCTCCTTCGTCCCCCTCCTGCCCATCCAGGCCCCAGCACTGCAACCCAGCTCTGGCAGGACGCAGCTGCAGCCTCAACCAGCAATATTTTCTGGCCAGTTCTACTGGTGAGAAGAAAACAAGATGTTAATTTTAGAAGAACTCTGAATTTGTGTGATTCAAAACCAGAATCACAAATCGCAGAACATCCTGAGTTGGAAGGGGCCCATGAGGATCATCGAGCTCTACTCCCATTTGACTTCTAAACTACTCACTGAAATACAGACAAAGAGTAAGTTCATGACACCCAGGGAAAAAGTGGCCCCAGATTAATGACCCAAGGCAAAGCACTGCCCAGTTATTTGACCCATCGCTTATAAACCATCATAACCAAAACACCTGGTGTTGGTCCCAGCTGCATTTGGAGGAGGGAAGAATGTGACTGTCTGGTGGATCATGTCCGAGATAAAAGCAGAGGCTCAGCTACTCTGAGTTATTTTTACTGTAAAAATAAAGGAATTAGTGAGCACAAAGAACATAATTTCTGGTGATGTTCAGAAAAAATTAAATTTAACAGGGTACCTGGACCAGCAGTTTCAATCCAGCCCCCCGTCCTGAGCTATCTGACTGGGATTTCAAGTGAACAAGCTGCCAAAAGGGACAGCCAGCATCCAACTGTTAATTCATATCACAGCAATTATAATTTTTCTCTGGAAAACAAACCAAAGTGCCACATGGTTGGGGTCTTCTCTAGGGCAGCAATCTGCTTTACTCCAGTGTATTTGCCAGCAGGTCTGTGCATCAAGTCACACTCACAGGACACCATACGAGCACAAACTTCTTTTAATAACTGGAGGAAGAACATTGAGCAGTTGTATCAGCATTTTAGGATAGAGCATGGAAGAAAATTCTCTTGGGGCAGTTTCTGCCACACTGCGCCTCAGAGAGTGCTGTGGCGCTTTCTGCACACCCCAGAGAGCAGATGTAGGATAAAATGGGCCCAGCCCTGGGAGAAAATGATATTAAAAACACACAGACTGAGTCTCTGCTTTGCAACAAGGACTAAAGGAAACAGCAGTAAATTTGTGACCAGCTCACCACCCCAGGACAGGTTTGTCACCAACACCACCCCAGGACAAGGGGAAGCAAAGCCACAGGTGGGCAGGTACAGCACAACCTCTCCTGACAGCCCCAGTACAGATCTCCATTACAGCGTGAGGAGTGCCGTGTTTCACACTGTGGGCTGCTGTGCTCAGGGGACAATCACCATCAGCAGGGCCAGGAAAATCACCAACTCAAGGCCAAGGGCTCCAACTCAGACTCCAGGAGGGATGGGGCCAGGCCCTTGGTCCAGGAGTCAAAGGCACAAACAGGAGTGGGGTGATACAGCCAAGAGGAAGAGCAAGTGGAATAACCCAAACAAGATCAATGTTTGCATTGCAGATGCTTTGAAGTTTGATAGACCTGAAGCAGAACACCCAAAACAGGCTGGGGTTGTACTTATTACTCTAAACCAATTCACCAAACTGTGCAAACTGCAGAGTCTGTACCGTAAAAACCTCCTGTAAGTACCAGGCGCGGGGATCCAAATGCTTCAGCACATCATGGAAGTCAGGATCATCACTGCAGCTCCCACCTCACTGGCCAGGAGACACCACTGATGTCACTGCTGGCATAACCACTGAGGGCCTGAAATCATGGCATTGCCACTGCTGGCAGCAGTCCTGGATTGATCCAGACAGGTACTGAAATAAAGAGCATTGTCCTTTCTGCAAGCATTTAAAAATAAACAACAACTCCTAATATTTCAAAAGAAGACTGTGCACCCCACCACTGCCTTTTGCTGCAGCAATGCTCAGTGATTTTGTGTGTGAAGTTTGCTCCTGCAAAAGTCTGTGGGAAGACAACAGGATTCCACAGAACATTAAATCCTATAGTTTTATCAAAGAGGAAACACACAAAACCAGCCTAATCTGCTAGTGAGTAGACAACTGTGATTAAAAGAAAAAGTACTTGAAAAAAACCTCTAAAATTCTAAACTGAGCCATCACAGATAAGAAATTCTGCTATATGCTGCCACATCACTGGCATTTGGCAGTCACAGGGATCAACAAATCATTGTCAGGAATTATTTCAGTTAGCAGGATGATACTGCTGAGATTAGATTAATTAAACCAGTAAATCCCATGCATGGAACAGAAACACCCAAGACAGGGAAAGAAAGGGAGTGGGAGCCAGGAAGTGCCACCGGGAGCATTTGCAAAGGTCCCAGCAGCCCAGCAAGGCTGGCAAGGCTCAAAGGCTGAAAGAAGGAAACAGAGGGAAGAGGCAAAGTCCCAGGTAATTCCAGCTTTGGGGTCCGACTCTGGCAGCAAAGCCCCAGCCTGGAGTGGGGCTCCCACCGCTCACCTGGGCCCGGTCCATCCCACTGCCCAGCCAGCAGGCAAACCCCCACAGCACCCACAGGCACCCACCAGTACCCATGTCGGGGAGAAAGGGTCAGTGGCACAGGGCCCCATCCCACACCTTCCACCCTGGGAAGGAGCCACCCAAGCTCCCCGTCCTTTACAACATACTTTAAAATGCATTTTAAAATATACTTAGTACAAATACACTTCAAAATTCAAGCCAAGATGTGCATTGTAACTCACACTGCACAGTAGCCTCCTGGCACTCAAAAGGAAGTGACACCACAGGAACGACAGTCACAAATGACGCCTCTTTGGGGAATTAGCAAACCAGAAAAGAAGATAATCATACCAGTATCACCAGAGGAAATACCACTAGGGACATCCTAAAAACCTCCAGAGTAAACCTGTAGAACTCATTGCTAATGGATATTGCTGAGAGCAAATATTTAACAGGATTCAGAAAAACATGGATATGTAGATTGGCACTGAAATGAAACACTTATTTCCGCTGGGTTTTATGGAAAATGAAAACCCCTCGCAGTAGCACGGAAACACACTAAGAGTTTTTCCTATGGATAAAAGTCTCCATTTCTGTGTGTTCTTGAGTCTTCTGAAGCATCTGAGCCTGGCAAATTATAGAAGAAAGAATAACAAAAAGGATGGATTGTCAGTCTGATCTCCTGTATCGCTCCCTAAACTTCTGAGCAATAAGATGAAACTTAATGGCGGAAAAATGAAACCTATTAAGCAAGGGGGGAAGAGCACATATTGGACAGGAAATGGAAACTTAGAAAAGCAGTAAAGCTGGAGACCTTGGGGCTGGGTTGGACAGTAAATTAGACATGAAAATGCAATAGAATTTGGCAGCCCAAAAGGTCAATGCAATTTGGAACTGTATGTGCCGAGACTCCAGTCACCAAGCGGGGATAGAGCCTATTACCCAGTTTTAGATTTAAGCAGCTTGAATAAGTTTCAAATAAATATCCAAACATTTGGATGCTTAACCAAATCAAGCCTCAAAATCCTTTTGGATTTTCACTTTGATTTCTAACATCTTTATGTTTGGCCTCTTTTCTGAGAATCCAATCTGTTGTTAAAGTGAATCTTTCAAGATAAGCATCTGCAGTTGCCAAGAGACTGTTGTGTTAAGCCAGAGGATGATTTAGCATCTTGCAAACCGGGATTTTGGAATTAGAAAAAATTGCTTTGCTCTTAGCAGCAGATACATTTCAATGCCTAAGAAACGGCTGTGGCTTCCCAGAACTTTTGATTCAGTTATTCCCCTCCAAACCACTGCCATTTTCCTTAAACAACACTTTTTCCTGAGGCCCATTACCTGGCTGCTGGGAAACATACACCAATAAATAGAGAAAAGTCTCTAAACAGACACAAATAGTCCTTTCCTTTCCAAAAACCCTGCAGTGACCTCCCCATCACCAGAGCTCCATTTACTGCCACGCATGGCTCCAGAGCAGAGTGACAGCTCTGCCAGAGGACACAGTTCCCTGCACAGTTGTTCCTGGGAAACTCAAGGATCTGATGGGCTGAATGGGGACTAAGTTTCAGAGCCATCAGCTGACTCTAGAAATGTCTTACTATATAAATGCCATAAGTATTTAAATATTATGGGGTGGTGAATAGTAAGAATTATTTAATCTTTGAACATGTACTTCTGTAGTCCTTTCATAACCAAATTGCATCTTTCAACTGCTCATTGTTGCTTGATGCGACTAAAGCTTCCCTGTCAAGGAAGTTAAAATCACTTCAGCCTCAACACTCACTCACAATTTTCTTTGAAGAAGGTGGAAATTTATTCAGTTTGACCTAATGATTGAACAGAGCAGGTTTCTCCAAGCCACCTCCCAAGCTTGATGTGTTTACTTTGGGTGCTCTGAAGTCACATTAGAAATATTTATTGTAAGTACCAAAAGCCTAGGAAGCTTTGGAATGACTGTTGAGATAAATCCAGGGCTAAAACCTGGGCATCTTTTTGAGGGTGGCCTCAATCCAGGAGGAAGGGTCTTCCCACCATTTCCCTGGAAAGCTGCAGAGTCACATTTTTCTAGGCACTTCCACGCTAAGCAGCTGACACAGTCATTCAGAAGATGTGATCATCTCTAAAAAGTGTATTTTCTAACACAAGGGGGAAACATTAGAAGTAAAATGTATTGAAGACATCATTCAGAAAATCCAAGTCAGACAGGGACAGTAAATGGAATATGCACTTGGAAACAGAGACTGAGCAAGCCCAGGCAGCGCTCAGTGCTGGGGTCTGCCCTGTAGCTCCTCCTCACCAAGGCAGCAGCAGGGGCTGGCAGCAGGACAGGTCTCTCCGGTCATTTTCCAGAGTCGAGGTCTCTCCCAGAGTTTCCCAGTGGCAGGTTCTCTCCTGGCATTTCCCAGAGGCTGGAATGATGTGGGGTTTCCCCCATGACCCAGGTCTGAACATGCGAGGGTCACAGTTTCTAAAGTACACCAGGGCCTCTGTTCTGATGCCACAGCTGTGGCACTTGCTTCCTTTCATCTGTGCTGTAAGAAACTCACAATTATTTCTCACTCTTTTAATTTTCTTCTCTTCTCCAGGCTGGACAACCCCAGCTCTCCCAGTCTCACTCCAGAGGGGCTCCAAGTGCTGGCTCAGCTGCAGCGCCTTCCCCTGTTGCTGCTGGAGCACAAATGGGTTTTTAGACATCAATTTTTATTCAGTTGCTTTCCATGCCAGAGTTCCTTTGCTGAATATCAGCTATGCTTTGCGACAGCAGCGCCTGCTCTTGACTTCTATTCCTTGGCACTTCATCCTCCAGCCACACCAATGACATCCTCCTGATCACATTCAAGAGATTCCTGAGATACACGCACATATCATTTTCTCTCCAAGAGTTCTGATGGCTTTGCCAGTTAATTAAAATAGAACTTCAAAGGTTTTTTGTAATAGATTATAATATCTTTGGTTTCATGACATCTGTTAAAATTTACAACTAAGGATGTCATTTTTGGTGAAAAACATGTTCTTTTACACCCAGCCCATTTATTTGTGTATTTATTTAGTGACAGAGCATCTCATTTATAAGAAACATGTGAAAGCAATCATTAATCATGCTTTTGTCACAAAGCAGCTTCCCCAGCAGTTTGCTGAAAACCTACAGACAAGCTGCTCGGGTGTGGGTGTTCCGAGAACAGGCAAGGAGCCTTGCCAAGAGAGCTGATGGAGGAACCTCTCTGTTTCAATGTCTAGCAGGAAGAAAACAAAGAGGAAAACAAAGAACCAGCAGATTAGACACTAGAGTTATCTGGGAAGGATGCAGCAGCGTGGATGGGAAAGGAAAGTAAATCAAAAGCAGCCGGTGAGACCAGGATTCTCAGTGTATCAGAACCATTCAGGATAAATTCACCTGTGTTTTTAGATCACTGCACAGCTCACAGGCTGTATTACAGCAGCACCTCAATGCATTCCTCCTCGAGAGGGAAACCAGTGACCCAGCCACAGACAGCCTTGTCTGACAATGACCCTGTGCTTGAGGCCGTGCTTATTGTAGTACACAGGCATTGTCCGTCCCCTCCTGCCCCCAGTGCCCCTGCCTGGAGTGCTGTGTGTGCCCAGGGTACTGCTGTGCCCTCCGTGGTCACCCAGGACGCAGATGTGGCAGTGCCCTTTGGGCATGGTGGTAGGTCAGCGTTCTATCAAGTTTCCCTCATTTTCCCCTGCTATGCCTGGCTCACCTTGGGGCCTGCCCCCACAATATCAGCCCTTGACACAAGGCAGCTTACCCTGCATTCACTTGGGGAGGAGCACTGGTAACATACCTCACACCACTGCCACAGCATCATGGCAGGGGAAAAGAAGGAAGAAGCTCTCAAAAAATGAAAAGGGGGGAGAAGGCAGAAGGTTGTGTTGTACATCAAGGTTTGATCTCATTCCTAGAGACAAAGACCAGCAGGTGATCAAATTGCTGATTAGCAGCAAGTCCTGACTTCTCAGGTCACACAGATACTGGTTTCAGCAACTGTGATGGGCCATAGTTTCTTCACAAGGTCCCCATGGTATAGGAAGCCACCTGCTCTCACAGCAGTGGAGGATGAGGGAAGCACAAACACAAAGTTCTCTCAGGTAGAACATCATCTTAGGGCTGTTTGTCCCATTTTCACAGACAGCCTTTGCACTCAGTTGTTGGAATAGCTGCAGAAAAGGCTTCACGCTTTTGCACATAATTCCTTTTAAAGGAGTGTGTTCTGCCTTGTTCTGTGCTGTAACCACAGCTTTAAAACGCTGGCATAACCACTGAAACACAACATGCCTGCTCATTTGATTTCCAATTTGTTTTAATGGTCATTCCAGTACTGGAAAGGACTCTGGGCACTGAACTGCCTCTGCAGATCTGTTCTGAGCAATCTGTAGAAGATTAATTTCAGTACATTGAAATGCCAGACCCCTCTCTGTGTATCAGTGCCTTAAAGAACAACATCACCTCCTCTGCTCGGTGCAGAGCTCCCAGTGATGTTTATTCCATGGTCCCCTGGCCCCTGCAGGGTGGGCAGGGCCAGACCCGACACAGATGGACACACATGGCACTGGGGGCTCCCTCTCCCAGCCCCAACCTGCTGGGGACTGCTGGGACCAACCCCACTTCCACAGCAATTTACTTCTGATCCAGTTCCACATTTTGGGTTGTTGTCTGCACACCCATCCCATTCTCCATGGGTGCTGTTCCTCTGCCCCCACCTCCAGAGAGCATATGTCTGCTTCTCACCCAGGCTGGGGACAAACACGCTTTGGGGCCACCATGCAGGCAGCCATGGCCCACCCCTGCAGGAGACAGGCATGAAGGTCATTCTGTACCTCAGTGATTAATAGACAAATGTCTTCCCTGAGCATTCCTCTGCGCTTTAAAGAATGTACTCAGCGTTCAGCATGAACCAGAGCGTTTGCAGCTCAGCTGATGAAACTCATCTTCAAAAATCAATGAAAGATGAAAAGCCCAGTGTCCATTACCAGAAGGCTGAGATGCAGCAAGTCATCTTCTCAGAAACAGGAGTAAGAGTCCATAACGCACCATCCTGTATCTGCAGGCAGCTGTGTATTAAATGTTAACAAACAGCTTTGTGCCTGCACTGCACTGAAAACTAGAAATTGTCCTCATCAGACATTGATGTAAAGATAAAAGAGCACAACTATACCCAAACCCTGCATTATTGTGATTTTTTTTCTTAAACACGCCTCTTCATTTTAGAGACTGTAGACTTCAAAACATAAAACCCCGCTGCCTTACAGAGCTGTGCAGAGGACCAGGTGTCCAAGCAGCAGAACACAGACTGGGTGGCAGCTTCACCAGATCCTGCTTCTAAAACATGTGGCCAACAGCAGCAATTCTTCCAACAGCCATGGGACTGTGAGCAAACACCGCAGAGTGGCAAGGAGCTAACCAAACCTTAGTAGTGGATGGCTCAGGTGACAGCCTTTTTCTCTAGGCAGGGACTTCTTGGTCAGTGCAGGGGAACAATTCAGAGCAGGTTGAAAAAAAATATTATTCCTGGTGGGTTTTGTGGCAAACACTGCAGCAGGATTACCAAAGGAGCTGGTGTCAAAGGACAACAGCAAAGTCACCCATGAGAGTCCTGGGCTGCAGTGAATCATCAGTGGGGCACATCAGACCTTGACCGAGGCTGTCTGAGCCTGGGTGGAAAAAGAGGAGCTCCAGCTATCTTCTGCCCTGGGTCTAACACTGCTTTCAGCCACAGAACACAGGTCACATCGTGTGCCGCTGCAATTGTCACTATTTCCCACAAAAAGGTAAAAATATCAGCTGTGTTACGAGTGAACCTCCAAAAGGCGGTAAAGATTCATACTAGTGCTGTAAATACATCCCAAACCTCCCATTTAGATGAGCTGGTTTCAACCTCTCACACTTCGGCTTCTGAACTTTTGTGCTCTTTAATTATGTATCCATGAGAAAACAGCAAAGGCCATCTTAAAAAAAAAAAAAAGGTTTAAAACTGAAAATCGGTTGGATCTCTGCTATTCTGAAGTACAAATTTAGGCAGTGCCAGATTGCCTCAGCTACCTACTCCACCTCCATGCATCACAAAGCTCAGATGGCCTCACACTAGCCAGATCTAGTTGAAAAACATTATAAAAGCATAATTCTACTTCAGCTATTTTTCAGTAAAGTGGCAGGGATATTCACAGCCTCAAACCCTTTGAGCTAATTGTAGGTAAGGGACTTTGTGTGTGAGGACATGGAATGATTTGATCAGGAACTTCCCTTGGCTATCTCTCCATGCTCCTCCTAACAGTGCTGCAAACGCCAGATATGCCCAGGAGCACAGAGCTGTAGCAGTGCTCTGGAATCCCTCCAGTATGCTCCTCTGAAGTGAACTGCAACATCTTTTGAAGTAAAACCCTCTTGTAGGAATAAAGCAAGCTCCTAAAGGAGCAGGATGGGGGTATTGCATTAGTTCAGTGGGACATATTTTTATGTGACATCAGCATGGGTACAAAATCAATAGCTCAACATCTGGAAGTGTGCTGGCAACAAACAGTGCTGACTGCAGCAGAGGATCACAGTCACACTACAGCACTAATACCATCATCGAGTCACAGTGACCCCAAACACACCAACACTGTCATGGGGGTGTGTGAGTCTCCAATGTCTCCATCAACCACTAGCACAACGATGACCAAAGAGCACATCTTTTGTGCAATTCTTACAAACCTCGCTCTTGTTTGAACTGCCAAGGGGCACTTGGGGGGATGGTTTAGGGGTAGTCATGGTGGTGGTGGGTTAATGGTTGGATTAGATGATCTTGAAGATCTTTTCCAACACTGACAGTTCTGTGACTTCACATAACCCACCGTGTACAAAGGCCAGAGAAACAACCATGACCATGACCCATGGCCACTGCCAGTGCCCCGATTCAGTCTCATGTACACTTGACTTGTTTCATAACTTCAAACATCCTGTGACCTTCACTTGTTGCCAGAGGAAGGATTTAAGTGGTGCTTCAACTTTTGAGAAGATATTTGTTAATCCCTCCCTCATCTGTAATGCCCAGAGCCAGAGCCCTTCCCCACAGGACCTGCTTACAGCTTTCCCAAAGTACCTCTGCAGCAACCAAACCGACTCTCAGAATAATGAGGATCTCCTGGATAGGGCAAAGGGCTCCAGAGTGCCAAAATCACAACAGCCTCTGCTGCTCACCCAGTTGTAGGTTAGGTTATTTTACAATTTGCCCCTACACATCCAACCTGAAGAAAAATTGCTGCAAATTAAGGGCTTTCATTCAATCATCTTGTGGAATTTACTTTTATCACACCTACCCAAGGCGGTTCATGCGCCCATAAATGCAGAAATGGTCATTGAGGTGAGATGCCTTGGTGCAAAGTCAGTCATTAAACGCAGGTAGCAGATCCAGTGACCCACAAATGCCACAGCATGAGATTCGTGGGACACTCTTCCCTGCCCCCTCCACGAGCATGGGGCCTCTGCAGGCTGGGGGCCACTCAGGCCACAATGTTCTACAGGATCAGATCAGCATTTCAGTTGTCTAGGGCAAAATATATCCAAATCAAAGGGCATCTGAAGCAGCAATGTCAAATATGACAAGGCAGGCAGGAGCCAGGGCTAATAGCTGAGGACTTCCTGACTTTTTAAGCTGTTCAATTGAACATTTAAAAGGTTTAGTCTCCTCCCAGGTCTTGAAAGCACCCCGGGGCAGGCTTAAGTAACTGCTTAGTTAGGCAGTGAGCTGCAAATTGCCTATTAAGTCTGACTGAAACTGTAAAATTGCTTTTCACAATGCAAATTAATGTAAATAAGAACAATTGGTTACACATATCACAGACTATCAGATTGAGGACAGATGATGCATACTGGTTTTTCCCCCTGAATTAGCATTGCTTTAAAGTTAAATTTAGTTTGTGTTGAAGAGGTCTGGATGTTCCTATGACAAATTCCATCAGTGCATTACAAAGGCACATCGGGATGTATGGCCTCCATTACATGAAATATAAACCTCCTCTTAGGCCAGGCACTGATACTTGCTTTCATGCCTAATAGAAATACCAAAAAGCAAAGCCATTTGCTCAGCAGCACAGTCAGTCACATCTTAACCTCACTCTGGAGAGCGAGACCATGAATTTGTTATGAAGCCTTTAGGATGGAGGGAGCAAATCTGTGCACTTCAGAACCATCCATAGATGATCAAAGCCCCATCTGGAGCCCCTGGGCCCCACTCAGTCACTGGTGGGAGCAGCTGTGTGCCACAGCTCTCACCCTCATCGCCAGAAGCGCTGCCTGGGCATTGCATTTTCAGATTTATTTCCCAAAGATGCAACAGAATGTATATCAGAAAGGTAAATTGGAATGAAAATCAGAAAGGTAAATCAGAAAGGACCCTTCTTTGTCTCATTCCAGGCTAAATGGAGGCACCTCCGGCAGGCACAACCAACTCAGCTGCTTTGGAAGAACAAGATCTATGTCAAGATGGACACTTCCAGTTCCAGTAGCCACTTCTATATCACAAATTCCTTCTTCAGGGAAGCTCCTGACAGCAAGGGGCATCAGCACTGCAGCAGGCAGAGCAAAGTTTTCTTCTCTGGTGGGGGGTGTTCTTATCAGAGGTTTTGCTTATCATAACTAACATATGTTATCTGAAAATTTACATTCCCATTAGCTACAGAAATAACTGTTGCCAGTTTATTACAGATTCTTGCATAAATCAGATATGCTGATAGCTCCCTGAGGAGTACAGCTCACCTTGGGGAGGGATGGAGAGCAGTGAATGAGACAGAGGCAATCACAGCACTTGGTACCAGTCACATGTCCTGTGGCCATGCCTGCCCACCCTGGAAAACGGGACACGGGAACCTCGTGGTGGAATGATGAGTCTCCTTTAGCTACACACTTGCAGGCTTGGGTTCTCAGGATGCAGATGTCGTGGGACCCATGAGGAGAATCAGCAAGGCTGGAAACTCAGCCCACATCTCACAGAACCACAGCCACAGGCCATGGACACCTCAATGCAGCCAGCTGTGATTTCAGGCTGTGCTCATCTCCTCCCCACCTCGCTGTGCTGCTGTGCTCCCAGCAGCATTTTCTTCCCTGTTTCTAATATTTTAATTGCTGTTTTAAAGAACAGTATTTGGAAAGAGAGTCTGGTACAAGGTGCGCAGGTCAAATAAATTCCACGTTTGCTTATCTTCCAGAGGAAAAAAATAATTAGCCACAAGCCGGAGGTGTTTTCTTTCAGCCTCAGGGACGTTTCAGCAGCAGTCAGCTTTCTGCATCTCCCTCTCATTAACATATAGGCAGATATACATTAATTAGGCAAAAAGAACTTACACCAAATTTGAAATCATTGACCTATATTTAAGGTTGGCTGTCTTGGTGTCCTCAGGGGTTTGTTCAAGTCTTGCTGTGTTTGGCTATGCTGAACGCATTAGAATCTTTTTGTATCACATTGCTCACTCTCTGGGACATAACATTTAAGGATCTTAATCCCTGGGTCAGTCAACCCACTCCTCACAGGGTCACCCTGTTCTTCCCCATGAAAAATCAATAGCCCAGAAAATAACAAATGCCTGAATCTGTAGGATTTCTGTAGCCCCAAGTCCCAGCTATGATCTTCTTCAGTCAGGCAATAATTCCATGGAAGCTGTTGCTGTGTTCTGTACCTGAATATATTTCTTTGATAGCAGCGCTCAGCACACGCACCTGCACTGAAAACCTGTATTACTCAACAACGAGGTATAAAATGAACCCTGAAAACCACCAAATTGGAATGTTAAAAGGCTGTTCCCCAGGCATCACAGAATTCCCGCAAATCATTAGTGCAGGACTTTACAACACTGTTACTACAGACACAGGTATTTATTGGGGTTTGAGATGCTGGAAACAGGATCCCTGTGCACATAAAATCCCAGTGATTTAGTTTAATGCACTTTGTAAGTAAATTCTTGACAGATGGATGAAGCACCAGAAGGGTGACACAAGGGAGTCAGCAGGTGGACAGAGAAGCCAAGAACGGACTGGCACTGATCAGATCATCCACACCAAATACCTTGAGACAAGCACAATCTGCCCACACAACAGACTGGCACTGACCAGATAAACAGCAAACACAGTGTGGAGTTGCAGCCCTCGGGCTCCACCCCGTTGCAGAAGCGGCTCCTGCCCAGGGCCTGAGGCTGCACAGAGACCCACAGCAGCCCTTCCCTGCGTGCCCAGGGGCTGAGACCCCCGGGCAGGCACAGCCCCCCTGCCCTGCAGTGGGCATGGCCCCCGCCCCGCCTCTCTGACACCAGTGTGTGCACACACACGCCTGCTTGGAGGGCTCGCCATCGCTAACATGTCCTTGTGAAGGCTCCTGCCAGGGCACATCCAAACAAAATCACCAGGCTGACATTCAGTGGTTACAAATAATCGTTGTAATTTTGCTCAAATGAAAAAAAATGGAGGTTTTAGAACAATTATAAAGCTAATGACCAGATATGCCTGTGTATCTTCCTGCTTTCTGATGTTACCTGTCCCTTGTGCTGCCTCCTACTCATGCCGATGGGCAGCTCTTACCTAGGTCCAGATGCCACTCCAGAGGTGGGGCTTTCAGTCAGTCCATACCGACATCACCAGGTGAAGGTGCCCTCCCTCTGGTCTGAAGAGCTGGCCAGGACTCAGGTCTGCATCTCTGGAGAGCTGAATGGTTTGAAGCATGTTTCTGACCTCCAGCTTTCCCTTAGAACCACCAGCTGTGGCATACTAAGATCAGGTTATTCCAAGTACAGGTATGCCATGATTACTGCCAGGTCTTGTTCACCACTTTTACAGCCTTATCATCCCATTGTCCTACTGAAATAAGTAACTTTCACCTTCCCTGTAACACTATCTTTAAAAATTGATGGAACCTGTGGCTTGTCATGAATGCTGGACTTAGGGAGGGACTCAATGTGCAGAAGGCAGAGCAATGGCCTGGCTGAGAGACAGAGATAAAAAAAATCTCACAGTATTAGCTGCTCAAAATAAAAACACTCAAAACCTGCAGAAGAAATCAATCCTTCTGGGTCTCTCTTTTGCTGTAACCATCATAGGTGTTGATGTAACAATTACAAACAAAACTCCATTAAAAACCTGTACCATGTACGTCAGTGGTGCCTTTCAATGAGTTCAGCCTGAGGGACAGCCCACGTGTGCTGTTCCACTTGTTACCTCTCATCTTCACAGATGTCTCTTGACAGGCCCTTCTACAGCTGAACAGATTGTTTATGATGTTCTAGAAGAAAAAGAGCTTCCACTGGTGAAACCAAAATTCTAACCAGAAGTGAAGGTTTGTTTTCTTCTGCGATACTTGAAAATAATCATTTACACAAAAAACCATTTCCAGAGATTATTATACCCACATAGCACATCTGCAAAAACCCACGGAGTTTTGCTCACCAACAGAGAGGTAAGAGCTTCACATATTAAAACGCAACTGAAAAAATGTTTGGCTGTAAACATTTCCTGGATTAAATGTTGCCTGCTCCCATGTTGTTCTGAAGGCAGTGGCACAGTTTAATAGCACCTAGGAAGGATCACTGTCATTCCCTGTTTGTACTGCTGCTGCAGAGGCTGCTCTTGGTGCTGGACACCACAGCTTGGACCACCCAGAGCAGGGCCACCACGAGGCTTTGCCAAAGACCCTCCCCTCACCACAGCACAACTTTCCTCCTGAGCTTCCCAGGCAGAAAGAAGCTTGAGAACAGATCACCAAACTGAGTTTTTAACTGCACACTAAGATCACTAGGGTCTCATCTCACAGCCCAATGAGAACCATTAAACACCAGTGAAGTCAGCTGCAGACCGAGCACCTCATCTCATTAGGGCTAAACTACTCCTCACCATCAATCTTCAGCGAGATGATTTGGACAGAGCAATTTGCCCTTCTGTTTTGCAGATTTACTGCTTTCTTGTGGCTCCTTCTCCCAGACCTTCTTTCCTCTGTTTGCTTTATTTTTCTCTTTTAAGCAGGAAAACTGGCCTCAGCTGCCTAAAATGCAATTTTCGGCCACAAATTGTTTATGACTTTCAATGTGATTGTGGCAACATTCTCTGAGTGACAATAGAAATAAATAAATAACACCTTTTCACATTTTTGTAAAGAGTGGTTTTTGCCCTTGGCTGAGTTCTCCACATTCATTTATTGACTTAATTCTCAGTGACCAAAGCACACATTGGCTCCAGGACACGGCATTAAGATGTGTAAGCTGAGCAGAGCCAAACAAGGAACAAAATATTGCTGGTCAAGATTTCCAGCAATGATTGGAAATTTGCATAGCCAGCTTGCAACTTTTTCAGCATGTAATTTCTCAGTATGTTTGTTTGTTTTTAAATGGTGGCCCTCAAAATAATTATTTATTTCAGAAAAAAATTTGGCTGCCCTCTTTGTGCAAGCAGCATTCCCACTAAATATGAAACACAAGACAAGAGCAAGTGTTAAATACAAACCAAAGGACAGTCCCAGACATTGCAGAGCTGTGAGATGCAACAGGTTCTTCAGCAACCAGGCCTCAATGAAAAAACGCCGTGGGTCTGCCCCATCACTGCCACCAGTGTTGGTGTGGCAGTCCCAACAGCAAAAGGGTGCAGGAGAAGCCAGATATGCAGGGAAAAGTAATGGATTTCAGTAAGTCAAGGAATACTTGACTTCTGATACATCTGGAAAAATATACCCAGCTCCTACTTGAGAACTGACAAAGGAGCTGTAAATGTTGGTTTTTGTCACCACTCAGAGAAGAATTTGCCAGCCTGGCCTCTCACAGGTGATGGGGTGGATCACTGTGAGTCTGCAAGTACCTTGCTCCCAATGCTCATGTCCCAGGGAACGTGTGACCAGGGTGTTCCAAAACCCACACTAGAGGTGCAGGGAAAAGCTCTGCCCAGGGAGCACAGGCAGGAGCAAGGGCAGGGTGAGCTCTTGCATCTGATTAAATCAATCACTCCTCAGCAGCTTGTGCCTGCGGGAAATGCAGCACCAACCCAGCATTTGACCTCACTGATTTTTGAACACCACAGCACCTACATTAAATGTGCACTAAGTGTTGGGCTGGAGCAGACAAATCTCTCTGTGGCTCCAAGCCTGTGGCCAGGTAAAACAGTTCCCTCAGCCTGGTCTGAGGAACAGTGGCAGAGAGCAGCCTTTAGCTGGTGTGTGGTGTGGGGGAGCGAGATGGCACCAAGGGAAAACTTGAGCAGCTGTGTAAGATAAGCTGCCAGGAGAGATGTTCATCCTGGCACCCGTGCACACAGTAAAGCAGGGAATGCTTGTGGGAGGCTGGAACATGCACCTTTGAGATGACAAGCCTGTCACCCCTTCCAGCCTTGGAGAAGTGTCTGCTAGGAATGCAGCCAGAGATGCCATTAATTCATTAGAGTTAAACCTGTTAATGGTGGACACCCCAAGGCACCATCCCCTACCAAAAAAAAATAAAAAATAAAAGAGAGAGAGAGAAAAGATTAAAAGGAAGAAATCTCACTAATCACTAATCACTGGGATGGGCCAAAGTCTACCACATCCAGCAGGACAGCGATTTCCACATATACTGCCCCTGTTCTTTGCAACATTAAAAGGTTGAATTGAAACTTTATTCACCACGTAAAAGTCACAGACTTGAGATCACAGTGCACAGTGACCATGGTGTGGAGCCCCCCACGCTGCTGGCAGTGCCACTGGCAGCGCTGGGGAGCCCAGGTGGGCAGTGCCTGCTGAGCCAGGGCTGTGGTCAGGGAGGGACTGCAGCAAAGACCCGGCAGCTTCCCACAAAGCCAAGAGGGAGACAGACAAGGAGCAAATGCCCTGTACACACACAACTGCAATGTGTTTTAGCTTTTACATAATAACTAAATCCCAACTCCCAGGATTCAGGGTTCAGTATTCTGTATCAGCAATAATGACTAAAACTACTGAAAGTCATTAAAGAACTTGCTAATCAGTCTCTTAATTGAGGCTATCTGTTTTGCTTTACACGGAGACAAATTAAGCAGGTTAAAGCAGCTCCCAGCGAACATCTGTTGAAGCAATTCAAAATTAATGACAAATAAAACTGAGTTCCCTTTGTGGTTGATTTTTCTCCCAACTGTACCAATAAACATGCTGTCATGACTTGTCAATTCAAAACAACTTTGCAGCACGTTCCCATTCCCTCACAACATCTGGGAATCACAAAATCGTTTAGGTTGGAAAAGCCCTACCAGACCATGAAGTCCAACCTTTCTCCAGCACTGCCAAGGCCACCACTAGCCCACATCCCCAAATGCCACATCCACACAGCTCTTAATCCCTGCAGGAATGCAGACTCCACCACTGCCCTGGGCAGTTGTTCCAGGGCTTACCAACACTTTCTGGGAAGAAATTTTCGAAATTGAACCTGAGCCTTCCCAACACAGCTTGAAGTCATTTCCTCTTCTCCAGTCCCTTGTTCCCTGGGAGCAGAGCTTGGCCCCCACCTGGCCCCACCCTCCTGTCAGGGGCTTGTGGAGAGAGAGAAGGTCCCCCCGTCACAGGTCAGGGCCAGAGAGAGGCTTCAGGCTGCAGAGCCTTAAACCACAGCAGGTGGGGAGCTGCATCCCAGTGCCACCAGTGCCGTGCTCCCTTTCTCCAGGGGTCCTTCCCTCTCCACCCCAGTTCTGCACACGTGTGCCGTGCTGCAGATGGCTCGGCAGCCCCAGGCTGCTTCCTGCGTGGGCAGCACCAGTTGGGCAGGTGCTGCAGTTGGCACTTGCCAGCTGGAGAGCAGTAGCCAAAGGTTTTTTTGAAGGAAAGCAGTAAAACCCCAGTACCAGATCCAGTAAGAAAGCACAAGGAACCATCGGCAGTGCTCAAACACTAATTGGGACCTTGGAGAGCTGGCTGCAGCACGCCATCTGGGCAGACCTTGGAGGCATTTTCCAGCAAGGTACGTTGAGCACCGCAGGTACCAGCCGAGGCTCTTGCCCGGCCCTCAGTGCTCTCTCCATGCACCACACAGCTCACTCCGTGTGCTGGCTGCTGCTCAGCAGACGACCACAGGCCCCCTTCCCCTGGAGGCAGCTGTCTCCAGAGGTCAGTACATTAGAGAGCCACCTTGGCACTGATAGACAAGTTGTCACAGAGCTGTTTTTCTCTCGGAGGGAGCTGCAGAGAGCTCTGCCCCTGTAGCTGGCTCATGACAAATGGCCTGGGGTGCTCATTTGCTTGCTCACTGATTACCTTGCCCATTAATACTTTTGCTCCCCATACCTGCACTGCCATGACTGCACAGCACTGAGTCCCACACGCCCCAGGGCAGCAGCTGTTCTAACAGCAAGAAACTCAGATGAGCACCAAGATCAGAGACCTTCTGCAACAGCTTCTCTGTCCAGCAGACAGAGACATGAACAATGTTTCCCAGCCCAGGAGGATCTTCTCCAGCCCCCACCAAGCCCTGGACTGGTGGCAGCTCTCCTTCCCCTGCTGACAGCACACCCTTCTCCCAGCTCCAAACACAGCGTGCAGAGTCAGCTTGGGCTTGGGGGCATGATTGAGCCTCCAGCCGGGGCTGAACGACTCACCTGGGAATTCACTCCTCTTGTCCATCATGGCTGTATTTATTTAAAAGCCTGGATTTTGAGGGTGTTTGCCCATTACTGCCCGTAACTCCTCAGATGGATTTTCATACTAGATAGATGCCCAGCTTAAACAGAAGTTGATGAAAACATTTATATTAGTAAGAATTAAACATTTCCAGAAAAAATAAGCCTTGGGAAAATCCCATTGAGCACCTGGCTGCACCTTTAGGAGCCCATCACCTTTTACATCATGTCTGTCAGTGCAAAGTGCTGCCTGCCTTTCCTTATCACACTGGTATAAAATCCCAGATAAAATTCCACAGAAGCTGGTGAGGGAAAAGATGCATTCAAAGCTGACTGGTTTTAGTGAACACCAGCCAATGGACCTGGAAGGTCGCTGAGACCACCTGGCTGCCAGCCACAGTCCTGTCTGGAGCAGTGGGGTGTGAGCAGCCCAGGCACTGAGCAGGGAGTGACCCACAGGTGCAGCGAGAGCTCCCCTCTGTCAGGCAAGGTGTCCATACCATGCATAGGCTGGTAAATTGGGAATCTTATGCTTGGTTATTGCCAAAACGAGGTCATTCAAATCTCCTGAATTCGAAATACAGAATTTTGGCATTTACACTTTAACAACAGTTTTCCCCTCCCTTCCATGTTTTACATGTGCAGATGGTTCTGATACATGCTACCAAATGCCTTTTTGTGGATGTAGGTTTTTGGGTTGTTTTTTTTTTTCCCTTTGCAAACCAGAAAGTTGCTCTAGAAATTCCTAATATACGAATTGTCTGTTCTCCAACTTAATGGAGCTGGTGCTAAGTTCCCAAGAGAGAGCCACCATGAAGCTTTCAACCATATATGCTCAAAACAGAGATTTACACATGAAGTGAAACAGCAATTTTGGTGCTGTCCCAGTCCAGCAGGGAGAAGGGAGACTGTGGCCCAGCTGGCAGCACTGGCACATCATCACCTCACTGCTCAGCAGGGCTGTGGGCAAGAGCACGAGTCTGAAGCCTGAGCTGCAGCAGTGCAGCAGAATGGCAGCAAGGTGAGGAGAGCTGTCCTGGGAGCACACTCAGAGCTCCCTCTAACTGCGCATCCTTGTGTGAGCCAGCTGGCACAGCCCCATCCCAGCGGTGTTCTCAGACTGGGGATTTCTCATCAGAGACCTCCCAACAGAAGGAACTGCTTCTAGCACCTTCAAACCAGGAAGCAGTGTCTTCAGTTATTGTCTTACCTGAACAAGCACAGCAATTCAGAAGAGGAAGGTTCCCCTAACCAGCCTCAGCTCTCACCAACCTCATCAGGAGAGTCCCCAGCAGACTCCTACAAGTGCACCCTGGTGCTCAAACCATGAGCTGAGCTCACCCTGACTTTTCCTGGGAGAAGAGAGAGTAAGTACTGGGAAATAGGGGTTTATCCCAGTTCTATCTCTGCTCTGGGGGTTGGCTCAGAATCCATCACAGATATCTGGGTGATGGTGGGGATGGCAGTGACCAAGAGTACAGGTGGTTTGAGGTGTGGCTTCCTGCAGGGATGGGCAGAGCAAACCCCAGAGTTCTGCTGCAAAGTGCTCTGAGCACCCAAACCTTGGGCTGAAAATAGGCCAGGAAGGGTATTCTGGAGGCACCACGCACAGAGAGGAGTCCAGGCAGGAAAGAGGGAAACACGTTTTCCTTTTCTTTTGTTCTACCACCAGCAGAGTGCCAGACTGAATTCATGTTGCAGTTGTGTCATCTCCTCCTCCCAGGTGTGAGCAGGTGATTCACTGCCCTCAAACACATCTCAGCTACATCCCAGCTTGACTGCAGAGCTGAGACACACTATTTTCTACACCAGGAAGCTGCTGGGGCATATCAAATGGGGCTAAATAGGAAGACCAGAACACTTACATGATAGAAATTCCCCAGCTGGACTCTCTGCTGGGTCTTATTACAGCCTCCATGTCTAGAGAGTGATGTGATGTGATAGCCTATTTTGTAGAATATTGGATAAAGGTGACAATAGGAAAAACAGTGAGGAAAATGAGAATAACCCCAGGAAAAAAAAGCAGATTATTGATCAAAAACTGAGACAGTTACAGATTTTAAATGAAAGTTTGGTTTAATTTCTTACATTCTCCAGTCTCCCAGGTCCCAAACAAAGTCTCTGATTATTTGAAATATTTGATTGTTAGGTTTTCCAGAAAAATATGAAAAGTTTTAGCTCCAAGTTTATCCAAGACATATTCTTTTACCTTCACAATGAAAATGCACAAGATGGAAACAGCCTGATTGAGCAGGTCCCAGCACAACACAGCAGGCATCCTGCCTCCCACAGAATGGTAAGAGGGTTTTGCTCCTTGAGCTGTCCTATTGTAAGGATCAGCAGACATGATGTGTCTGTAACCACCACTTTTGAGGGCTAAAAAAAGTTAATTAGAACTTCTGAAACAATGAGACATCCAATTTTTCAAATATGATTCATCCTGTGTCTGCACAAGTCTCCTGAGGGTCATTTTCATAGTAAATTAATCTCTCTAATGTCAGACTGAAGTTATCAGCAGTGACACCATGGCCACAGTGGTGGCAGCAGCAGTGGCCATGCTGCAGAGGCGTGGGAGTGACGCTGATGATATTGAGCCTGACAACACAAAAAATTACTTCAAAATTAAAATAGCTCAAGTGACACCAAATGCAACAGAGGCTCTTTCAGCCCCTGGCCATGTCTCTGGCCACAAGCTCTGTTCCTTCATCCTTTCACCTGGAACGGGTGGGGATGACACCACTGTCCTGCAACACTCCAGAGGTGCTGCTGGAAATTGTTGGAGACTGGGACAAAATCCCCGGTTCCTGCTGCTCCCAGCTGTGGAGACAGGAGCTGCAATGACTGCTGCTAGGGCCTTCTAGGAACAGAGGGGATGAGGGAGTACCTGACCTGACCGTCCAGTGTGTGTCCCCACTGGATACACAGTGACCACGCTGCCCTCCCATCACTCAGCCACGGAGGATACAGGCCCTGATGTGGCTGAATTAAATGTGATTTTCTTTAGCTTGCCTTCAAGCACTGAGTGTTGCAGCTGGTGGTCCTGAGCTGTGTTCAAAAGGGAGATTTCAGCAGTCACAACATGCACTAGGAGTTTGGTAAATAAAATACAGCGAGTAGCTGTTCTACCTCCTCAAAAGCCTTTGCCTTGGAGACCACCGTTCTCTTTCATGGAGCTCTAAGCCATTCCCCAAATACAACCTGGAAGTAAATTTGTCTGTTGCCTGCTTGCAAGCCAGTCAGATAATAGTTCATATTTTTCTTGGCAAGATGAACTTAATAACTAGGTTCTAGCAAATATACTCTGGGATTTATACCCTCATTTCATATGCCATCAAAATTCTACAATATTTGACCAAATTTTTATTTTTTGGCAAGCACTCCTGCCAGGAAGTTCATTAGCCAAGATTTGCAAAACTGGAGGAAAAAAATCAATATTAGCACAGGCAGAGCAAATTCATTTCCTGAATAATGCAGGGATTGGTGGTATTTTCTTTAGCCCCAATTGTCACTGGCGATACCCAGGGTGTGGCAACTGTTGAATCTCAAAGCCTTTGGTGTCACTCACAAACCAGGCTGAAATGATGGCCAGCCTGGAAATTCACTAAGCACAGGGAGGCATTTTGCTGAAGAATCCAGTATTAACTCTCGTTTAAAAAATGTAACAAAAATAAGACATGTGGCCTTTTTCGTCCTGCATTTTCAGTTTGGCTGGCAGCCTGGGCCCCTTCTTCCCAGTTCCCACTGCCCCCTCAGGCAGCAGCACAGGCTCCCTCCAGCAGCCTCATGGTCCATCTTGGCTGGAGAGGTGGGACCTCCCTGGGCAGTTCAGCATGGCCCTGAGGTCCTGTTTCACAGGCTCAGTCACCTGTCCTGCCCCACGGACACAGAGCCTGCAGCTCTGGGGTTGGCACCGTGTCCTGGGGCAGTGGGGTGATACCCCTCTCAGTCCACCTGCGTGGTGTTACGCACCCAGCAGGTCTCGGAATAGATGAGGGTGTTGGAGGGTCCAACCTGTTCCCCTTACAGGTGTTTGTTCAACAGGCACCTGCTGGCAAGGTTGGCAACCACATCAGAGGCTCCCTCCTCCATCACCCACCTGATTTGAAAGAGGGATGCCATTAAGGGAGGGAGGCACTGGCACCATGATCAAACATGCAGAGATATTTCTGGCAGCCACATTCAGTGCTGGGAACTTTGTGGCAGCAAATGCCCTGTGGACAAAACATGAGCAAACCCAACCCCTCCCTGAACAAACGTGCTCACCCTCATTGTGACGCTCAGCAAAAGCTGGTTTAAATAAACAAGAGCTGTGAATCTACAGATTACTGAGATTTCACAGCATCTGTGTGGGACCCTCTTATTCAAAAGTAAAATTCTGATTTGCCTTAAACTTAATTCTCTTAAAAACTGTATTATAGTAAAGTGGTATATTTCAGCTTTCTTAGGACTGGGGGGCACTCAGAGCTGTCAGGGTGGTGGAGTTGGGTGCTGCAGGGCCACACACCACTGTGGGCAACCAACTTCTCTTGGATTCACTTCCAGAGCAAACCCCAGGTCTCCTGAAACAGCCTTAAAAATGCCTGGCTGAGGCAGAAAAAGCCCACATCAGTGCCACCTAGGAAAGCTTTTGCGTTGAAAAATCTATGTTAACTGCTAATTTGGACATTTTCCCTCAATGTCCCACCCAGATGGGGAATCAATACCCCAAGGCTGGTTGGCTTTTACTAGGAAATAAAGAGGCATACAGATCAGTATTTTGCAAACTTCATAGAAGTCTAACAAGTTACATTTTACTGTTTTAAAACCTCTCCCAGCCATGGACTTTCCCACTACATTCAAAGAACTTAGGCATGAGGAAGAGGCACATTTAAACCCTGTAGATGAGAAGTGGATACACAATGTGCAGTGCCAGTACATCACATCACACTGCCTTGGCAGTACCAGACACCGTGTCAGGTGGAAAATCCTGCCCCATCCACGCTGCTGGAATGGTCCCAGCTGCACTGACAGCTTAAAAACCAGTTTAAATCCTTGAGGCTGAGTGAGCTGTGCACTTGGTGTGCAGGGGTTCCAGATGAAGCAGCACAGAAGGAAGCAGAATGACCAGTCGTCCTCCCAACCAGTGTCCAAGGCCAGGCTTAGAGCAACTCGGTCTAATGGAATGTGTCCCTGCCCATGGCAAGGGGGTGGAATGAGATGAGATTTAATGTCCCTTCCAATCCAAACCAGTCTGTGATTCTATCATTCATGAACCAGAGACATTCAAGCAGTTGTGCCAACTGTCCTCCCAGGGTGACCAAGCACTCAGTGTCATGTCAGAAGCATTTCATCATTCCTGAGATGGACACACACCCACCAGAGCCCGAGAGCAGCTCCGCCAACCACCACCACCCTCCTCCTGTAATTACAAAACAAACTATGCAACAAAATAAATGAGGTTGGTAATTTGTTATCGTTCTGCTGCTCCAGCAGCATGGTGAGGGTTGTAAATTAGGTGCTGTATTAAAAATGACAATCACTGTGAGTCCTGCACAGAGAGGGGGATTTCACTGAGGTGTTTGTGCATCTCAGCATTTGCACACAGCAACAGCACAGAGGGAAACAGCAACACAGAAACACTGAGAGGCCATGATGCTGCTTAATAATGCACAGGAACAGAACTCAGAGGGGGAATTATTACATGGGTGCAGTGTGTGTTGGTGCAGGGTCCTGACAGTGGCAGCAAGGCAGGAAGATGAGGTGAGGTAGCACCAGGTCCCTAGGCAGTGGGCAGACAGCAGAGGGTAGTGGGCAGTGGGCATCCTGAGAAAGCCACATCCCCACAGGGATCCATCCTGAGCTCCACTGCAGCTCTTGGAGGAGCAACTTTGAGCCATCCTCAAACAGGTGCATCACCTCTCTGAAGGCCCTGTGTCCCCCTGGACCGAGGGGCACAAGGAGCCCATAAACAGACAGGGGCAGTCAGAGCCATCACCTGAGCAGCACCCTGGGGAGCAGAGCACCCAGTGCATGCCAAGGGCAGCTGCAGCACAGCAAAAGGGAACATGGGGACAAAATCCTGGCAGGTTGGGAGGATGCTGGGACTGCAGAGCATCGCAGCCAGAACAATCTGATGAGCTTGGAAAGCAATAACTAAAGTGCTGTCTGTCTGAAACACACAGAGCAGCAGCTGAGACACTGCTTGTTTATGAAGGTTTGCACTTCTCAAAGGGCTTTACTCGGCGTAATCCCACACTCTAAGGAAGGATTACCCTCCCTCCGTTGTGCCAAGCACACAGCCCTGTACGTATTATTGAACTCATTTGCCACCCACTCTGGGTAATGGCAATCTGTGTGCTGAGAGGACAACCTGCCGATTACTCAATTTCCATGTGCATTATTAACATGCCACATCAAGTACACACACATCAACAGCCCACAGAAAACCCTGTTTGCTTTAGACTCACACATTATGCAAAGCAAAGGAATTATTACAAAGAGGGCTTCCCCCATTTGTTAGCAGGTTCAATTATGGGGCCACTTAACCTGTTTTAATGTTCAGCTCCTTCTTGCTCCACATGAAAGCTTTATCGCCAGCGCTACAATCATATAAATATAACCTAAAGCTTGAGACTGCTGAAGAGTTTTGGGTTTCAGAGCTGAAGTAGAGGAGCACAGCAAGAGAAGGAAGCTGGTGTGCACCATGCTGTGGGTGGATACATCTCTGATGCCGTTGTAGGGGACAAATTAACTCTTCAGGTTAATTAAAGGAGAAAATTTTGGTTTAGCTCTTCTGATGCCAGCAGGACACAGAAGGGCTTAGCATAGCCCCTGTCCCCTAGCACTGCGCAGATAGCTTGGTAAGAGAGTCTATCGTTGTATTTGCCTCTATCAGTCACACCTAGCCATATACCACAGGTTGTTAGAATATATGGCCACATCTAATTTCTTTCCAGGAATCAAACAGAAGCTTTCAGGCACTCTGTGCTATTTCCTCAGCAAGAAGCAAAACTGCATTGAAGGTACCTGCTGCTCCAGCCCTGCAGCCATAGTCCACAGCCTACAAACACCTCTGGGTACCAGGCTCACCAGGCACCTCCCAGCTGCTGCTGGGGGTCCACATGGACAGGTCAGCCCCAGGCTGGTTTTGTTATCGGGTGTAAGTTAGAAATTAAACACATCAGACTTCAGCAGCTCTTTGGTCAAACTATTTTGGAATGGCCACCACAGCTTGTTCATACATAAAACAGGTTCATGTGAAAACTTCAGGAAACTCATCAAAGTAGCACCAAAATTTCAGTCTGACTCTGTGACTTCCATGCTGTTCCTTGACTGTCTTTTAGACCTCATTCTTCCACAGATTTAAACAGATGTTTAATAAAGTACACTCAAGGGAAGCAGTCAGGATGTGTTACAGGAGCTGCCTTAGCCTAACAAGGTACCATGGGCTCAGATGAAACACAGCACACACAAAATACAGGAAAACTTTTTCCAAAATTTGAAAGGGACATCCATTTAACAAGACATAGAGATGCCATCATGATTTAGTAGAACAATTTAGATAAAATTTTCAGTAGACTTACTCAATCACATTCTGTCTTTACATATGTAGAAGAGAAAGATCTACTTATTTGTTCAACACTTCACTTTTCAAAGAGTAACATAAAAAGTGAATTGATAAGTAGTGAAAGCATTAACTGTCATATAAAGATTATTACTGTGGTGCTTGGTCATACAATTAAATTTAATGTTTGTTTCTCTGTCTCTGTACAAAGTGATAAGATTTCCCTTGTGAATATCTCAGCAGTGACTGATAACATGAGGACAACTGCTCTGGGTCGCCAATGCAATTCATTACTAACTATGCATGTCATTAAAACTAAATTTTGCAATTACCTTAAGTGTCCTCAAATGCTAAGCAAGAAGGTAATATTTAGGTGTGATTACAATAAATATGCATAAAACCATCCTCAAACCAGGTCACCCATAAAAAAAAATTTAAAAAAATCAGAACTCATGTGAATAATACTGAGATGTAAAGATTCATTCGTTTTTTGTTGTGTGTTCTCTGATGGACTGCAATAAAGGTGTGATTACATCCAGAGATATGAATTTATAGTTCTCATTTCTGGATGAAACAGCCAGGAAGGCATTAATAACAACTGAGAATCATTCAGAACCAGAAATGCTTTCTGAAAAAGGGGTAATTGAGAAACAGAAAACTAGACACCTGCAACAAATGGTTCTTGAGAGAGAGACATTACTTCTGAAATATGTTGACTGTTATCTAATTAAATAGAGGAAAACATCCCGGTGGCTGCACTCCCAGAACCCAGCATCACAGTTGTTGTTCAGGAGTGCTCATTAGCCAGAGGAGCCGTGTTGTGTTAGAGCAGCTGTGTGTGTGTGTTCCAGAGGAGCTCAGTGACTCAGTAACATCCACCCCTCGGGAGACAATGAGCGCCTCTCACAGGAACCGAGTTTGGAGACGTCAGGGCTGCACGACCGAGCAACCATTTAACACAGATCGTTTATCTCATTCACATTGGAATGCCTGTGGAATACACTTCTCGCTGCTTTCTCCGGTTACTTGACCAGCCTGTGATATCTCAGATGTCTGGATGAAACCATCAGTCTCCAGTGATGACAGCAATGATCACCCCATCCCCTGCTTCACCAGGATACATTTCACCACTTACACAAAAACTCTGTGATAGCCCTGACTGCAGCTAGGGCTAATGAGAAATCAGGGAGACTCAACAATAGGAAGAAGCTGATCCAATTTAAGTTGGGGCAGCTGTAATGGCAATGTGCTAATGACCAGGCTTGTCCTCTCAGCAAAGTCGGGTTCTGTGGTGCTCCTCCTCATGCCTGGTTTTCAGGGCTGCTGCCACATCCCGCAGGTACCAGGTCCTGGTGTAACATTATTTCTGTCTGGTTTTCCAGCCCAAGGTCTTTCTTTCCATTCATTTTCACCACTGCATCCCTGTATACTCTGGCCTCACAGCAGCAAACTACCACTGCAGAGAGAGCTCAGCACTGCCGTGCTTACTGAATCCACATTGAATGCTTCCTGATCCCCTGAAAATGTTGGTGATCCACACTTATTTAAAGTCCCCAGGAGATTCAGTTCATCAAGGTGGTACAATATGTGATCTACAAGATGTGACTGGTGCTATTAAATTGACTACAAGATAATTAGATGCTAATGTCACCATTGTGTCAAGACGCCAAGAATGTCACCCTCTACCACATCTGTGTAATTTCTGAGTGACTGCAATGTCACCTTAGAGGTTGTGTAAGGCAGCCTGATGATGTGATTGCAGGGTTGCCCTGTGCAGGGTGGGCTCTTGAGGTGTGAGCAGGCACCATGATCACTGCAGGGGTGTAACTCTGTCTCACCTACCACATCACAAAGCCTGCAGCCAAGGGTGAGGACATAAATTCTCGCCTCAAACATGTCAATGTCCTCCTGAAGGATGAGGACTCAACTTGGGATATTGTTCTGCACTGCCTATTTAAAAGCCAAATGCACGTAGAATTATAGAACCACAGACATGTTTGGGTTGAAAGGGACCTTAAAGTTCATCCAGTTTCACCCCACACCATGGGCAGAGACACCTTCCACTACCCCAGATTCCTCCAAGCCTCATCCAACCTGGCCTTAAACACTTCCAGCCACAGCTTCTCTTGGCAGCTTGTGCTGGTGCCTTACCACTATCACAGAGAAGAATTTTTTCCTGATCTCTAATCTACACCTACTCACTATTAGTGTGAAGCAATTCCCCCTTGTCCTGTCAATCCAGGCCCCTGTCAATAGCCTCTCTCCATCTTTCTTGTCAACTCCCTTCAGGTACTGGAAGGCCACAATGAGGTCACCCTGAAGCTTCTCCAGATTGAACGATCCCAATTCTCTCAGCCTTTCACAAGACAGCATATCACACCCATGAGAAAAGATCATGATGCTTTATGTTGAAATATTAAAGAAGAAATAAGAAACTGCCCTACTTGATGCATCTCAGTCTATGCATCTCTGCTCCCAAGGTTTGCTTTCTCAGTTCTCTCCTGGGCCAGACACCTGGATTTTTTCCAAGGTGGATTTGGGTGATATCTTCTTGCATTGGAGCCTCCCCTGGGGAGCCCTGTCTCCTCATACCTGCAAGTCCTCTCACCAGCTGCAGCCACGGGACTCCAACACCAGCCCCTGCCAGGGCAAATGGGGAAAGCCCAGACAGCAACACACACCTGATGTGACAAGAAGAGGCTATTCACAAGGAATTCCATGCTGTCTGCAAGGACTTCACGTGGATGATTCTATCTCTGACTCCTCAGTGAAACAGCTGCAATAAAAGGCTGCAATAGAAGATTTCAGTGGCCTTTGCAGCATCTGGACCAAGACCAGTTCCCATCCCATGTGATCTAATGAGAGGGTAAATGAGAGTTCAGCACCCACCATGCATCCATACCTTCTGCTTTTATGAGATCCAATATGTAGAAACTGTTCTCTTCCCTACCACAAACCTGAAGTCATTTTAATCTCAGCTGGATCTTATCAGCCATGATGTACCCATCAGCTCTTTGACACAGAAATCAAAGAAAACACTCGAAATAAAAGTGGACCAACATAGTATGAGAGAGAAAGGGGTTATCTTTAAAATGTTATGAACTTTAAATGCACAAATATATTCCAGAATCCCCTTTATTTTTATTTTTTTTTTTAATAAAAGTTGTTGCAGATAGATGTCCTGTTCAGAACAAAGATCATCAGAAGCAGCCCCATGGCCTACAACAAACCCATTCCTACCTCCCCTGGCCTTGAATTTAATTGGGTAGTCAGTATTGGCCTTGGTGTTTTAATTATACTCTGAAAAGTTTCCTAATTAAGGACACGTAGAAAAGATATGGATACTTAGAAGTGCAGACAATCTCTGTCCTAACAAATCCATTTTCCTGTGGTTTGTGAGATGTGGGCACGTGCATCACCTCCAGCTCCCATCCAACACCTCCAGCTCCCATCCAACACCTCCAGCTCCCATCCAGCACCTCCAGTTCCTATCCAGCACCTCCAGTTCCCATCCAGCACCTCCAGCTCCCAGGGACGTGGCCTGTGCCTGCAAACACCATTTATCCATGCATGTGACCAGTTAGGTACGTAATTACCACTTTATATTCACTCTCAGATGGAGCTTTTGGGTGCTGGGCATGTTCAGGAGCTTGACACTAAAACATGCAGAGCAGTGCATTAAGGCATCAAAAAGGGTAACTTAAAAGTCATTGCCATGGCTACATGACAACTTATTTTGCAGTATAATGTGTTCTATGAAATATGTATGATCCTATTCAATATATATCATTTGTTTTTAGCATTTCATTTCTGATAATAGGCTTTTAATGATAATCATGGTCTTGTAATGATTGTAATAATTAGACGCTTATAAATCAACAAGTTTTATGTTAAATATACTGAAGTCCTTTAAAAATATTTATTTTTCTCTGTGCTTTAGAAAGTGCTTTGCTCTTTTGCACTGTCTGGAATCTCTTTAGAGCCACATTAAAACATCATCTGAGAGCCTCACTTCCTTCCCTGGCTGCCAAAGGCTCCTCGTTTTTTTTTTTCTTCCTTTAAGGATGTGATAAAGACAAAAAATCAAGCACCCATTTTTTTTAATCAAAAATGTAACTGATAACATTCTTCATCTTTTTACTAACCAGAAATAATTACAGGAGTAAATCTTGGTGATGAACTCGTAAACAAGGGTCTCAGAACAGCAACACAACACTGAAGTTGTTCCATACCCATCAGCTCCCAGCACTGCTGGTTCCTGGATGTCCATACAACCAACAACAGCTCTTTGTAGACTTCGCTTTTTTTCTTTCAGAGCCAATATTGGGCAGCTTTGTAGTGTCTATAACATCCCCATTCTTCAAAAAACCCACATCTTTCAGTCTTTCTTGGTAAAAAATATTGAGAGCTTTCAATAAGGTCATATATCTAGAAGGGAAACCTCATGGTTCATTCGATCTTGCAGCGTCCCAGATTACACAGGGAGGTTTAATTATACATCTAACAGTTACTCACCCATCTAGACAAAGCTTCATTAGACTTTTATTAAAGGCAGGGATCGAAAAAGAGATAATTATTTGTAATTCTTTCTACTTTTTTGTAATTTTAAAGGGAAAACTAAATGCTGTGGAAGTGTTTCCACATGTCTGCCCAGCAACACAGACCTGACCCATCTCCTCTGTTGGTCATGCAAGAGTCTAGATTAATTGTTTTTCAAATAAATGAGAAATACAGCAAAATGTTTGAAATGAGCAGCACTATGCTGCATGCCTGCCCTCCTGCCTGCACCCCTGGAGCTTGCCCTGCACACTCTCGACAGCAGGATGACCAGGAGACAGAAGGCACATTTTGGCCTGGCCCAAAGCCAGCACATTTGGTCAGTGTATGTTCTAACATTTTCAATTAAGAAAAACTCAGTTTAAGCAGTAACTGTAACAGATCCCCTGTATATAGTAATGATGGAAGGAGAACATCGTCACAACTGCCCATGGCAACAACTTGAACAAAAATGGGTTAGAGGGGAAAAAACATAATTAGGATGAGATACACATGCCTGACTCTGAAAGAAAGAAAGATAGCTTGTGCCTAATGCATTAGAGAAATTGTTCCAGAAGAGCTCAGCAAGCCCTGGGCTTATCTGTCGCACACAGGACATGGCACACAGGCTCCAGCAGCTGGAGGGTCCCACGGCCACGAATCGGCTTCAGCAGCCAGCGGGAGCCGTGGCAGCACTGGGCTGACTCCTCCTCACAGCCATGTGAAATACACCTCACCTTTATCCATGAGGGATGCTTGGAAAAACGGAGCTGGAGAAGAGCATGAGCATCGCCCGACACCCCAGCTGCCCCGGGGGATTGCTCCGTGCCACTCCCTGAGCAGACAGCAACATAGGGCAGCGGTTGCCTACCTGGTTGACCAGGAGCACTGACCAATCCCAAAAGCAGAAGAAAACCTCTCTTCTTTCCCTGTTTCCTTCCCTGTCTTTGATGAAAAATTCCCAAAAGACATTTTTGCAACCAATAGACAATAATGTATTTATAACAAATAAGTGCAACAGAAACAAAAGTGATGTATTAAAGGAAAAAAGTGCAGTATTGAAAAGCTAAAGTGCTGAGAATGAACAGAAAATAAGAATATTGAAACTGCTGCCAGGAGCAGTACAGAATAATCATTCCTGTCTTCCTGCATCAGCATCACTGTTCAGGGAGCACACCTGAAGAATGCAAAGCCAGTTTTTGCTACAAACCCCTCATTTCCATACAAGTACAAAGCTACAAGGTCAGACCTCTGTGGATGCCAGGAGTCAGCCCTGCTCAGGGTCCTCCCAGGCTGGGGCCAAGGTGAGCCCTGGGGCTGAGCCACAGCCCAGCTGAACGGCAGCATGAAGCCTCCATGGCAACCCAAGGGCAAATCCTCAAGTGGCTTAAATAGCAAAGAAAAACCCCAAGCATTTAAAAACAAACAATCAAGGACAAAAGAAACCAACAAAACAAAAAAAACTAAACATTTCTCAGGTGCATTTGCTATCAGGGAATTTGGATCCAATCCTTTTAAGCCTACTGAAAGTATCATCACTTTTAGTGTAAAGCCTGGGTTACAGGCTTTCACGTTCCTGGAAGAACAAACCAGCTCCACACCCCTGTCTTGCTCTTTTGTGTCTCAGGCCCAAAAAATACACTACAGTCAGAAACAGAGACTTTCTCCCACTCACTGAACATTTCAGTGGAGTCTTCCTACTGAACTCCTCCACTCTGCTTCTCACCAGAGATTTCTCAAAGACTGATTTACACTAGGAGTAATAGTTGTCAAATATTTGGTGATTTTATCAAAAATAGAAATTTGTACACAACATTGTAAGGATAGTACATTGGAGTTCTGCAAGCATTTCCTCTGTACTTTTTGAAGATTTTACTGTGGTTGGGGTAGGATTGTTTTTTTTAAAAAAAGACTGAATGTATGGTGCCATCTCCTGGACAGCATAATCTAATCCACCAACAGTTAAGTGTTTTTCTCAAAAAACCTTGAGAGGTGATCGATTTTACTTCTCTACAGTTCATAGAATCACAGACTAGTTTGGGTTGGGAAGAATCTTAAAGCTCACCCACTACCTTTTACTGCATGGACAGGGACACTTTCCACTGTCCCAGGCTGTTCCAAGCCCCAAAGTCCAGCCTAGCCTTGGGCACTGCCACAGCTGCTCTGGGCACCTTGTGCCAGGGCCTCACCTCCCTCACAGGGAAGAATTTGTCCCTAATCTCCAATCTAAATCTCTTGTCTTTAGTTTAAAACCATCCCCCCCTTGTCCTATCACTATCTGCCAATGTAAAAAGTCACTCTCTCTTCTTTTTCATAAGTTCCTTCAGAGACTGGAAGGGGCTCTAAGCTGTCCCTGGAGCTTTTTCCTCTTCAGGTGAGCACCCCCAGCTCACCCAGCCCAGCTCCAGAGCAGAGGCGCTTCAGGCTTTGGACCATCTTAATGGTCTCCTCTGGACTTGCTCCAGCAGCTCCATGCCCTTCCTGTGCTGGGGATCCCAAACCTAGGCACCGTGCTCCAGTAGCTCTGCAGTGCCAGAAAGGTGCCCAGATTGCCCACTGGGGGGGCAACCCGACACCCAACCTATAATATCACAGCACACCTTAGCTTCAGACTGTTTATATAGAGAGAGAAAAAAAGACTTTTTTTCTGAACTTTTAAAATTTATTTCCAGCAGGTATCAATGTCTGTTTAATTTGAACATACTGCCCCGTGGGACTCATTAGCAGTTTCACAAACTGTCCGGATACAAACACACAGCAGATAAAAAGACAGAATCTTAAAATATTGTATGTATGCCTACAAAAATAATCCGGGTGAATGATGAAAGTTGTCAGGGAAGTGCTCAACCACATCAAACATTGAAAACATTCCTGAGATGGGCTGTTTAAATATTAAATAAATACCCTGAACTTCTGTAAATGTCAAACAGGAGAAATGATGGAATGCTATTTTTCCTAATCTGTTTCCCACTATAATTATGGACTCTATACTCCAGCTAAAAAGATCATTTATCTTCTGCTAAGCATTTCAATTGCTTTGTCTCCAATAAATTGCAGATATTACCTTTGACAGGTAACTAAGCCCAGCACAGACACATCTGATGTGCCTGGAAAATATTTAACATTTTTCTTACATATGACTTTTATAAAATGTTTATAAAATGTTCTATCTCTATATTTGTGAAAGCTTTAGTACCAAATTATGTATTGCTAAATAATAATTTCTTCTACCCAGAAAGACTAATTTTAGGGAGGGAAAGGTTATTTACAGGCAAATGTTCTGAACTGTATCCCCTTTTCTTCTAATGCCACCAGTATAACAATATATATACTAATATATAGTAGTACACAAATAACAACACATATAAGTTATTTTTCCATGAGCTGACCTGGCCACCAGCATGCAGTGGAGACATTTCCACTGTGACACAGATACACAGATAATTTATGCAAAATAAGCCCAAACCATAAGTAACTACATGTGTGAGAACTGTGAAACTAATCAAGTAGAGACAGCACTAATGAGGGTTGGCAGCCAGGAACAACGGCTGTGCCAGGCGTGGGGATAGAGGGGAGGGGAGAACACATCCGTGGAAACAGAGCGGGGCCGTGCACTGCAGATCTGGGGCATGGAGTCACAGGATCATTGAGGCTGGAAAACATGTCCAGGACCACCAGCCCCAAGCTGTGCCCGATGCCCCCCTTGTCCTCAGCCCAGAGCCCTGAGTGCCACCTCCAGCCCTTCCTTGAATACCTCCAGGGATAGGCACTCCAAACCTCTCTGGGCACTCCCTGCCAAGGCCTGACCATCTTTTCAGTGAAGAAATTCTTCCTGCAACCCAGCATCATACCTGTTTATATTTTCCTACCTGAACCATGTAGGTATTTCCTCCCATTTTATGCAGCATTTAAAATCTATTTCTAAGAAAAAAGGCGAGTAAGAGAACAGATTCAGAGCACTTACCAACACATTTAATTCACCTTGAAATACCAGGTATTTAC